>JAPZDZ010000011.1:2127788-2141059 GCA_029783805.1 Acanthurus tennentii
CATTGGTGTAGACATGGTCCAGTGTGTTGTTTCCTCTGGTGGAGATGAGGACGTGCTGGTGGAATCTAGGCAAAACATTTCTGAGGTCTGTTTGATTAAAATCCCCAGCAACAACAATAACAGCATCTGGCTTTTTTTTCCATGTGACTGCTGATGGCCTCTTCCAATTCCTGGTGTGTATTTTTTGAATTTGCATCCGGTGGAATGTAAACAGCAGCAACAAACACGCTGGTGAATTCTCTGGGCAGGTAATATGGCCGACATCTCAGCAGTAAAAACTCAATGTCAGGTGAACATTTATCATCCACTCTGACTGCACCTGTGCACCAAGCATCATTGATGTACACACATTCCTCCGCCCCCTCTCGTCTTACCAGAGTCTTGTGTTCTGTCGGCCCAGAACAGGCTCTGCCCGTCCAGTACTAAAACCTCATCCGGTACATTGTTATTGAGCCACGTCTCTGTGAAGATGAGAGCGCCACGGTTTCTGGTTTCTCTTTGCTGAGTCAGCCAGAGTCTTATCCATCCATTTTATTGTCCAGCGACCGGACATTTGCCAGGAGTAGGCTGAGTAGTGGAACAGCCTTGGGTCCAAGCCTTCTTAGCTTAAGTCTTATCCCGGCTCGTTTCCCTCTCTTCCTGGGTCGACCACACCGCTTGCGATGGTTTGGTCCGAATGTTTTGATTGTCTGATCTGGAGATGCCGAGAGGAGAGGTCGTCTCAAGGTCCGCTGCACTTAATCCAATCACTGCACTTCCATTTCTGATGTTGACGAGCGTATTTTTGGACAAGTAATACCATTCTCAGTAATAAAAACAAGAGGATTGCTCCTTTTTTGTTTTGTTATGCTGAAGTTGAGGGAGCCACCAGCTGCTGCATGTTAAAGCTCCGCCGTTGCCATGGCGTTTTCATCATTATCATTACCATTATCATTATCATCATTATCCGTTCATCATTTATCCATCTAAATCCTGCATGATTGTATTCCTGAGCACAGTTGACCTTTTCAAAACTAAATAATGAACAGATCATGGCCCTGGGGTCACCCATTTCAATCGAGAAACTTTGTGAAGCCCTCCAACAAAAGTAACGGGGAGGAGTAAGACAGGCAGTGCTGCGAGTATGAGATGGAGTGGGGATGGCTGTGTTGTTGTTAATACTCACAACCAGATAGTGACAGTATAAGAATTGTATTGGTCACCAGAAATGTGGGAGTCCTGTTTGAAAGAAATAGCCCAGTTGAGGGCAAGAGTCTAAGAAGAATAAACAGTAGATATTAGCTGAGTGTTGGGTTTAAAGATCGACTCAGCACATTCTGGTGGGTACCATTAGTTTCTTTATGATGTATCCCGGCAGGAGCTGATAGTTCAGTGTCGGCATGATGTAAGCATTCACCTAACATGCATGGGAAAACTTGCATGTTTCCCATGCATGTTATTCCCGCCTCGCCGGGAATATTTTAGAGAGGAGGTTTTTTTGTAGAGCTGATGTTAATTAATTTTGAGCTTAAAGTGGGTACGTCAAGATTGATTGTGGTAATGCTATATGTGGCTTGAATCGATGATTTGAGTTGCAAAAATTCTAGAAATTGTTCGCACCTGATGGCGTATTTTTGGATAAGATGGGGAAATGAGACAAGAGTATTATTTTGAAAGATGTGTTGCAAGTGTGTGATTCCTTTGTCTGACCCAGTGCGGAAATGAAGTGGTTTTTTGTTACCTAGGAAGCAGGGATTGTTCCAGATCGGAGTGAATTTAGACGGTGACAAAGTAGAATGATTTATTTTATGAAACTTCCGCCAGGCTGTCAGAGTTGCTGATATTGTTACTAATTTGAAACAGGTTTGGTGTTTTATTGACTGGTTGAGAAATGGTAAATCTGAGATTGCAATTTCCTTGCATAGTGTCTGTTCTATGTCTAACCAAGTGATATCTGATTGTTGGGGGTGAATCCATTTAAGTATATACTGCAGTTGATTTGCCAGAGAGTAATGGTAAAAATTTGGTGCTGCCAGTCCTCCTTGTAATTTTGTAAGGTTGGCAGTTTTATTTTTCCAGTAAAATTTGGAAATTATTGAGTCTTGAGCCAAAAGGTAACTTATTTTGGGGAGTATTGACATCTTTACTGTTGCTATTCTGCCTATTAGGTTGTGTGGTAAGTTAATCCAATGGTTGAGCCTGTCAGTTATTGATTTAAGAAGTGTAGAGAAGTTCAGATCAAACAGCTCTGACAGCCTGGTGGAAATATTAATACCCAAATATGTGATGTGATTTACACATAGTAAGTCAGCAAGCACTCTACCAAAGCCACAAGCATACTAATTAATTAGATAGACGAGTGTATCACTCATAAAAAGGAAGAAATAGTTGTCCTTTTAGATGCATACAAAGCCTAAGACAAGGTGGATTGGAAATTTCTTTTCGCTACTATACAGACATTTGGTTTCAGGGATAATTTTCTCCCCTGGATCAAGATTTTATATACAATCAGGTCCATAAATATTCGGACATCGACACAATTCTCATCTTTTTGGCTCTATACACCACCACAATGGATTTGAAATGAAGCGAAAAAGATGTGCTTTAACTGCAGACTTTCAGCTTTAATTTGAGGGTATTTACATCCAAATCAGGTGAACGGTGTAGGAATTACAACAGTTTGTTTGTGTGCCTCCCACTTTTTAGGCGCAGTCATACACACTTCTTGTTATTGGGGGGCTATAGGGCTATTGGGGATCTCCTGATACCTCTATCATTGGTGCCGTGGAGGCGGGTGTAGGTCTGCGGTCTCGGGGGATGGGCACCAGTTCTGCTACAGTGGTGACGCTGAGGACTCTGAGTGTTGGCTGACTTATCTATTGAAGGTTGGGATGTGTACAAAAGCTGCAGATTTTGGCCATTGGTGAGAAGGCTTAGCCCTTTTAAATGGGAGGACAGAACACCATTGGATGTTCCGTTGGGAAATTCTGTTATCTGGCAATCATTCATATCCCTAGTTGAAGTATGGCAGCTACCAGTGCAGCTAACTGTGCATTACCATCTCTGTGTACTTCATGTGCAGGATACTGCAAACATAGTGATAAATTAGATGAAAAATCTTCTAGGAAGTCTTTTATTGATGTATGGAGTACGTATCCTTACTACTGGTCTGGTATTTAGGATTAGGCTAGGAGGTGTTCAAGTTGTGTGTTCAAATTGTGCTTGATCGGAATTGTCTGTATATGTTTGTATTAGTTTAAAATTGGAAAGTAACAACAAAAAAAGGCTTTGCTTAAAAAAATGTTGTGATCTGGAATGAGCTAGTAGTAAAGCCTTGCCCAATATCTGGAACTGATGAACGAGTGCTTCCCCAGAAACATAATTTTCGAAAGGCTGCGTCTCTCACACTGTAAATTGACTTGGAATTGGAACCTTGAACAAAGCTTGTTGTGCTCTACATAAAGAGAATCTACATTATAAATTTAGACAATAGCAAAACAAAAGTCAGTATACAGTAGGCCATGTCAGGTAATTGGCCTATTGAAACTTTTTTTTAGGGACGTCATATGCAGTTTTACCAATTTAAGTATGCATGCCCTTGCGACAAGTGTTTACCAAAATCTGAAGTGCCTCATATACCAAAGTTGCCAGTGACTAAAACGCTACTTAGGAACCAAGGTTCCTGACCAGATTAACACCTTAGATACTAAGATTATTTAGTACGCATGACCAGTCAGCTAGGAGTCATCCTAAAAAATGGCCTTTATTTAACTGATTTATGGTGAGAAAACACACCTGAGGTAACTGAGGGGACTGTCTCCCAATTGGGCTCCACTTCCCGTCTCGGATCCTGTAGCCACTGACCACTTTACCTGTCACAGAAACACTTATTCAGACTACAGCTATTAATGATAAAAGTTACACTAAAAAAGATAGCAGAATTCTCTAGTATGACTCACCAAGGTGGTGTGTGTGGGTCCTGAAGGCAAATGGATAAATGGGATACGAAGTGTAGTCACAGGCGATGTCTGCATTTGTAACTAAAAGAAAAATTGTGAAAGAGTGATAGCAACAGTCCTATTCTGCCCATATTAACCTTTCATGCATTACAAAAGAAGCATTTAAATGAGGATGATATGGATGCAGACAGTTGTGGCAAAAGTGAGCTTTACAACAAATGTGAATCTGTTCTTTGACATTTTGAGCTAGGACTGGGTTACTTATCAGTACAACATTATTATTAACAGCATTAATTCGAAATCTTTTTCCACTAAAAAAAGTAATGCAATTGCTTCAGTGTTTAATACTAAGTTAACACAAACAGTTGAACAAGAAACTTGCCTCAAAAAGCACACACGAACTGTTTTAACTTGGGATGCATTATTTACCAAGTTTGAGGTAGGGTTTAGAAGGCGATTCCATTCCAATCTCAAAGTAACAGTGTTTTTCTTAGCAAGCTTTTAGAGCATAAATTTTCTTAATTTGTTTTCAATGCTTTTAATAACAGTAGCTCTCCATTGCATAATTTATTTATATAAATTTTTTATAATAACTTGGGCTCAATGTATAATTTAGCTCTTTGCCCTTGACAATTACTATTGCAAATAACTACAATTTGTCATGCTGACTGGCAGCATATCAAATCTCAATTATTTGCCACAAAAACTGGGTGATGGCCTCTGACTAGTGTGCATCGCACTTTCTCCCAGTACTAGCACCAATTTGGTCTTTGGCTGAGACCATTTCCAGGATATGTCTGCCAAGTGCTAGTTGAATATGGTATGGTATGATGCAATTACTACTCTCAAACTAAAGCATGGCATGGCCACCAGTGCTAAATTACAACAAAATACAAGGGTTAAATGTGGGCTCTTTAACATCAGATCACTGTCAAACAAGGCTGTATTAGTGAACAATTTAATTTCTGATTATGACACCAATTTATTCTGTTTTACTGAAACCTGGCAAGGTCCTGAAGAATATGTACATTTAAATGAAGCTACTCCCTTCAGTCATAATAATATTCACATTCCTCGAGGCACCGGCCGAGGAGGTGGAGTTGCAGCTATCTTTAACTCTAGCTTATTGATCACGCCTAAACCAAAATTAAATTACAACTCATTCCAAAGTCTTGTCCTCACTCTTTCACACCCAAATTGGAAAACGTTACAGCCTATCCTATTTGTTGTTGTTGTGTACCGTGCTCCTGGCCCATATTCAGAATTTTTAACTGAGTTCTCTGAGTTTTTATCAAGTTTAGTCCTTAAAACAGACAAGGTTATTATTGCAGGAGATTTTAATATTCATGTGGACATTGATAGTGACAGCCTTAGCATTGCATTTATATCATTATTGGACTCAATTAGCTTCAGTCAGATTGTAAACAAACCAACACACTGTCTCAATCACACCTTTGACCTTGTTCTGACTTATGGCATTGAAATTGAACACCCAACAGTATATCCCCAGAATCCTGTTTTATCTGACCATTTCTTAATAACATTTGAATTTTTGCTAATGGATTACATACCAGTCGTCAAAAATTATTATGCCAGATGCCTATCTGAAAGTGCTGTAACTAAATTTAAGGAAACGATTCCTCTGGCCCTAAATTCAGTGTAACACCTTAACGCCAATGATGACTCCCATGCTTCTTTTAATTCCTCCCAAATTGATCATCTGTTTGATAGTGCTGCAGGTTCCTTGTGTATGACACACGATTCCATTGCTCCTCTGAAAAGAAAGTTATGAAAACAAAAGAAACTAGCTCCATGGTATAACCCTAAAACACGCAAGTTAAAGCAGACATCACAAAAGTTGGAAAGAAAATGGTGTTCCACCAATTGGGAAGAATTCCAATTAGACTGGCAAGATAGCCTTAAAACTTATAAGAATGCCCTTTGCATTGCTAGAGCAGCCTATTACTCATCATTAATAGAGGATAACAAGAACAACCCCAGGTTTCTTTTAAGCACTGCAGCCAGGCTGACAAAGAGTCATAACTCTATTAAACCTTGTATTCCTTTATCACTCAACAGTAATCACTTTCTAAGCTTCCTTAAAGCTAAAATCACTTTTACAAGAGACAAAATCTTTCACCTTATGCCCTCCACTGGCAGTGATTTATTCCCTAATTTGAAAACCTCAAAAGTAGCTGTGCAAGGAAATGTATATTGAAGCTGCTTTTCTCCCATTGACTTTCCACAATTAACTACTACAATTTCTTCTTCCAAATCATCCACCTGTCTCCTAGATCCTGTCCCAACCAGACTGCTTAAAGAGAGTTTGTCCCTGGCTGATATTTTTCCATTAAATATAATAAACCTTTCCTTATCAACAGGTTATGTACCTCAGTTTTTTACAGTAGCTGTTATTAAACCCCTTTCTCTCTAAGGTTCTTGAGAAAACAGTCGCCAATCAATTGTGTGATTTCTTGTATAACAATGGCCTATTCGAGGAATTTCAATCATAGATCATACATCATAGCATTGAGACAGCACTGGTAAAAGTAACTAATGGTGGCGCCGGTTTAGCTCAATCGGTAGCGCAGGCGTCCCATGTAAGAGGCTAAGTCCTCAATGCGGCGGTCGCGAGATTGATTCCGGCTCCAACCCTTTCCGCGTGTCACCCCCTCTCTCTGTCTCCCCCTTTCACACATCTGTCCTATCCAATAAAGGCATAAAAGCCCAAAAAAATATCTTAAAAAAAAAAAAAAAAAAAGTAATTAATGATCTTTTGTTGGCATCAGACAGGGGACTTGTCTCTGCATTTGCTCTGTTAGATCTTAGTGCTGACACAATTGACCACCATATTCTTCTGCAGAGACTGGAAATTTCAATTGGCATTAAAGGAACAGCATTAAGGTGGTTTGAGTCCTACCTATCAGATCACTTTCAGTTTGTTCATGTTAATGATAAATCCTCTGTATACAGCAAAGTTAGTCACGGTGTTCCGCAAGGCTTAGTGCTTGGGCCAATACTATTCACCTTGTATATGCTTCCCCTAGGCAATATTATTAGAAAGCATTCAGCTAACTTTCACTGTTATGCAGATGATAGGCAATTATATCTATCAATAAAGCCAGAGGAAACAAATCAGTTAGCCAAACTTCAAGCCTGTCTTAAGGATGTTTAGACCTGGAAACTCAGATAAGACCAAAATTATAGTACTTGGCCCTAAACAACATCGGATCAAACTATCCCATAATATAGCTACTCTAGAGGGTTTTACTTTAGCCTCCAGTACAACTTCAAGAAATCTGGGGGTATTTTTGATCAGGTTATGTCCTTTAACTCTCATATTAAACAAATCTCAAGGACTGTCTTCTTTCATCTCCGTAACATAGCAAAAATCAGGCATATCTTATCACAAAAAGATGCAGAAAAATTAGTCCATGCTTTCGTTACCTCCAGACTGGACTACTGCAACTCCTTAATATTGGGGTGCTCCATAAAGTCTTTAAGAGTCTGCAATTGATCCAAAATGCCGCTGCACGTGTACTGACAAGAACTGGGATAGGAAATCATATCACTCCAGTTTTAGCTTCTCTGCATTAGCTTTTAGTTAGGGCTGGATCAGGCTCGCCTAGGATCAGCCCCTAGTTATGCTGCTAAATAGGCTTAGGCTGCTGGGGGACTCCATGACACACTGAGCTCCTCTTTTTCATCTCTCTCCCTGTATGCTCTGCATTCATGCTCAATTCATGTCTTTTATTAACTTGCCACCTTCCCCGGAGTCTTTGTGCTTTATCGTCTCGCAGATACCCATGGACTGAGGTTGCGCCGGGATTACTGATCTTCACTGTGATTTCCACTGTGTGTTATTTTTATTATTATTGCTAGCATTATTACTATTGGTATTGTTACGAGTATTATTAATAATATTATTATTAAAACACTTACATATTGCTTACACATAGTTTAACATATAGATTTATCTTAGCTTTTGGCTTTGCTTTCTCTCCCCTTTCTATCTATCTCTTTCCCCTACTCTTCTTGCCGCCCCACCCCCTCTCTCAACCCAACTGGTGCCGTCAGATCCCACCCACCTCTGAGTCTGGATCTGTCCGAGGTTTCTGCCTGTTAAAATGAAGTTTTTCCTCGCCACTGTCGCCAAGTGCTTGCTCATGTGGGAATTGATTTCAATTGTTGGGTTCCTATAAATCTAAAATATAATTGTATTTATAGAGTGTGGTCAAGACCTGCTCCATTTGTAAAGTGTCTTGAGACAACTTTGTTGTGATTTGGTGCTATATAAATTTAATTAAATGTTGTCCCCACATTGAGTTTCATTTAGTGTGGTCCTTCTTGTTAGCTTTTGTGTGTCAATGCATTGTCAATGGTCCTACTGACAAACATACGTAATTGGTCAAAGTATATTCCATGGTTAAGTGGTTACCTATCGTCATCATCGCTAAATAGAAACATGTCTTCAATTCAGCTTAAGTGCTTATTCTAATTGAAATTCAAGTATTTTTTAGTCTATATTAAGTATTTTTTCCTGTTTGTATCAGTTCACTGGTTGGGTTGAAAAGCTCTTTTGTCCTTGCTTTCACTTTTTCCATCAGACTCTGTGCCTTTTCTTTTAACAAGAAGCAGAGCCAGGAAAATAAAGAGTGAACAAAAAGATACATTTTTAAATTTTGATTCTTGTAATTAAATAAAAACCTAACCATGTACCACAATCTCTGTTTGTTGTTTCTTTAGTTTTATCTAGTTATAAAATTTAAATTCTATGGACACTTCAAAGAGAGATTGCTGGAGGGTAGGCTATGAGGTGTTGCCATGTAAGCTGTTCAAGATGTCTGGAAAATCTGGTCTGATTAAAATCCAGAATTGCACTGTTGTACAGTATGTGTTAAGAGTTATTTTTGGTCTAAGTGTGATAAAAACAAAGAGAGTGTCCCTTACACATGTGGAAAAAAACAATGAAATGGACTTATACAGGAAAAAAGTATACCCAACATACCTCTTTTTCCTGGAAGGATAACTGTGTCCACAGACATGAGCAGGTATATGCCAGCAATGAATGGCTGCCTTAGAGGAAACCCACAATTAAAGAGAAAAGTAACTGTAAACTTTTGGTCATATTTTTATGTCCTCTTTCCCCTTTTATCTCCTTTTAATTCCCTCTTTTCAAAATACCTATACCTACATTTTTCCTAGTGCTTCAGAGGAAACATACATAAAGAAGTTTAGGATGAAAAAGCTTTACATTATGCCACTCTTTATTCCTTTTTATTCCAACACTATCAGCTCCCTTGAATCAGTTTTTTAGATTTTGGCATTCACAACTCTTATATGTAAATACTCACGGTTTAGATGTCATTCTTAAGGTAAGTCCTGAGCAATCTCTATGGCGGTCTGAAGAACAAATAATAATAAAAATATTAATATTTAAAATTGCTACATTTGTTTTTAATACAAATGAGATAATCACTTCTATAATCACTGATGAACTGTTCATGCTGATAGCAACAACACCAAGCACTTCTATGATGCTTTTAAGCAGGAATATAGTCCAGGGTATACACTCTGGGGTCCGATGTCATAGTTACATATTAGAAGAAAATGACTTAAGGTAAAGTATTGCTTTCAGAAAAAATAATCTTCCATAACTATCTAGAGGGGGGCTGCAGCATCTCCCACCTTCAAGTATCATAAAAACATTAAATGATTAAAAAATAAACTTAGTGTTAAAAATACAGTGCCTACGGAGCTTTCTAGGCTACTAAATATCTCTAATGACACTACACTGCCCTCTGGGATATCTAATAGCCTCTTGACAAACAGAGTGACTGCTGTATGGCTGTATCTTTACTGCGTTGCATTTTCATTAGCAATTACAATCTGGTCATAGATCCTATTAACTCCTCTTAACAGGCATTGTCTCATCCTTTCTTTGTCTATTTTGGTTGGACTGGGTCTGGCTATTAAACATGTTGCATAGCCACAATGACTGCAAATGTATTGAGGAAGTGAGACAGACGATTGACTGCAGAATGTATCTTTTGTTACTTTTCAATTGCTGTGGTGATGTGCTATGGTAAAATGTTACCAATGCCAAATACTTGATGATAATTAAAAATTTTGTTGCAGGGCCTTCAAAAATGGAGATCTGCCTTTGTATTTGAGTATTTGAGGGAATCTATTTGTTGGACACTAAATTATAAAAAAAAAAAAAACAGAAAAATGAGCTAGTAAGGTAGTGGATGTACACCATTTACTCGTTAGTTGTGTGGGAAGGTATGGCTATGGTCCTGTTCCTAACCTTTAATCTTTTATTTCTTTTTCTTCTTCTGCATTGTTGCTAACTGCATCAATTTTATTAGCAATCAGAAATTAAACATTCCATCAACAGCTGAGGGAAAAAATATTACCAACTATTTCTACATTTTATTTCAGCTTGCTGGCCTAATGTTTACTAAGCATTTCAGCTTTTTGGAGTTACTTTCATACACTAAAATCTTTTCAAACATTAACTGAATTTGAAGTAACTCATTTCTATGTGTAATCTTTACAAAACATCAATATCAGTACATTAGTCACCATGAAGATTCACCTCTGAAAGCATTGACATCTCCATAATGGATCTGCAACACAAAGTAGGACATTCCTGAATTTCTTCCTACTTTAAAACCAACATCTGGTGAGACAACAAAGAGAAGAACAGAGGTTAGGGAATGACACCAAAACATCTGAGGATAAAAAAACAGAGGAGCAAATAAGAAATAAACAACTGTACATAAGCCTCATTTTGACTTTTTTATTTTACTCATTTAACTACTTTTTACTCATGGAATAGTTCATTTAAAAACTGTCTACAGTAAGTTTTTTGGATTATACGATGTAAAAGGACCACTTTTTTCTGGTAGACATGCTACTCTTCAGCAATGTAGGCATCATAGACAAATACCACCTTATCTCCATTGTAATATAGAGAACACAAAAACCTAAAATGCAGATATGGAAACTTGGACAAATGAAAATGAAACTCTACACATGGCTAGATAAACCTTTAGGAGAATATGTACATTTGATCCTTGGTAACTGTGAACCGACCTTCTAAAATAATATACCTTTGGGTAATTTAGTAGGTGGTGCATTCCCAGCCCAGGCATACATAATGGAAGCTTCATCCTCACAAGTGCCTTGGACGCTGCCGCAGTCCCTTGAGAGAGAAATGATACAGCCATTACCACTTACTGTTTACTAATGACCAGATGGGAAATCACAGTGAATCACAGATGTAGTTACAGAGAAACCTATACCTGACTACACTTGCCTCAATCTTATGACAAATATTACTTACATAGTGTCTATGGTAATCCTCAGCCATCTAGGCCATCTTATTTTCAGAGGGTTTACATCAACAATACCTTTTCTCGTAATGTTTATAGTTTCATTGCAAGACTAAGACTTTATAGTGGCAAAAATGAAAGATATCATTATCATGAAGACATGTAAGACATCTATTAGATAAATTTTCTTTCCTCTTGAGAAAACGGGAATAAGCTCTCACCACTGACAAATTATCAACTTATAGAGTAGGTATGATCAACATGTTTCCAAAATGTGCATATACACTGTAATGTTTTCATTCAAATTGAGTCATTTTTGTCCATCTGATGAATATTAGTCCAACATTTACTCTTTTTTTAATTGTGCTCTTTAGTTGCTATATGCTCAGCTACATTCACTATCATCTAGTCTCTAACTATATTGCCTTACAGCAGAATTTTATCAGAGCTCTGTAAGTGAAAACAGGTTCCTACACAAAGTTCTGTAGAGCTGAGGAAAACTGAAAGAACTTTTAAGAGCATATAAGCTTCAATATAAATAGAATAAAGGAAATGTAATATGCATCACAATCATGAAAGAAGTATACACTACTGGTCAAAAGTTTGGGATCACTTTGACTTTTCTTGTATTCAGTGGAAACACACACAAGATTATCCTGCATAGGAAATATAGCAAACATAGCTATAAACAGGACATGATGACACTGTCAAAGTAAGAAATAATGATTTTAATCGAAATTATGACTTTGTGCTTCCAACATCATACCCATGCCATGGCATGCTCTGTGGACAGCATTTGACTGGGGGGGATAGGAAATGGATGAAACTGGCCCCAGTCAAGTGCTGCCCATAGGGTAAAGCATGACATGGGTATTGTAGCCTACCTTCTTCAAGACACCTTCTCACTTTATACAAATCTCCTATTTTACCACCTCAAATGCTAGACCAATGCTTAATGCCATCTGTCAAACATGGGTCTGGGTGACCATCAGATTACCAAGACAAATTGACAGGAGGACAAACTGGTGGGACAAACTGTGAGCTAACACAATGTTTCAGTTGAAAATTGATGGCTTAATATATAGTTTAAATCCGGCTACAGTGCCCCTGTGAGTCATTCTCTTTATTAATCTTTCAATTTTTATCACCTACAACCTTGTATTCAATTAATATAAAATCATTTAACTTTTGATTGGCTGAAAAGCTAAAATCCTTATGTAGCAAATGCATTTGGTTCAGTGCCACATTGCCTTATTTGGAGGGCGTTCGATTAATTTATAGTGCCTGGAGTAGTTGTTGACTTGGTAAGAGCATATTTCCAAGTTATTAGACTGTGTTTAAGTACAGCAGGTTTCACAACAGGTTGGCAGAGGCTAGAAATAGGCATTATGGCAGGGTGTACGATTTCTCCATTAGCATTCACAATGGCAGTGGAGTTAATTATTAGAGCTTCTAAGTGGGCTGTAGGTGGAGAGAGACGGCAGGATGGAATGCACCTTACATCAATTAGAGCCAACATGGATGACATGACGTTGGTAATTACAACGGTGCCATGTATGAAGAGAGTACTTAAGAGATTGAATAAAAATTTAAAATAGGTTAATATGAAAATCAAGCTCAGTAAGTCTAGAAGTATCTCTATAAGTAGAGGGAAATTAAGTGATAGAAAGATCGTAATAGATCAGGGGTCACCAACTATATTTGTCAGTGGGCCAGAATTTTACCGGACAGTCACCTTGGGGGCCGGACCCTCAAATAATAAATTAAGTAAAAATCAAATTTTGGCATAACATTATTATTTGATGTTTATTGTTTATATTTTTTCATTTCATCAAAAACTGAAGGCATTTTTATGAATCAGGCTCCTATCACCTATACCACAGTCAACCACCAGGAGTGAGATATTTGGGTCAACGCAATTCAAGTCAACTTTATTTATAGAGCACTTGAAAAACAAACACCGTGGAAGTGAAAGGAAAAGGCCTCTTAACAC
>JAPZDZ010000011.1:2161953-2174765 GCA_029783805.1 Acanthurus tennentii
GTACCACCAGACTTCAGAGCAGCTTCTTCCCTCAGGCTGTGAGACTGCTTAATGCATCATCTGCACTCCTCCATGTAAGTTAAATAATTTTATCTTTTTTAAACAATCAATTAATCAATCAAGAGGGAACCACATTTTAATTTCATTATTCAACTTGTTGTATAATGACAAACTTCCTTGTATCCTTGTATACTATTCAAAATACAATTTTTTATGCTTTTCAATAAAAGTTAGTGTTCCTGGCATGTTAACAGGCAGGGACAAGTGGATACTCTCTCTGTATTGCTCTGCACTGCAGCTAATACGCACTGCAGCTAATATAGGTAGAATCTATAGTAGGCTGAGGTGCTGGTGCATATGTTATTGAGGCTTAGTCACTTAAGTTGGGTACAAAACTCAAACCAATAGTGGTAGAAGTGCATGCTACATATGAGGGAATATGGAATGCATTCATTGATTCCTGAATCGCTACACACTTGGCCTGTTAGTTCAAAGCTAAGACACAATGGGAGTTCCCATTAATGTGCTTGCAGAAGTGAGACGGGCTACCACGGCGGTCAACAGAGACGTAGATCCAGATGCCAGAGTCAGAGTTGATGGGTCGGGGAATGGAATGACGCCACCAGGCATGCGCCCCTCATCCCTGAAGCATCAAAATCCAAAGAAACACAGCAAACCCACTACTCATGTGCCCCAGGGACACAACCCAACCCCCAATGACAGACACTAAAACTATTTGGTTATAGTGTCAGCTTGTCTTTTTGATTAAACCTCTGTACACCTTCCCCCAAGAGTTGGTATGCACGAACACATATCGATTCATTTTTCGCGTCTCTTATCAGGAATGACCGCTTTCCCCACTGCTGTTTGCACTTCCTACTGAGCTGCTTTCAATTAAAATCAGATAAAATCAGAGGGAGGATTTCAAGGAATCATGAGGTGGAGAGTGCGTCTGTCTGAGAGTGCTGATGACCTCCTCCTTTATGTGTATGACCCCAAACAAGCATCCCATCTGTCCTCTCACTTCTAGACTCTTACCAAGGCGTAACTGTTATGACCTCAAATCAGCATCACAATTAATTGAACCTTTTATCGGAATTAGAAATAATAAACAGTTATTCATGTTTTTTTTGTTTGGCCCTCCCCAATAGCATCATAGTTTACTGACAAACTTAGTTTCATTAATATGGTCAACTATAAAAGTTGGTATATTTCCTCTAATGAAGGGGTACACGGGGTAGTATGTTTAAAAGGTCAGTAGGCTACGTGAACACACACGATAGGGAAAGTATTAACTAGGGCTGGGTAGTATCAAGAACCTCACAGTTCGATTCAATTTGAATTCATTGGGTCACAATTGGATTTAATATCAATTTGATTTGATATTGATCTAGTATGCTTGAATATTGATTTAATAGTATGTGATAGAAATACCCAGATTATTCATTAGAGTGCTTTCTGTTATTTGTTAAAGAATAATGTGTGCATTATTTGCACTGGTTTAGGTCAAACTGACCTTTCAATGTATTTTACCTTTTCATTATTCTTTAATAAACAAAGAATAATACATTGAAAGGTCAGTATCCCCGACCTGCGGACTGGTACCGGTCCATTTGTCATTTGGTTCTGGGCCGCACAGAAAAAAATAAATAAATGTTTTATTGATGATCAGAGTCTGAAAGATGTTTTATTTTAAAAAATAACTGGATTCTCTCCCAATTACATTCGTCTGTGCCTCTTGACACAGGTCAAGACAGGTCACCTAAGTCACTGGTATGTTACCTCAGTTAAGCCCTCAAGCTAGCAAAAATGAGTAACGAGTAACATAATAAGACTCAACATAATGGTGAATTTTATTTTTATGCACTTATATTTGTTTTTATGCCCGTTGTATCATTTATTTCGATGTATTTATTCCCCTTACCTCAAAGGCTGGTCCGTGAAAATATTGTCTAAGGTGAAACCGGTCCATAAAAAGGTTGGGGACCACAGCTCTAAAGTGCAGACCAAAAAATTATCTCTTAAGACCTTGTTTGTTGGGCAGAGAAACAGAAGCCTTTTTGGAAGGACTTCTGATTATATAGGCTACACAGGCTACATAGGGGAGGATTTAGACAGAGCATCGAAGTAATGCTACTTTCAAATTTTGCTCGTTTACCCTGCTTTAGTATTAAGAGAATTTTAAAACACACACACACATACATACACACACAGATAAACACACACGCATACATACACACCTGTGTATAGTACCTTGTTAGAATAGATTTTCATTTTCATGTTTGGTATTGTTAAATAAAAGACTTTAAATATAAGATCAATGCTTATCTGTTCAATAAAGTACAAGAGTGATGTTGTAAATACTGTAAATATATGCAATGATTTAACGCTCAATAAGATGCAATGATTTAATGCTTGATAATAACACCCTCTCAGTTCATTCATAAGTTTGCCGGGCGAAGAACAGCTGATCTTAATACCTGCTGACGTCATCACGTGACTCCTCCCTGTATGTGACAGTGTAACCAATTAATCAATGAATCAGTGAAACAATTTATAAAAACTAGTAAATGGCACTTACATATAAGGTGCCTTATTAACTAACAATAAGCATACATGAGACAGTGGAGAAATATAGAGATAGTGTGACAGACAGACAGAGAGAGAGCCAAAGCAGTTTAAGAAGGCCAGGGAGTGATAAGAACAAGGATAGGACGTTCGAGGATGACGCCTGTACGTCTATCCCAATCTACGGTGAGATGGACAGAATATACTGACCGCAGAAGGGGAACAGAAACAACAGTAGTGGGCGACAAGGGTGTTGGCGCCCGAAATGACAAAGATACAGGATGTGTTTTGCTTTATGGTTGCAGATATAAGAACCATCTTACAACTGCAGGGAGTGTAGCCAGATATCGTCGAGGCGATGGAGACAGAGCTGCAAGCCAATCGGGAGAGAGAGATTACATTCAACATTCCACATTCTGTATTGAATAAAAGACTGGATCGGGGAGAGACAGGCTGTCAGACTTTGTGAACTGACCCATACGCAGTTGTTCGTCAGGGAAAGGAAGATCAGACCCAGAACTCTGTAATCCTTATTCATTTACTGTTAAATAAACAGATAAACTGAGACCGAATATCTTCTCCTTTTGCTTCATTAAAGAACACACAGGATTTGGCTCACACATAGAAACTTTTTTGAGGATTGACTGGGCTCAAATCCAACAATACCAATCTCAACTCTGCAGGATTTCAAATCCTTTTACTGACAATTGATTAGGTAAATTTGGTTATGATCATTATATGACTTGTTAATTGTGGTTCCAAGTTGATGGTCTACAATTATGAGGTCAAATTAATAATTTGGCTAGAATTTTCGTTTTTAAGAGTGGTGTTCCGAGGAGGATTTAATGTTAATTAAATTCTACAATCTAATGAACTTAATTTTTTAGTCCGCAATCAGAGATATTATCATGACTAGCAGCTTTGCTCGTTCACTCTCAACAGTATTCTTACATCTTTTGTGGAAACTACGAGTGTTCACTTCTATGGAGGGTAGACAGACTTTACAGTTACTACAGAGAAGATCAAAGCAAGCATTGAATAAGCTATCTGCCAATGTGGTCTCACACATGATGAGCATACTCCTACTTTCATGGCCTGTGATATTCTAAATCGCCTGCCACGTATATTTGTTGTTGGTGGTGTTGAGTTTTCTCTCCAGTCTCTTCTGATATCTCCACTTTGCCTGCTGCAAAGACTCATTTAAAATTGAATAAATATTAGTTTCAAGCTAGACTCACAAGTCAGTCTCTAGACACTTCGCTTAACTAGAGACTGATGACATGCCCCCGGCTTTCTTTGCTAGAACTGGGTGGAATGTCTGTAATTTAATTTAAATGTGATTTGAACAAATTGCACTTAATTGCACAGGCGGTCATAATGCAGCAACAAAGTAATGAGATGATGACAGCACAGATTTTACCACAATTAAAATGATACATTTTCGCCCGATGGCAGCGGCATCTTTGTTGCTTGGCAACTATCAGAAGCATAACTTTAAAAGCAGCCACAACTTATTTACAGATGCAGTTTTGCATGGTTTTGAACCGTGTTATAATTGGAGAAATCACGCTGGAGTGAATTATGTCTGAACGGAAGAGAAGTATGAAGAGAAATATTACTGCTGAGAAGGCCTAAAAGATGTTTAAGGAATTGGCCAGTAGTGATGCAGATACTGGTGATCTACCTGGGGAGGAAGGGGTTGAAAGTGACTCTACTTGAGTCGAAGAGAACGCTTCATCTTAATCCTCCGTTTTGAACATGAGCCAATGTTTAGTTTAATGTGTATTGATACCAGTCCTTATGAAGAGAGCTGAAACATGAAACGTGTGGACGATTAATTTATGTTTAAGACATACATACAAACACATTACAATTTGTCGCACCTTATTGTTTTTGCTTTGTGCTAATTTGAAAGTTTGAGGCCCCTGACCCATTGTGTAGGATAGTTAAGCACAAACTCTCTTCAAAAAGATTCACATCCATACACATTAATCAGAAAATGATGTAACCTATACATTTCCCAGTTAGTAGAAAGGGGATCCTCAAGCCATGACACATCTGTGAATATCACCAGTTGATCTGGCACACAAGCCGTGATACAGTTTAAACTCTTGAATGATGAGATTGAACTCTCCTTCCCTGTCTGTGTGTCCCTGTTGGTGTGAATAATTACAAGTGGAATGATAGCCAGATAACTTTTTGCATTTCATGTCATTTATTTGTGACGCTCCTTGTGTGTAACGGCCTTTAAGCTTCAGTTGAGGCAACTCTTGCTCTGTACTAGCCTAAACTGATGAAGCAGTCTGAAGTGAAATGGTTAGCACACACATGCAACACTTTACTATGTGTTGTGGGAATATTTTCAATAAAAATAAAATTAATCCACTGGGTCAGATGTTGGGAGTAGATGAACACTTTTGTGATCATCAGCCAAAAACAAAAAACTTTGCCTGTCTAGGAGCCTGTCAGCGAGGAAATAAGAGCAGGGCAGAGACACTAGGATTAAGGGGACTGTACAAACATCAAGCTCTAGGAGTGACACCTGGCTGGAGGAGTGGCTAAGCCCCTTAGGATGTGATAAGAGGAGCCAATATAAAATCAAACGTATTGGCAAACAGTTTCTGACAGATAGAGCCAGCAAGACAGGGAGAGGATGCTCTTTCCTCTTTCCTGCTCTTTCCTCATTTTTAGACTCCTATAAATCTAAAATATAAATGTATTTATAGAGTGTGGTCTAGACCTGCTCCTTATGTAAAGTGTCTTGAGACAACTTTGTTGTGAATTGACGCTATACAAATAAAATTGAATTGAATTGAATTTTAGGGGGGTCTGAAAACAGGCTCGAAACACATATTTTCATTGGAAAACCTTTTAAATGGAAATTTTGCACAATATGGGACCTCTAAGACCAGGTTTTATTGGTCTATGGTGCAAGTGCTTTTTTTGCTGCCTCTAAATGGTTATATGCCAACAATGCACACAGACCACACCTTATTTTTAGACTAAAATGCTGGTAGGTGCACAGAAGGATGTGAGTACATTTGATACTTCCACAGACAACTGCGTTGACTGGAATTTGCAGTGACATTGTGCTTCACTACTTTGCAGATGTAAGACAGGGCTCACATACTGTATTTGTAAGCAAATATACACACAAAGATTTTAATTCGTGTCCATCTAAAAGATTTTTCACATGTTATAAACTCAGGCTTCAATGTGTATGACTTTTACTATATTGTACTGTATTACCATGTCTGTCATACATACAGATGTTGGATGATTTTTTTTGGTAAGATTCCTCCAATTTAGTCAGGTTCCCCTTGTCATGTAAACAAAATAAAGAGTGTATTAACTCTAATGTAAAAAAAAAAGATAATTTAAGTGACCAGTTATATAATTAATAATGACAGGAGGCAAAACTTGGAAATTTCTATATCATATCTTTTCAACAGTAGAGGCTTATTTTGAGCTCATCCTATTGCTAGAGACACTGCTGTACGAAACAGTTTTCTGTGGTAGCAGCAAACATTGCAACAGTTAAATACAGAAACCAAGAGAAAATGCAATTACTTTAATTAGTTTTGGGTAGACAAAGTGGCTGTATGGCTGTGTTTGACTACTCCCTCAAAGACAGCCCATGAATAACTAGTCATTTAATTTCTGTTACCTCAGGTAACAATCACATTTGTATATCACTTCACCTGAGCTTGAGTCCATACCAAACTTATCAAACTGACAAAATCTACTAAATTATTTTTTTCCTTACCTTTGGCTGGAGATATGGGTAAATGTAGTTGGTTCATGCGCAGATAAGGAATATTTGCTTGTGGAGAAGGTTGTTTCAGTCTCCTTCTCAGCTGCTTGTTGCTTTGCTGTTCCATTACATTGCTATAAAATAAGGAGCAGAAAAAACTTAAACAACTGACATGAGACAGAATCAGCATACTTTGATGCTTTTTTTAGATGCCAGTGAGTAACAGCATACATTGATAAGCTGCAAATCTTGAAGAGGCAAGTTAGAAATCTGACGTCCCCTTGATGAGCTTGCCATGTTGGGGCCAATACCAGTATTGGCATTGTTGTTCCTCTTATTCCTAAGGCTTTGCCTCAGACGGTCATGGAGTTTTTTCCTCTGCTTCCTGTTGGTGAAGAAACAAACAAGTTTGTGTAGCAGGCAAAATCACAACTTGACTGTATATCTAAGTGGAAGACTCCAAACATACTCAAAGGGCTTTATATACTCCTGTCTCATCTATTGTAATAATGACAATGGGTTGACTGTAGCAGAGGTTATAATATTCAGTAGGATTAGTATATCGAGTGAATAAACAAACAAACAAACAAACAAACAAACAAACAAAACAAAAACTTAATATAGCAACCAATAGCACCACAAAATCGCAAAACTTCTCTCAGCAAATTAGATTTGGGTGCACCTTTGCTCATTGTCACTTAAAGTAGATGTCTTCCAGCTTTATGCATATATGAAAGCTTGGAAACTTTATAATCAACATAACTGTTTGCAGGACATCAATGCTTGGATGTCTTACAGTCTCTGCAGCTTAGTAACAACAAAAATGAAGTGCACGTCTGTACCCACACAAAACATTTAAATGATATATCAGACTACCTCAGCACTAACTAAGTTGGTTTCCAAAATCTTTTGTCATTTTTGATTCTCACTTTATCTTTGACAACATATAAGTTTATATCCCTTACTTTTTCCATTATGGTGTAACTATGGCCCTTCTTCTGTTTAACAATTACTTTCATCTTGACAATTTTTTTTGTAATTTAAACCATGGTCTTGGTGTGGACCCAATTCTGATTGACTAGAGGGTGTCAATTAACTTTTGATGCATAAACTCTGATGGAGCTTTTCAAGTAGTTCCAGTCAAACAATCCGTTCACTGTTCCAAATTAATGTGTTGCAGTTGGTATTTAAGTCATAACTATAGGGACATGGGGCAGTCAGATTTACCCCTTGTAATTTTTTGCTTTGTCTCGTGCAAAATGGCTGTTAATAGCCTGCATTTTTTTTTATTTCTATGATTTTCAGGGGCACGAATCTATGAAGTATAATTAAATCTCATTGACTTAATGATAATTAAACATGAATAAATCGACCTACTTATTGTTCTTACTTACTTAGCTCTTGCGTGTTGCTTGGAAAACGAAGATGTTGCTTGTTAAAAACTTTCTACTCTGACCGCAAAACGCAGAAAATTATAATTAATGGTCAAAATAATTATTTTCTAGCTTCACTACACTGGCTTCTAGGTAAGCCTCTCAGGTGATCAGGTTCGCCTCTCCAGTTGCCCCTTACTCAAAGTTTAAAATTTATGGTGACCATGGCTTTTGTTGAGCTAATTTTCAGATTATGGAACATTTTATAAATACTTACTTGCCCTTATTGGTTATCTCATCTAAAAAATTATTCACATTTATTGTTTCCCCCTCTTAGCATTCAATCATTCTGTTATTTGGAGCTGTGATACACTTTTTATCCTAGCTTTGGAAAAACACTGAGCGATATAGTTAGTTTTTTCTTTCCTTACTTTAATTAGTTACTGATGATATTTTGAAACAGTAATTTGAGGGGATTTTTGGACTTGTAGGCACTATTGGTTACTATGATAAAGTTGGGAAGTGTACCTACAGGGTAAATGAAACATAAAAATGTGTCATGATTTACTTTGTTTTGCAGTAGGCAACCACACACATGATTCCAACGACTAGGAGTGCAATGCAGATTCCTGTTATTGTTAAAATACGTTTCTGATACAGCTCCTCAGCTTCTGAAAAAGAGGACAGTCCATTCTTAGAACTTTTAGTCTAAATTAGACAAACAGACAAACACATAAATCACATACATAAAGACCATTCCAGCCATAAACCCAAAAAATAAGAAAAGGCTCTGTAAGGAGGTTTTTGGCAGTGCATATAGGGAGGAGTTTAGAGGAGCTTATGGTTATATAAGGGCTGGCCATGCTCTGTTCAGATCCTTTGTTAGAGACAATGCTGCCACACTAGTGTAAAAAATATGAACAGTCTGCTCAAAGCTCTGTTTGCACTTTTTCTAAAACAGGCACTTATTTATTTTATGGAGAAGAAATGTGGTCCTGTTTTACTTAAATTAGGCCTCCATCTCATTGTTCTAGCTGTAGGACAAATTTTTTTGTGGTACAGATGACTATTCGTTTTAGGTACGCTATTTGAAAATTTAAAAAAATATTGTTGAAGCTACAAGAAAGTGTATGGTGTTGATTATATTTAACAGAGATAGGGGTAGGCTATTGGATTAAATGACATTGCAATGTTTGAACCTTTGCTGAAAGGAAATTTAAGTAACTGAACCTCTTTTAATTTTAGTTAAAGACCCCTGTTCTAAAGGGAAATCCATGGCTTAGCTTTAGCAGTCAGGCATTCTCAGACACATATGAGTATCTAAACAGATCTTGTTAAGCTACTCCCGGTTTCAGTTGCAGTATCATAATTACACCCTTAAAGCAACAATATGTAACTTTTCCACTTTAAAATATTAGTTTCAAAACCATTTTAATGTTAGGGTGAGGTGTAACAGGTTGACTGGGCTCTTAGCTACTTGGCCCTCCTGTGGCTTGTTAAGGCACTATGTAACCTTGAGTCGCCGGCCACGGTTTCAGAACCAAAACTTTACAATGCAGGTCATTAAGTCTCACAAACAGTCAATTTGGTGAAACCAGGTCATATTTTATGGAGTAAAATGCCCTGTGGTTTTTCCTCTAATGTCCTGTGACTGCTCTGCCTCAATTATGTGATTCACAGAGGTTTCTGAAAGCATCAAGGCTTGTAGCTGCAGCTATGTTATGCATCAGTGTTTCCTTTCTCTTGCTGGCGATGCCAGCAGGAGTTTTCTCAGACTAGCACGTAGTTGATGGCGACAGCTACGCTAAAGAAAAGGCAACAGACAGACACAAAACTGGACTTATTGCTGCTAAACAGCAGGCAGCGGGTGGCTCAGTAGAGTTGTGTGCAGGGCTTTTTCATACTTTGACACATGGTAAAAAAACATGTAATGTTGCGGGAGCGCTAAGTTGCACAGAAGTGAATTTCTACATAGTGGGGCTTTAACAATTTAGGAATGTGTAATGTGTCAGAAATTAGGAGGCTGGCCGTGGGTCTAAGGGATATTTACACTTGTTTGCTAATGATGTGGTAACCACCGGGTAGTCAAATTGCGATGGGAAGTCAGGAACAAACACCGTCAACTAAATCTTTGGAAGTGTGGGGAACTCACGATGAGGGTGAAGGTAAGTTAAGACAAATAAATATTTTTAATTAAAATATAACAAAATTGAAAAAAAAAGAAATTATTTTAACTATATCATGATCATTGACCTTTTCAATAGCTCTGTCAACAGTTTTTTATATGACATAAGCCAGAAAAAAAACACAAAACTTTGTGTGTACCAGGGGGCTAGTGAGTAGCAACAGCTCTGTTCGGTTGTGTGTATATAAACATGGTCCATCACTTTCAACATTTAGTGAATACTCCCTTTTAAAAAAAATTTTATGCATAACATTATTAACTAAACCTTTGTTTACATAAATTAAAAATGCTTTGTCCGTTGGTCTCCAATGTGTAGGATTTAGTGACACCTAATGGTTACTTTGCAAGCATAGAAGCCTACAAAACTCTCAAGGGTCCAAAGGTCATTTTTCAGTCTGATCTTATTCCTAGGATGTACCTCTGTGTTTCAAACACAGTAGGTACCCTTTATTGTCTGTATGACACAAAGGCCTTTAATCTATCTCAAATTTAAATGTAACATTAGATCCTTATGGGAACTGTTCCAGCCTAGTAGTAGAAAGAGCAACAAAGTTCAGTAAAGCAAGGAGGTTAGTGTAAAGTGAAAGGCTTTACACACAACTGTCGTTCAGAGGACCAGAGTTCAAGATCCATACAAAACTTAATGTGAAAATCAAAGAGTCACCATTGTTTGTAAACTTTACTAGTTCAATTTAAGGGATGGCTAAATACACTAGGACAAAAAAAAAACTATTTTTTTTCTATGATTAACAAATACCCATGCTGTTATATGTATTTCAGCAGGAACAGCTAATGACACAAAATTATTGCTCTTTGGTTTTGTTAAAGTTACCCAGTTGACTGTGCAATCACCGCCAGTCAACTGTGTTAATTTGCAGTGATGTTTGCCTTGTCAGGTGGCCCATCATGATCTTGGGTCTGAGCTTCATTTTTACAGGTTATTACTATAAAACCTGATGTGTTAATGTGCCTTTTGTTGTTGTGCCCAACATAGGCTCTAGAACAGGGGTGGGCAATTATTTTTTCGAAAGGGCCACATGAGCTGTGTTCGAGGGCTGAACCAACAATAACCTGAACTTAACTGTGTTTGATATTAATTTTCTCTACCTGTAAAGAGCAGTAATTTAAATATTTATTATGTAGAATGTATAATATATAGAATTGCAAATTTTCTTAAAGATAAGAAATTGTGGAGTAAGTCAAAAATACAAGTCATAAACTAGAAAACAAAAATTAAATCAAGTATGTCATTTTATTTTTAACAGACTGAGAACTCAGAAATATTGAATGGTTGTTTTGCAAATGTAAGCAATTAAATAACTAAATACAAAAAGAAACAAATGCTTTAGATGTCTTTTTGTTCACTTTTCTAATCCTTGTTGGTTTTGCAGTTTAGCCAGCAAGGCATCCGACTCCTTCACCCGCTTTTCATCAGACAAATTCTTGTATTTTTCTGCGTGTTTGGTCACGTAGTGCCGGTTGTATTCGTTCAACACAGCGACCTGTGTGCCACAAACTAAACACACATCTTTTCCCTTAACTTCTGTAAATTAATAATTTGCGGTCCATGCCAGTGGCGGCCGGCCAAAAGAGGGCACTAGGGCACCGCCCCACCACTCACCACTCACCACATTAGCTTGGATAAGACATAAAAAAATTTATAAAAATGAAATAATAAATTACAAATAATACGAAATAAATGTATATCTATTTTTAGATAAAACAAATATTATATAGGTAATGATGATAAGTAAAGTTGTTTCGTTCATCTATGCTGTCTGATTGGTAACGTGTTTCCGCCCTGGGGCGCAAAAATCTTTGCCCATAGGCTCTCATTAAAAGTTGTATGTGCGCAGTAACTCCTCTTCAATCCAAGAGATAGGGCCATGATAGGGCGCACCTTTTCTGGGCCTGCAGTTGAATGCAGCTGGATTATTTACATACCACCACCCTCCCGCCATGGGAGGGGCTGACGTCTCAGCCGTCTGTTATAAAGTGTGGTTGATTGACAGGTCAAGCCGCGGGAGTTGAAGATGATAGACAGAGACGCAAAATGGAGAAAGAGGAATTTAGCAATTCAGTGAAGTCACTTAAATCACAACCTTTTTTAGAGGAGAACATATCAGGAGCAGCTGCAGGTGAAAGAGCTTGGACCTGATCAACTGAACATCACAATTTATCAGCAGTCCAAAGACAGAGGGCGACAATACATTCAGTCTTTTTCCAAAACTTGGTTTAGCAATAAGGCTTGGCTAACTGCATGTAGCGAGGCTAATGCTTTGTTCTGCTTTCCCAGCCTCCTTTTTCAAACATCAGGATCTGACCCAGCATGGATCACGACAGGTATAACTGATTTAAAGCACTTTTCAGAAAAGGCAAAGAAGCATGAACAAACTAGGATCCACATGGAAAATGTGCTGCGACTAGCCATGTTAGGAAGAATTAACATTTCATGTCAGCTTGATGAAGGCTACAGGATAGGTATCCGTAAGCACAATGAGGAGGTTGAGAAGAACAGGCACATCCTATCTAAAATAATAGACTGTGGAAAGTGCTGTGGTGCATTTGAGCTTGGCCTGTGTGGCCATGATGAAAGTGAAAGCTCAGAAAATCCTGGTGTTTTTAGAGGATTGGTGGATTTGTAGCATCACTGGATACAGTTCTTCATGAGCACCTGCAGACTGCCACTGTGTGTAAGGGAACATCTAAGACTGTACAGAACGAACTCCTTGACTGCATGCTGTCAGTTTTGAGAGAGTCCATCATTGGAGAAATCAGGAGTGCAGACTTTGTGTCCATCCAGGCTGATGAAACAATGAACATTTCCACTCAGTGTCAGCTGGTGCTTGTGATCCGCTACATTGACAAATCCCATGATGTCCAAGAGAGGTTTTTTGAGTTCATATCTCTCCAAAGTGCCACAGCTGATTCC
>JAPZDZ010000011.1:2178412-2191126 GCA_029783805.1 Acanthurus tennentii
AATGTTTATGTAAACACATGAAAATTGACATGTAGATTACTAAACATGTCTAAAATACATCAACTGACGTTAAACCGAACGGTTATGACGGGAAAATACAGTAAGTCCGTCTTGGCCAAAGTGTCCGATTATGGACCATAGTAGCTGCTAGTGTCCGAATGTGGACACATATACGCTAGTTTTGTTTGCGCATTGGCATCACTGTTAGCTCTGTGATCTACTTAAATGTTGATACTGCTGTGAAGAAAAGGAAAGGGAAACAATGAGTGAAAGAGTAAGAACAAGATTATGAATGTTTGTTTGAAGCTGATGTTTGTTGGACACCAGAAAAAAAAGTGAACATTGAAAAAAGATTAATGATACAAAATTTTTAAATTTCCAAGAGTATATTGAGTATCCAAGAGTATTGTGTATCCAAGAGTATTGTAAAATACTGCTTATGTCCTGTATAATTATTGCACAGCAGGTGTTACTAAAGATTTAAAAGGGCAAGATGAAACATGACATAAGGGTGTTGTGATTTAAATTTGATGAGCCTGATTTTTGAAGAGGATGTTAATTAAACGCATGTGAAGTTCAGAGCATTACCTCTACATTTATACCTACTTTTATAGGTATAAACAATTCAAAATAATTACTTAAATGAACTCAAAAATGTTCCATGTGTAATTTGCCCAAAAGTCAGAGATTGTTATTTGCACAGATATGATGTGGTATATTACCACCACATATTAGGAATCTGGGAATACTCTGAGCTAAGCGTAGTGGACAATTAAACTCTCTTATATCATGATTTACGAGAAACATTGTTTATGACCAAAATTTATGACCAAGACCATGATCTTATTCTTATAGAATATGGTCCTTTACTGAAATATCTTGTTAATAATATTTTGCTTTCTCTGATTATCTCTTTTTAGAAAATTCATTAATATAAATTTATTTTATTTACTATGAAATGTATTTGTTTATGAAATTGGTTAAAAGTACATTTTGAAGGGATTTATTATTTAGCCAATTCACTCATCTTGTTATGTCTCAACCTGTGTTTTTTGTTTAAGGGGTTGTGTTGGTATAAGAATACTTGATGATGTTATTGTACTGAGATGGCCTATGCTGGCTGGATTCCGCATTATTTACTGTTTTTTTTCCAGTTAATGTGTCTGAATAATTACATGTGGGATAGGTCATTTAATATGACTAGACATATTAACAAAATATTCATTCATTCATTCATTCATTCAATAGAAGACAAAATTGACATACTGTAAAAGCTGGCCATTACATAGTTTTGGCAGCGATCACCAGTAAATTCATTTGGACACCTAGAAACAAAAGAGACAAAGCAGACAAGGAGAGACAGAAAGTAAGTTTACACAAGAGCTGTGCAAAACCCACATCAGTCATCACTGGTGTTAGCAGAAAGGGCCAGCTAGAACATTTTTTTCTAGCTATTTTCTATGAGCCTAAAGTAAGGTCTCTTGATTTTAACATCTTGTCTTAGCAGCAGACTGAAAATTGCATGTACATACTCAGTAACACAGGAGAGTCTTGACACTGCCTGCAGTATATTTTATTGGGATTGCGCTATATGGCTATGCTAAAGTCTGAAAGATGCTCTGTTATGCTGTTGCTATAATTCTTAATCAATGACAAACTTTGGAATTGAATTGATATAAAGCTATAAAAGGAGTGGCATGACCCCACCCAAATAGTAAGACAGGCCCAGATGTATGTCAATAAAAAACAGAGTTCAGGGCTCACACTAATGGCTCTGTTATCTTCATGTGGCAGCAGCCCATTCATTGATCCCCTGGGTTTAATGTATGTAAGTGTTTTTAACAACCAAGTTTGGACCTTGAAAGCTTATAAATCATCACAGCTTCATCAACCACACTGTGGTCAGTCTGGGACTGGACCACTGGGAAGAAGTTCTTACACAAGGAACTTGACTGTTCTCCGATGGGTTGTTTTCTAAAGGAATGAGGATGAGGTTGAATGAAAAGAGCAATATGTAGTACATTATGTATTACTTCCAGAAAAGATACACGACATCAACCTAAGATGAAGGCAGTTCACTGCCCTAAACAACATGGTTGAGGTGTGATGAGATGTGACGTACGTGCAAATTTCAGTTTACTTCTCTGCAGAGGAGAGACGTCTTAAGCCTCTAGATCATTTAGAGGGCTCATTTCAAAATAGAGTTACAACAGGAAATATGCCTGTCCTATCAACAGGCTTTTATGACTATATGTAAGGGAAATATGAATTTCTCTGCCATTTCTAGGACAGAGCATGACAGTGGTGAAACACCAGCAATGACATGTGGGATTGAATACATATGTGTTCACATACGTTTTGGGTCTGAGACTTTCTTAAGCACAGCTTGTTCACATCGGTGCCCAGTGAATCCCGCCAAGCACCTAGTTGATGGGTAGAAAGGAAAAGAGATAAACAGCACTGACTGTATGAGTACACATGGACCAACACAAATATATCCAGTGTACAGTTGCAAACATTAGATAACATTATTCAGGTTACAACCTTATTACTTTTCTGTACTCTTGAATGGGTACTGGATTCTGTAAAACCCTGTGTTATTTCACTTAAGTATGTAAAATGTAGACCTTTAATATTCTTGCAGTAATGGAAAAAAGCTCATGTTTATATTATTCACCGAGAGCCCTAAATATTAGGTAAATATTGTATATACTGTTGAAAACAACAACAGTTGATTGCTGAGAAGGGGCCACAATTGGATTAACCATCTATTGTTATGCACCTATGAGTTAAAAATCATGAGATGAACAAAATATTGTTGGTACGTTCCTTCATCTACATGTAGAATTTAATTGTACCAAGAATTGTTTAAAAAAAATATTTTGCAGGGCTGTCACAACATGCATGTGTGTGACTAATATACTGTACTTCTGGCCAACTTTTTATTTGATCCAGTATTGTTTCTCTATTACGTTGCTGTCTTTCCACTGTGTTTTTTTGTTTTGCCTTTTTCATTATCTAGTGATAATACCCTAATTATACTTTCAACATTTGTTGGAATTTTTTATGGCTAATCACTCCAGTGTCAAAGTATTTGACGAAGATTTCTCTGGGACAGGTTCATCAGAACAGAGGTCGGCCTTCTTGGTAGAATGGATGGTGAGCACTATTATTTTCCATTAATGCAGAAGATAATTTAGTTCTGGAAATAAATGCTTCTGCAGGACCTATCTACATGTTTTATGACAACTATCCTGATCCCATGCCTTGGGCCATACTTTCACAAAGATAACATGCGGCAGTGTTTAGATGGCTACAGAGTGTACCAGTACTCCATGGTTTTAATGATGCTACTATTGTTTGGCCAGCCCTTTACAACTCCTATGATGCTAAAAATTGACTATCCAGAGCTCAATTCCAAATTTTTCAGTTGATATATTTTCCAGGATTGTCAGCAGTCTAAATTTTTACTGTGACTATTTCGCTATATCCTGATATCCTGAGATTTGGAGAGAGCAGAGTTTTTATAATTCTTATTTGCTTATCAAACACATCCTGCTCAGTTCAGGTGATACCCTAGTATCTGTACTTTGCCACTGCTATAGTATTTGTCCCAAGTGTTTATGAGCTTCAGTTTTCAGACTGTCTTCCTTTAAAACAGTACTTGTAGTTGCTTTGATCCCAACTTAGCTAGAAAGTGACTGATGTGCTCTTTCCTTGACATCTTCCCCTGTGATTGAGAACAAAAGCAGTTATGTCTTTGCGGTTGAACCCTTTTTGTGGTTGGTTTAGATCCTGCATTATATCTCCTTCCCCTAGGAGTGAGAGTTAAGGTGATATAACTATAACTATTACATAGCAGTCTTAAGACAAATCTTCAGCTATAATTGTATTTCAGCAGCATAAAAGGGGGGTTCCTGGCCCTTACAAAACTTTCTGGTCTGTTCTGCATGGCTTTCACAAAGACCTATGTCTCAGTGAGCATTCTTAAGAGGGTTTTCTTACTATACTCCTTGGTACTCTCTTCTCCTTAAGGAATCTGCAGGGCATGGTGGCTTTATAGACTTACCCATGCCCTGTTTTAGGTTTTACCTTTATGATTCTCTTTTACTATTTGGGGTCAGTAAACAGAACTATACGTACTTAAGTAGATTTGTGTTTATTTGTTAAATACAGGGGAATTTATGACTCTTGTCTGGGTACAGTTTTTATTCTTCTGATTCACTTTTTTTTCTGTTTTTTTTCCTTTTGTTCCAGTGTGTCCACATACTGGCAGTATATCTACCTAACTCAACTTACCAGATGCTACTAGATTATCTGTTCCCTTCAGTGGTAACAGCATTACAGCCTAGTCTTCATTCTAGAAAGAGTTGTTTTCTTTAAGTTCATTTTCAAGTGCTTTGCCAGAATAAGACCAGCAAGACCAGACAACATTCAGTGTGCAAAAAGCTTAGCCTCACAGCTTCAGCTCATCATTAGCACAGCCTATACTTCCTTTAACACTGCCTCTGCAACTAGTCTCCTCTCTCCAGTTCTGTGAGACCCATTAAGCTGATCCAGAACTGCTCTCCTGGGACATGGACAAATGCTAGGGATTCCTGCTCCAGTGTCTTTTTTTGTTTTTAGTGGCAACCGATTTTTTCCTTTTAAGTGTCCAAGGTATGTGATGAGGTTACTACATGAAAGAGCTTTGGCATGGGTGGGGGTATTCAATGCAAACTTCTCCCATTGACTGAGGAGTTTTATGTCAAGATTTATGTCAATTTGACTGCCCTAACCATGCTTGTTCAGTGTCTAACTGTTGAATTTTCACAAAGAGATCAAGGAATTTGGCAGAGTAATTCATGTGCAGCTCCTCTGGGGACTGGCTTTAGTGCTTCTGTGGTGCTTGTTGTTACCCTTCTGGGTCCATGGACCTGCAGTGTATCTGGCGGCTGCAGCGGCCTCTTGGTCATAGAGTTTTGGGTGCTTCTGTGACTCGGGGTCACCACTTGGGTCACCTCACCCTGTTGAGACTGAGCAACACTGGTGCACTGGTGATGGTTTCCCATGCATGTTTGGAGAATGATACGTGCATGCTTACCTTGACTCACCAGCTCCTGCCGGGACACATCATAAAGAAACTACCCACCAGAAAGTTCTGAGTCACTCTTCGAACCCAATACACTGCTTATGTACACTGTTCATTCGACTTTGACTCTTGTCTTCTGTTGGGCCATTTCCTACAATCAGGAACCCCACATTTTTGGTGACCAATTTGGTATCTCTTTTGTGTCGCTATCTTGGCCGGAGGGTGTTAAGACCAACACAACAGCTTCCACTCCACTTTACACTAGTAGCACTGCCCGCCTTCCTCTTCCCCTTTTTAAATGTTTTCTTTTCTTTCCTTTTAATCTTTTCTTTTTTTTTCATTGCCACCTGTCTTTCCCTTGATTCACTGTGGTCTAGCACTGCCCTCTTTGGCTGACAACAGGAAATGTCTCGAATAAAGTCTAATTGGTCAGTATCCAAAGAGGGCTGGTGATGGACACAGATACACAATGAAATAATGAAATAATCAAGATTTTGGCTGCAAGACTAAAAGTGCATCAATCTCATAAAAGTTGACACCTAATATGGTCTCAACTATGAGGACAAATGCAGACAGCTGTGGGGGATTTTGAGTAGAGTACTTAGTAAGCTGGTAAAGAAATAAATTAAAATCCAGAGTAAACCCACCTATAACTCTCTTTTTTCCCTTGCCCTTCAAGCTGAATAACTGCTCTACAAGTAGCGCAAGGAGAGGGGCATTTGATTCCAGCAATCATCTGTCAAGGTAGGACACTTTAAATCTAGTCCTTTTTTAATCATAAATCCTAATTTTCTTTTATTATTTTTATATATTTAACATGTTTGGCTTTGTGTTTTTTATATTACCATACCATACCATACCATCTTTATTTATATAGCACATTTAAATGCAACTGAGTTGCGCCAAAGTGCTTCACAATAGATAAAAAAAATAATAATAATAAAAGAAATGTAATATTATATCTTATATTAATATTGCACGATATTACTAGTTTTAAGTAAATGCATGGTTTATTAACTATCTTATATTGTGTGATTTCATGAATTTTCTGTTTTTATATTGCATGCTTTGGATTTGCTGTGTCTTTGGCTGATCACTGGGTTAATGAAGGACAACTGTTCCAAATCAAACCATCTCACCTCCCGCTGCTCCACCTGGACAATGCACAACTTGATGTCTTTTTTATGCAAGTAAAGACAGGTGAGTAGCAGAGTGGGAGGAATGGGAGACTAAAGACTATATACTATGAATCGGGAGGAAGGAGAGCAGAGGTGCACAAGCAGAAAGTTCATGGTTCATGGTTCATGGTTCATGGTTGCAAACCAGACAGTCTGCTGAAAGCATCTTGGCCACCAGGAGGGAGTCAAGGCCCAAGAGGAGGAGCAGACAACAGTGATGGACAAAAAAATAAATAGGACAGTATATTTCCCAAACAGTTAATGCAAGCATTGGACTCTAGCATTCCCATTTTAAGAACACTTGGGAGTGCTTGTTTCCACTCTTCCAACCTGCTCTAACCATTTAAACGGTACTTTTTAAAGCTTTCTGTTTACATTTTTCTTTCTTTTTTTTTTTTACTAAAGGTGGCTGTCTTTATTTTGGTATTTTTAAGTAGCTGGTTTTAACCTGTTTTAGTTTGTAGGCATTTTTTAAAATATTTATTGTTGACAAATATATTAACCTCATTCTGGTACATTGTTTCTTTTTTTTAACAGTATAAATTACTGTTGGGTTCACTAGTATTTTAAAAAGCTACTTGCTATTGTGTGACACATCCACTCATAGTTGCTCTACTGTTTCATCCACAAGAGCAGTTGGTTCCCTTGGATCTCCAGTTTTGATAACTCACTCGTCTCCCTCTTCCCAAGAGGAGTCCATGGAACTGGGTCATACCAACACCACATGAGGTCTGGTGAGTGTTTATATTGTGGTCAACCTAGTCATTTTAACTCTGCCTGTTCTGTTGAATCAAAAAGGGGCTCAGGAAGCAGCGGGGGTAGTGGTGAGCCAAACCCCCTCCTCAGCCCCATCGAGCTCAAGGTTGCGAGTCCTAGCCACCACGTATTCCAGTGCCATGGGTAACTTTTTGGACACAGAGTTAGCCTTTCAGTCAGGATTTACCTCAGAGCCTTTGAAGTCACCTTTCACAGCTAATGCCTTGGGTGAGAGCTCATTTGTCCATGTCTCTTAACAAACTGTTACCCTATCACTTGTGATTTCTGGAAACCACAGAATGCATATCGGCTTTAACTCAATATCAGCTCCTAAAATTCCCTTATTTTGGGTTATTCTTGACCAAAATACCCTGACTGATTGATCTATTAGAAAAATGCCAGATTGGAGCTCTAACTCTTACACTGTTACTAGTCCACTCTGTCTGAAGTAGAAGGCCCCATAGGTCTGCCCAAGTCTAGACCTCCTGATCCATCTACAGTCACAGCTGAGTATCATGAATCACAAGTCTTCTCTCTCTCTGCTTCCCCAACTTTTATATGATTGCACAATAGATATTCTTCCTTCAAGGGCAAGAAAAATTTATTAGTGAATTTTCCAGCAGCATGCATCATTTGCTCTTCCTCCTCAATTCTTGGGGTTGGGTTTTTCTTAGTGTCCAAAAGATGACAAGTCACTGTGTCCCTTTATTGATTTACGAAGCCATAATAACATCAGTATACTGTGCAAGAAGCCAGCATCTTCTCCAACCATGTCTTTGGAGGGCCCTCTGAGGGCAGGGGGAGGATTTAGATGAAGTTCTGAAGTGAAGTGATGCTACTTTCAATTTTTTCTAGCTTTCCAGAATCACCAACCCCAGCTTTGATATCTTGCTTACTCTCTGCCACGCTCCCTTTATTTGTGGTACTGCATTACTCTCATGTGGTAGGAAGTGGCACTTATGGTGACAGGAAATCATAAGCTCATCCCCTATGCTTGCTAATTACAACTACAGTGCTTAATGAAGACTATGGAAACTTAGAGGGGCCATGGTCGTTACTATCTTTTTTTTATTAACCCTTGAGATGAATAAATAATCATATTATTATCACAGGATAACAAGGCTTTTTTTTCGGACATCCGGATAAAAATCAATAAACTGCTAATACAAATTTAAGACTTCAACAAAAAAAAAAAAAAAAAACATCCATAGATTCCACATCACCCAGAGTGTTGACAATGGTTTGGCTGTCACAGGCATCTGCTCACAATGCACACTGGGTAGCACAGACAATTATCTACATGTTACTTGGGTCTGTCAAACCCTTCACTCCTTTTAGACAACAGTTCAGAGAAACTTACAACTGTCCTGGAAAAAAGAATCGCAGTGTCTCCATCACTCTGCCTGTTTGGAGATACTACACAAGTAGCCTTTCCACCCAAATACAAAAATCCATTACTCACATCTCTTACTATTGCCAAGATGATAATCCTCTAAAACTGGCAATCTAAAACATGACCCAGTATTCTCACCAGCTCAACTCCCTTACGCAATACATTTCAATAGAAAGAATAACTGTTCACAAAAACAACAATATATCAATCATTAATGGAACTTGGCGCCCATTTTTTAATCTATCTCATTTTTAAAACAGGACTCAAGATTGGACTAATGCCACACACAAGACCACAGTTCCCCAAATCATAACCATCCTCTGATAACTACAACACACCTAAACATACACACAGATATTTTTGCATGCATATATTAACATTAACCACTTCATGAATATAATAATAATAATAATAATAATAATAATAATAATAATAATAATAGTAGAGATTTTTTTCAGATTTTAATTTCTGCCTTCGTTTGACTTAATTATACTTAACTGTCTGAAAAATTTGTTTTTAAAAATTGTTAGAAACCATTAGGCTATTTAAAACTAAGTCAAGATTATCCATTGACAATCTTAGGTTCTTAAAGATGTGTCAAGCTATTTAAAAAAATATTCAAAGGCTTGCAAACATGAGATATCACTGAAAAACACAAGTTATAGCCTCAGGAATGCTTTAAGCTTGCAAATTGAGGCCCACTGTACTTTACCTCCAGGGTACACCACAATTGCAAAAAAATGTGTGTATGTATGTTATTTGTATTGTATGATCATGGGTCATGACTCAGTCATTGCATACATTTTGGTCATGGTCATTGTGCGAAAATTCTCTATATTTCCCTTGGTAACATTTTTGTGAATGGAATTTACCTACACAAAGAGCAGAACAGTTGATATTATTTTACAGTTCAAGCAATTTAGTGGAGAAAGTAATGATGCTCTTGCATGATTCCAGTGCATTTGATAATTAGCTGAGTGACACAAAAACCAACCTGGAGAAATCAGAGTATAGTTATGCATATCACATGCAGAATAAGTTTGACCACTGGTGAGTTATGCTTCTCTGTAAATTTGAGGTTGACTGAACACCAAATCAAGTAAGTGGCTCCTTGCATTTGACTTAACAAGCAATGTAATTGCTTCCCATTTAATTAAAGGCTCGTCCTATCTTTCATTACTTTCATTACAAGTAGAAGATTATATCAATTATAAGAAAGAGAAAGAAGAAACAGTTATGCTCTGGATTTAGCAATAGTCTAAAATGAACTTGGGTTGTTGTATGGTTTATGTGCTCTCTGCAACCAGTGTCTGAACCCAGTGGAACCCAGTTTCTTCTGTTCAAACAATCAGCCTCACATCAGTTTAGGGTCTCGGAATCTTATATTTTAACATTTATATATGTCATATCAACATCTTAAGCTTGTCAAATTAGGTTGCACTGTGCATTTTCAGGTTGTAAAACCAAACAAAAATGTAAAAAAAATTAGTGTGACAATTTTATTTTGTGTTTTCGTTACTTTATGTGTGGTTCTTAATGTGAAAATTTGAACTTTAATAGATCAAATGACGTTACTGGATTAAACTCTATACAAGACCAATAAACCTGAATCTTAACCACACATCATCGTTACATGGTTATACCTTCTTATTGCATTTTTGGTACATACAACCAGCCATGCTCTCTTTACCAACAACAGGTTTTACTGTGTATTTGTGTGTGTGTGTGTTTGTTTGTAGTTTTTTTCTGATTTCCTGATTGGTTACCAGTTTTATTTTTTGAATTAAAAAAAAAAATCTCTCAGTGTAGTTGATAAAAAATGTTCCTTTTTATAATCGCTCTCTAAAATAGTGCATTCAACACTTAAAACCAAATTTCATTTTGTTGGCAGTAGGGGGTAAAAGTCAGTATTATAGCCTTTTGTTAATGTCTTACCTGCAGAGAAATTTTGTGCTGCCGGGCATAATTTCAAGGGTGAAGCACTCCCCTCCGTTAACACAGTAATTCCTCTGACTGTCGCTGCAGCGTGTCACATGACTGGAGGTCTTGGCTGTAGTGGTGGTGCTGGTTGCAGCTGTAGTAGAACAGTATATTTAGTACAACATGAAAATTTTGCAAAGTTAAATGAAGTGTTAGCTAAAAATCATGCTGGATGCAGTTGCTGAGTGTAAGAAAAAACATCCCATTGTTCATAGGGATATCTCATTAAAAACTCATATCTTTCAATGTTTTAAACACTCACCATCTTTCATTATGGATGGTAAATCTAAAATGGCAGCTGTAGTCAGATGGGATTTAAAGGTCCCATATTTTGCCCTTGTCTTAAAGGTCAATATAAACATCTCTCTGAAATTTCTTGCTATAAAAAAACCTCTCGGATCATATGGAAAGGCATGCCCATGTACTCCCTTTTGTAGCCCTCTTCTGAACATGCTGTTTCTGTACCTGTACCTTTAAATGCAAATGAGCTGAGGCTGCTTGCGCCTCTCTCAGGAAGTGCATATGATTTTAGCCACATCCCTTTGCTTACAGTGAGTGCTTATTGTGTGAATAGATACTCCAGTATACTCAGGTAGACATGGTTGGTACCCTTAAACGCACTGAGTTCATTTCCCAACCCTACTGACTGACCATCGATTAATACACTCCATTGTCTGAGCCCACAAGAGATGCTATCCATATTAGCGGTGGTTCTAATGCCAGGCTGAACTGGCTAAATATGCAATAAAGCAGCCTGAACAATTCACTGGGTTTTCATTAAGTCAGAATTTAGGAGTGAAAGAAGACTTTTGTACTTGTTCTTGTGGCCAACAGCAGAGCAATTAGTGTGCTTTGCCAGCACATTACACATCTTTGTTGATCTACTCCCCCTTAGCAAGGAAAACCATGTCGACTGTGGGGTGGACACAATCAGATTCAGACACCGACACCCAGCACTAGAATTGTCACCTAGCTGGTGGTGTGGCTAACTCCCCTCTTGACATCACAAAGGGAGCAAATATGAAACAGAGCATGTACACCCAGCACAAACCCGATAAGCCAGTGGCGCAGGTGTCATTGCTATCTTAAACCTGGCGCACGTGTCATTTTTGTCACTAGTGTAAGATAGCAAATCCACTTGCACTGTTCTGAGTGCCTTGGGGCGGTGGGTCTGAGAGTGAAGACAGAACGAAGACGTGGCTCGGCGCATTTGCTATCTTGTACCTGGCGCACTGGAGTCACGCCTTGCGATTAGACCAGCCAAAATCTGGTCTAAACGCAAGGCGCAGACATTAAACAGCCTGTACTGTATAATACGACACAGCTGGCCAATGTGCTAACATACGTCTCCACAATCACACGCAGGTCGTTTCTCTTTTTGCCATTCAGCAGTGTAAAATATTTAAGTGTGCTTTGGACATATTTAGTAAAGTTAGTAACGTGTATATTATACGCATAATGAATTATTAGAATAGTATATTATTTTTGATCATAAAGTATAAATTTTGAAGTAAACACTGTGTGTATACGAGTATACACTCCTTTTATTTACATGAGAGTCTTCCCCCCTCAGGTTATTGACAATTAGGAATTATTGTTTTCATACTGTCAAAATCTCAATGGGACAGGATCACAGCTGTCTGATCGTTTTTAACAGGTCCGTCGCTGTTTGCATGTTTGCCTGTGCAGGCGAAAATGCATGGTGGAAGAGGATATGACAAAATATGAAAATGATTACTTTCTAAACAATTTGAATGAAGGCGAAAATTTGTTGAGAGCTGTCTGACACAAAACATTTATTGAGCTGTTCAGCTCAATAACCAAATAAATAAATAATTCTTTGTAAATCAGCCGTCTATTTAGGTTTGCGCTAGGTGTAAGATAGCAAAGCCACTTGCGCATGCAGCAACCAGTCTTTAATGAGAGCGGACTCTCTGATTGGTAATTGAATTTTCAGCCAAAGAAACACCCATACAACACCCATGAATTGATGAGGTGATTGTACACAGCGGATAATCCTATGTACAATTCATCTGACAATATGCTCCAGGGGCGCATTGGGCGGGGAAGAGCAGTATACCTCAGCTCTACTCTACTCTCACACTCTAAAATTCAGTTAATGAAGACCCAACAATTGAGAGCAATTCCCACATGAGCAAGCAGTTGGCCACAGTGGCAAGGAAAAACTTCCTTTTTACAGGCAGAAACCTTGCTACAGATCCAGGCTCAGAGGTGGGCAGCCGTCTGACAATGTTGGCTGCCCACCTCTAGCTCTAGTCTCTGTAGTGGAATTTCATGGTTAGTGGTGTCAAATGTAGCACTAAGATCTAGCAAGA
>JAPZDZ010000011.1:2191226-2207931 GCA_029783805.1 Acanthurus tennentii
CTTAAAGAGTTCTTAGTATTCTACTGTCCAACAAAAACAACACTGTAGTCCCAGGATGTAGACTTACCTGTGGTTCCAGAGGTCTTCCAGAGGTATAATGGGAGCTAGAGCCTTCAGCTAACAAGTTCCACTCCTGTCAAACTTTCAACTTCAGTCTGGGAGGCTCTCACCCTCTCCAAAAACTTTTTTTTTTGATAGAGCTTATAGCTTATAGCTAGGGCTGGCTAAGGCTGGTCTACAACCAACCCCTAGTTACTCTGCTAAATAAGCTTAGGCTGCTGTGGGACTTCTGTGACATACTGAGCTCCTCTCTCCTCCCCCCTACCTCTCCCTCTTTCTTCACATGCTTTACTTTTATGTTCCATCAATGCTTGTTGCTAACTTGCCACTTTCCCCAGAAGGTTTCTGTTTTCTCACCATGCAGATCCCATGAATGAATTGTGGTAGTGCCTGGATTGCTGATCAAAGTTGTGCATCCTACTGTGGTTCTGACTGGCTGTCACCGCAAATGTTGTTGTTACTATTAGCCAAACTTATATTATAAGGGAGCCTGAGCCTGTAACTCAAGGACTCCTCTAGCAAGTTGGTTCAAAATATAGCCCACAGCATTTTCAAAATAAAAGCTCTTTTTTTTAAGAAATGACCTTGAACACTCTCAAAATGGATATTTTGTCAACATATCAATGCACTGAATGGTGTGATTGGGCCTACCTGAAAGGCCAAAATGCAAGGTACCACTGCTGCATACAGCTTTTATTATTATGTGATGGAATTTTTGCATGCTTTGTAGTAACATTGAGACATCTTAACATCTTATACTCTTATACTGTGATCTTATACTTTGATGTAGTTAGTCTGTAGCCTTAGCTGTGCACTGCTGTACTGACCAAAGGATGACCTGGCGAACTTTGCCGTTGACCCCACTATACATAATCCCCTGAATACAGAGGAAATGGCAGGATGAGATCTTGATCCCCACAGGAGATTATGCCTAGTTGTAAACTAGTGAGATGGGTCACCATCTCTTTTATTGCACCCCAATTTCCTCCTCTTCATCTGTTGAGGAAGTTCTGTGAAGTTTCAACCAAAGGGCCAGAGGCATATCAGAAAGTATAAGAATGGGGTGAAGGATTTGGTCAGGGGGCACAACTCTGAGCTGCTTACTGCCATGTAGTTCTGTGTATTGCTTCCCCTCTATAGAGAATAAACACTTGGTGCATGCTACTTTTCCAGTCTTGTTCTTTGATTCTCTATAGGCAGACCCAGAAATTTCCACAACAAATATTGTTATTATTATTAATGTTATAATTATAATTATTATTATTGTTGTTGTTATTGTTGTTATTGTAGCTTAAGTATAATCAAACACCATCACTTTCACTCATTCAGGGCTTAAAGTAAAAAAAAAATCCTGTGCCTGAACTTTTTTCCAGGGAGCGGGGGTACAGGGGATTTGATGCATACACACTATAGGCAATTTGTCAAACAACTTTTTGGCATTGTGCTTGGCAGGGTACAAGATGACCTAGAGTTTCCATGTGAATTTTAGAAAGTAAAGGTTATAATGTTATAAGGACATGTGAAACTCAGTCAGGCTAATTAATATGAATTATTCATTTAGCAACCATTTAATTCAGTAAAGGGAAATTAATACAAAAAATGTATAAACAGTTACAGAGAAACAACTGTAGATAATATTGTACTGCTGTTTTGGCCGTTTGCTACTATGGTCCATAGCCAGACAAAAATTCCTTCCTTCAAATAAAATACTGTGTACTCATAAGAATACAGTGTTTTACAGTAAAGTTTAAAAAAAAATCATAGAAACTTCAGTTGGGACGATCGTCGCCGAACGCGATTAAAGTGTTCTTACTGCTTGCTCTTATCACAATCACTTTGATGTTGTAATTAGACATTAAAACAAGTGTTTATGAGGTAAATGCAAACATGAAATTTGACATGTAGATTACTAAACATGTATAAAATACATCAACTGACGTTTAACCGGCATTCGCCCAACGGTTATGACGGGAAAATACAGCACGTCCATATCGGCCGAAGTGTCCGATCACTATAGTAGCATGCTAGTGTCCGGTTGTGGACACATATCTGACTTGATTTCGGAGAAACAACCGTCGGCTTGTATGCTGCGTTCAAGACCACTCAGAGATAACGTTCACGCTACAGGTTAACTCGGCGGAGAAAAACGAAGTGTGGCATATTGTCACTATTTGCTGAACACTGAAAACATATGCAGCAGCAATTTATGCTTATTTTCGAAGATGAATATATGTGTAATTTCCGACCTGTAATTTCCGACTTTAACGCTGTTCATTGTCCAATTCATTTTCTACCATTCAGAGCCCGTTTTTCCCCGAGTTGTATTTAACGCAGCATTAACTGCTGCTAGATCTCAACCACCATGTGTACCCATAGTTATGGTTGCTAACGTAGGATTGGACAGTAGCAGTTTGAGGGAGGGGCCTCGCAAGTTTTTTTTGTGGGTTTTGGGGTTTTTGTGTTTGTGTGTGTGTGTGTGTGGGGGGGGTTCTGAATCATAGCCAGGCGCCGGAGATCCGGCACTGATACTTTAAGCCCTGCTCATTTTATCATTATAGTTTTCATTGTCTGCTGTTGCTGTGAATCTCTGTGCCTGCCTTGTCTTGCTCCCCCTTTTTGCCTTGCCCTCCTTCCTCCATATCTCCTTCTATCCCTCTCTCTTCTCTCTATATCTTTGTGTCTCCCTCTCCCTTACTCTCTCTTCTGTGCTCACTCTCTTAACCCAACTGGTTCTGTTAGAAGATCCCACCTCTGAGCTTTGATCTGTTCCGAGGTTTCTGCCTGTTTGAAGGAGCTTTTTCCCTGCCGCTGTTGCCAAGCCCTTGCTCATATGGGAAATGCTTTTAGATTTTGGTTTTAATAAATTTAATTATACAGAGTGGTCTAGACCTACTCTTCATGTAAAGTGTTTCGAGACAACTAAACAACTTAACTTACGATGACTTAACTTGGCTGAAAAAAAAAATCAGTGGCAGCTAATTTGTGGCTAACCACACTTTATATCACAAACTTTTTCATTTTATGTTCAAGACCAAAACTAAGAGTTTGCAGTAATTTTGTATTTTGTAGCAGAAGTGTGTGAAGGACATTTTTAAATATGTTTTTTTTAAAAAAGGGATGAATCAAATCTCCAGACCCTTACCCTATCTGTACAGCTGCCATCCTCCTGAAAGAGTCAGTTACACACCTTTGAAAGCTTAAGAGTCATACATTGTACTTTTTCATGAGGACATAAACCTAATAATTATTCTGTATGTTTTTAAGTTGAAAGAGAAAATGTGCACTTACTTAAAAGCATAGCAAGATTCTGGAAACACCCATGGCAGAGAGACTTTCCAAACACCTGACTTCTTTCATGCCCATTAGACAAAGCTCAGAAATGTTTAAATTAAAGCAGTCTGCCTATAGCAAAATGCACTACTGGTGTCTTGTGAGGACTACAAAACAAGAGACTGAGAAACAGAGCTTAAGAAATTTGACAGTATACAATATCATAATATGGTCACATAGTACAAAAATTGTACATTGAATGTATATGTGACCATATGCAATGAATAAGTGATAAACAAACATTAACAAATAATTTTTTTAACTGGCTCACAAACAATGGGACAGTTACAGATCAAGAAAATGACAAATTAGGATAAAATTGGATCTTTTACAGATATTTAATATTTTTCGATAGTTTATTTTGTTGCATTTTTGCCTTACTACTTAATGCAAATGCACTATGCTCTTTAGTTTATTCTCTTTATCACACACAGGCTACAGCGTATACACACACTCACACATACAACTGTCAAATTTGCACTAAAATAAGACTAAAGAATCTATGCCAGGGATCTTCAGTTAAAACTGAAAGAGGTCTAGACACTATAATTTCCTCTGGCAGACTTGTCAAATTTGCTGTATATTGTCCTTATAGTCAGTTCTGTGTTCTTGTTCTTGTTGTTTTTATTCTGTGTACATTTGAGAGCCATGTCACAGACAAATTTCCACCACTTTGCGTTGGACAATAAAGTTTTTCTGATTTTGATTCTAATTCTTATACAAAGTTAATAGAGAACTTGAAAACTTGAATGAGGGTACAGTTAACTCACCTATCACCTTTCAGCTAACAGCTGCTTCTTGTTGCATTACTGTCATATACAGTATGAAACTACTCCCAGAAAAAATTGAAAAATTAAAATTAAAATTGATCTGCTGTCAAAAAATGTTGAAACACATTTATGGTTAGTGATAGCAGTAAGCTAGTTAGGCTAACTGACTGACCTGTGAGTAGTTTACATAAGAGTAGTTTACAGTTTATAAGTCGGGAGGGGATTTAAAATAATAAAGAGTATTACATTTTCTTTTCACTCTTTTACAGATTGGTCACTGGCGGTGTAAACTGGCCTATACACACATTCACACATTGCTGGCAGAGCCACTGGGGGCAATTTGGGTTTTAAGTATCTTGCCCAAGGATACTTGGACTTGAAGACTGGAGGAGCGGGGATTGAGCCACCAACCTTTCAATTAGTAGACAACCCACTCTACTTCCTCATACAGCTGCCCTTGTTGGTGAACTAACTGTATAATAAATCTAAAGGATGTATCTTACAATTCTATTAAACTATGTAGAGACATAATAGAATCTCAGTTGAAGGAGAAGAAGCTGAGAAGTGTTTCACCAATAGAAGCTAGCTAGTTTTACCCAGAGCAATCTGTGGACATGATGAAAAAAGGCAAGTCTTTAATTCCAGTCTTTTACTTCCTCCAAAGATTAAATCATTTAAAATATATTAATTATTATCAAACAAAAACAGTGCTCTTAGCCAGATGAAAGCAGCAGCACTCTTTAGCCAAGATCTCTCTTGAACAATGATGCCAGAGAAGAAAAGAAAAACTAATACATTTTAAGTTTTAGGTCTGCCATTGGCATCAAGACAGATGACAAGAAGCATCTTTCCAAAATGATGCATCTGATATGATATCTGGTATGCTTCTGATACTGAGGCATGGGTATAGGTTTTCACAAGATAATACTTTGCTGTCTGATCACTCAGGTGTTTCCCAGAAAAATAACTGCCAAGGACAGGCAGATGAGCTTAAGGTAATGAAATTAATAATAAGAGAGATGCCACAGGACTAAGAGAGACAAAAACAGAAAAAGAAAACAAGATGGGTTGGGGGGGACACAGATGATAAAACTTAGAGGCCTTGCCATTTGTTTTCAAGATACTAGATGTTTTGTTTAATATCTGTTAATATAACCTCCTTATAGTGATACTGCACATGTATCAGAATTTTTCTTTCATAAGCATTTGAAAAACATCAAAGATGTATGTGAAGGAATTTCTCTAACTCCTAGGCCTTTTCACCCCTTCCTTTGCCATTTTACTTCTTTGCACTTAAGTACAGCAAAGTTGATGGCTGTGTCACACAGTCCCTTTGTTATAATTGGTGTTGTATCTTACAGTTATTTATGCAAATTCTTCCCATCTGCCCTTGCCATAGTAACCAAGGCTGATGGTGTGAATGATGCCCAGTTAGATCCTGAAAGTGCACAGCTTGACCTTATTTTGATACGTAGTTTAGGACTGATGACATATGATGACACAAAGACTTAAAAACATCTCACACACAGGACAAGCTCAGATTGGTGGTGACAATACTCATGATTGCTTGTGGATGTTGCTAGTACTGATCTCCTCAATGTTGAGTTCTGCAAAAATGCCTCTGTGTAAGACATCTACTGTCTCCTGACCTTCTCCTTTCATCCAGCTCATTTTTAATCAAATTTTTACTTCACAATGTATATAATAATTTTATGGGAAAATTTAAGATTTACTGTTGGTACAAAAATGTTCTTTGATAATGAAGTCTAATTTAATTCCACTATTTTGTGGTCTATCAGTCAAGTGCGAACTCTACTACAGACTGAGTCTGTGAACAGTAACAAATAGAAAGGTAGATCCACAATCAGGATTCTCTCTTCTTCTGTATCCTCACTGTGCTACAAAGATAGCTAGCTTTTCACAAGCAACTGGAGTAACAGGGAGAAACATGGGACAACCAGTTATCTCATGAGACACAGGACTTGCAAGGCCAGACTGGTCTATACACAATATTTTTTTAAAAAACCCACAAGTGGTAGAGACCTGTTATAAGTCATGCAAATAAAAATATTCTGTCTTCCTTCAATTTGGAAAAACACTTGTTTGACCTTAAATCATAATGCATGTTATCTGACTGACAATAGAGCTAAACATAGCATCATAAATTAATTGAAAGAATTGAAGTAATAAGACAGATTTTTAATTTATCTGGATTAATATCCAGGTCTTCATCATTGTGGTTTGTCATTTTACTGAGGGGCTTTTTACATTTTATGATTTTAATTGAAAATATTAGCACCGCAACTTACCGTAATTTCCGGACAAAAAGCTGCTACTTTTTTCACACGCTTTGAACCTTGCGGCTTAAATAGTGATGTGGCTAATATATGGACAAAAATAAACGAGAAAGTGTGTGTCGAAGTTAGGCCTGCATGATTAATCGTTTTAGAACCTCGATGTAGATTCACCCCTACATGCGATTTCATTTCTAAATTATGTCAATTTTTTTTTTTCCAAGAGCCGGCAGCATGTGTCAGAGTTGTAAACAAGCGCTCCAAGGTTTTCTCCCTTATCCTATGACAAAGCACCTTTTGGTCACACGATCCATGGCATGCAGAATCAAATAGTTGAGTTGAAAGTTTTTGAGGAGGAACTGCAACTGTTGCCGAAGTAACGTTGATCGCAAGGAAAACAGTGAACAAGTGAACGCAAACTGGATGTTGCTAAAAGCCCAGGTAGAAAAAAAATCGAGGCAGAAAATCGTGATTTCAATTCAAAGCTAAAAAATCGAGATTCATATTTTGTCCTGAATTGTGCAGGCCTAGTGGAAGTAATTCTGAAGTTGTTCCATTCTGACACTGAAGAAGACAACTTTAGTGGTTTTAGTGCGCAGGAGGAAGATGAAGATAGTGATCAATGATTTTTCTGGTAGGCTACTATAATTTTTATTTTTTTAACCAGCCTTGTTACAGGCACTGTTCGGAAAATACATTTATTTAATCAAAAGTTAAAAAAACCTTTCTGTGTTATATTTTTCTGTGTAAATATCCCATGTTACAACGTGGACATCTGCGACTTATAGACAAGTGCGGCCTATATATGTACAAAATCTTTTTTCTTTTTAAATTTAGTGGGTGCGGCTTATATTCATGTGCGCTCAATAGTCCAGAAATTACGGTACACAATTTAGTAGATTTTTAGAACTTAGAGAGGATCTTATTCAGCTTCCTGTCCAGTATCATTATCTGTTTTCCAGATAGTGTAAAGACACCTGCTAAAGACTTTAGTAATCTCCTGTCTAATGTGACCTTTAAATCCCATGATTTCTTCTCGTTATACTGAGAGCCATTTTTGTTTTAGAAAGATGCTTCTTGTAATCTTTCTTTATGTCAGTGGCAGACCCAAAGCTTAAAATTCTGACATTTTTGATAAGTATTAGCAAGTATTGCTTGTATTTACCCGCACATAATGCTGAAGTGATTGCCCTATATTACCATTTAAGTCTGTGTTTGTCCTAGAGATGGAATCTCTTGACTGTGAAGTTCCTCATGATCAGCCTGCATTAATCATGATCAAACAAGGGACAAATTTAGGATGAATTTTTTGAGGAGCTTTGGCAAATTGGACTTTAAAAAAGGAAATAGAAAGTAAAAGGATTACAATATAAAGATGTTTTTGTATGAGACCCATTATTCCATCACTGGCTTTCTACCAGTCAATACAACCATTGTAATTAGTAATTTGAATAAGTAATAATTTTTAACTACTTAAATGCACAACCATGTGCTACTGCAAGAAATTCAAAATATTTTCAGTGGCAGGTTAGAATGCTGTCTTTGCACACAAATTTTGCCAAAAGGTTTTGGCGCTTCGGTTAGCATGGTTCTTCTACTTAGTATTGCCCAATATGCAGTTAAAGTAGTTAGTTAAAGGCAGTGAAGTATTGATCCATCTATGCTGCTGATTAAGAAAGCAGTATATATCTTCCCTGAAGAACTCAACGGAAACATACCCTCCACCCACCACCATCACTTTAGATTAGCTGGTTCAAATACAGTGTAATGAATTACAGCAATTTGACTACAACAGAAATGTCATGGTGGCCAGCCACTGGTAAAGAGCATTCCTGGTTTGTTTTCTCTGTGGCGGGGGAATAGTCGGGCATCAATTAGCCTCTAGCAGCCTCTGACCTTGAAATGGAGCACAGGCAGACAACAGGAAGCCTCCCTGTACCACAACCTAGAGTTTCATTTTGTGTCCCACATTATTTATTGATTTTCTCTTTTTCATATGACTGTAAATGTACATCCACACATTTAAAGGATTGTTCATTGTGTATGAATATCTTCCATCTAAGACATTAAAATAACACCACAAAGACATCCACTCATTGTAGCGTTAATCTTTGTGGTATTATCTAATCAATCATTAATACTTAAAGATAAAAGAGAGAATATGAGAAATACATTAATTCACGGTTGGAGTAAAGTAGGCTTGAACAGAATAGTTGCACAACTACAGTGCTATAAAATTTAAAGGCTCAGGCATTAGGCTCCAGACTACACTTTGCAAGTCACAACATGTCTACTTTCAGGCAAAAACCTGAAACCAGGCACTTCCTTGCACAGTTGATACAACACAGCTTTTGTGAAGTAACTGAAAGAAAAAATATTGAATAATTTTTCTAAAAACATTTAGCTAATTTTTACAATGATGAAATGAATGATCATGATCTCCAAAGCTTCTTTTAAAACAAAGGATGTCTTTTCTGAATAGAGAGTCAAATCCTTGCGCTTTCACTGAACCAGTTTTGGGTACTTACAGATAGTTGGGATGATGATATCGTTTAATTCCTGTGTGGTCTGAGGGTGGGGAGTCAGCTTTGAGATGGTGGAGCGTTCATCATTTAATTTCAATGTAACAGAGGGGTCAGACTGAGTCACTCGTGGAGATTGAGGCATGTATGTCCCTTGTGTAAATTCTTCTTCCAGTAAAATCTCAGGATGTCCTGGTGTAACAGCATTAGTGGTGGTCAGGGTGACTGTAGACGGAGATGAATGAGGAATCAACACAGTTATTCCTAGTGTTGGGTCAACAGATATGATAATTGGGTCCTGTCCGATGCGTTTCGGGTCTAGGTGTGTGGGTGGTTCATATTCAAAGATCTTATCTACAAAGACCCATTTGAGGCCAGCTGTGCAAAGGGCTAAGCTCAGCAGACAGGCCAAGATGGGCAGAATGCAGATTTTCTCAGACTGCAGACAACTGTTAATCTGTTCCACTTCTATGCACACACAGCAGGATCCTGGCAAGGCCATAATCCCCAAAGCCCCCAAATGCTCCCCATCACCTTCACCACCTCCTTCTGCAGTTCCTTCTGCGCTCTCCTCCCAACTCTCACCAGCTGCCTCTGTCTCCTCTGGTTTCTCCTTGGGGACTTGTCCAGTATCCACAGTAGAGCTAGTGGGGGAGGTCGATCCAGGAGGGGGAGCTGATCGTGCAGAGAAGTCCTCCATTCCCTCAGTCATCCTTTCTGGCTGCAGGATGAAGAGTCTCTAAAATTGTGTACTATTAACTCAAAGCATTATAGGGTTGCTATCTGCCACCAGTTTCCACAAGTAGGTTTTTTGTATCATGAGGCCCCAGATTTAGAGCTGGAATGAATAAATGCTCTCCAGAGTGAATAAAACCTTATTACCAGTCTGGGAGGTATATAGACAGCCTTCTGTGACAAGAGAAAGGAGTTCCTTACTCATGCTTTTGCACAGGGAACACAATCAAGAGTCTAAAAATAGAATAATCAATTTTGCTGCAATCAAAAAGAAGGATTTCCAGAGATTTAGATTCTTTAAATGTTCTGCATGGTCTAGTGGTGAGCAGCAGTAAAATAGTAGTGCTCACTCACCTGAGCACTTGGGCCGAAGAGGCAGTGTTGATATGATGGGCCGGCTGCAGCTGCAGTAGCTGTATTGCAGAGGACAGGACAGCCAGGCACTGCAGTGGCAGGAGGGACATACTGTCTTGTCTGTGGAGCTCCAAGTAGCTGAAAGGCTGAATCATCAGGGAGCGGCAGGTGCCCTTCCTCTCAGCGCAGCAACAGAAACAGATGAGTAAGGGGAAAGAGAGAGAGAGAAAGATAGACTGGGAGAGGGAGGGGCTGCAGCAGCACAGAAGGGCAGAGAAGACGGGATACTCCCCTTTTTCTTCTCTCACCCCTCCTCTCTAGTTGTTCCTCACCAAGTGCTTAGCGGGGCAGTCTTCCTTTCTGTCTATCTTCCTGTCTGCTGGTGTGTCTGTGCTATCCTTTCAAGCGGCTACCACTCCAAGCACAAAGAATCCAGCCAAGCAAGTCCCTTCTTGATCCAATTAGAGTGCACGTCAGCAAATCACAGGCAAGCAAACTGCTGTAACCACCCCCTCCAACACCACTCCCCATTGATTATGCTGATACTAAAGGGCGTGTTTTTTGTCAAGAGGAAAGAGCTAGGGAAGCAGACATATGATCCATCCCAGGAGGATGCAGCCATTGTGTTCTTTTCTTCTCAGGTATCTACATACATTAGTGTGGTAAGATAATAACACAGATGTAAGTGAAAATAAATATGTTATTGACAGGGTGCACTCACTCGTTTTTGTGTACATAAATAAAGTGACTTGATCATGTGTTTGTACATATGTATGTTTGAATATATTTTAATGAGCATGCCGTGTTTAGTGTGCAAAAGTTTTGGAAACCTGATCAAAACATTGGTCTTTTGGTTACTTTATATCTCAGGCATTAGTGTGTCCACATGAAACATCATCATTTAGATTCCAAATTATTCCACTTGCGCAGAGTTTAATATTTCACTGATATGTTTATACGATGCTAAAGAAAGAAACATTATTACATACCACTTTTGCGATAAAAAACTTGAGCATTTTATAATAAATTCCAGTGCATGATTAGAAAATTACATCAGAGGCTGTTATTATTTTGTAGGTTATACCAAAATCAGTTACAAAAAAAAATTTAAAAATTGTGTAGCCGCAGTAAAATTTGGTTTAAGAACAACCTTACTAAAAAAATGTTGGGATAATAGAGACCAATTTAATCCAAATTTTTTTTACACTAAAGCAAGAATAAATATAAAAACAAGACATAAAGTAATTACTCTGCATCAACAAAGGTAACAGATATCACAGGCTAAATCTCAAGGCAGCAGGTGTTTCAAAATGTGCTGTGTAAGCAGGAGGAAAAAGTGTCGCAAATAAAGACTCATTAAGCTGACTTCCCTTTAAAATGAGAGGTTGTCCTTGAACATCATTAGCTCAGAGGTGGCAGACACCACTAGGACCCCGGAACACACACCCACAGCCCGGAGAAGTGGCTTTCGTAAGGACTTGGTCAAAATTACATATAAATTGGTCTGGGATTACATGAAGAGATATAAGAAACTGAGACAACCTAAATTCACAGAACTGTGGCAAGTTCTACGAGATGCTTATTACAGTCAATATGCCTTGTGTCTTGAAAAACTGTACCTTGAAGAATTTGTGCTGTTGAAGGAAAAGATGAATCAACACCAAATAAAATTAACTACATAAAATATCAGACTAATCTAGTCTATTCTGTTGTGCATGAACTGATGAAGCCCTTTGGAATAGAGGCGAAACGTCAAATGGACAAAGTCCAGCTGCTTTCGATTTAATTGCCCAGATATGACTCTGACCTGGACGATTGAGAATATTCACGGATACACAAAATATTGTTAAAATGTAGTTTTTTTTCCTGCAGATTACTCTGTTGTTAATTAATAGGTAAATTAACAGTGATGCAGTCATGCAGATGGAACATCAATAATTAGGTGGTACTTTTCACAAAAGACATTTTGGCAGAAAAGGCGCAGTTGTAAGTAATAAAATGAATGATCACCCAAAGGAAGAAATAATGGTAAATGTTAAGTGGCCTGTTATTTTATCAATGGTGGCATATCACTTAAGGGCTTGGGTGAGCAAAAACAAAACTGGGGGTAAGGGTACTTCACTGATAAATAAACTTACTTTAATTATATCTTAAATACCAAAAGGTAACTAAGACTAACTAAACAACAGATCTGCTGCAGTCTCTTTAGCTGGCCTATGGTAAAACGTATCAGATTCCTCCATCACACTCAGTGTGTATTTTTGGTATCCAATTGGTCAGAAATAATACATTTTACTCTAGATTTTACTTTGGTAATATTATTATTAACTCTCAAACCCTAAACCACACAATCTAATAAGCTAGACAGAGAATCCAGGGTCTTCTTGAGGAGTTAGGTCTTAAACAGGATGGAGACAGACAGGGCAGGTCACCACAACACTGAATATTGACTTTGCTGTGACCCTTTCCAATCCTCAGACAGAATTAATATCAGTAATGGCATCTGTGGGAGAGGATTTTCTGTCAGGCCCCTGAATTAGGTACCTTCATATTGATCAATTTCTCTGCATTATCCCCCTCCTTATACTGTGTCAAAAAATGACACAAAAATAAATAAATGACTGAGCAATATATATGTAATGAATTGATAAATAATTATCCTAAGTATATTTTTTTTCTTATTCATTCACTAATATCTCTATGTTTTTTAATGTTCTCTCCTAACTCTCATTGGCTGACTAGTCTGGGTTGGGAGAAGGAAAATGTACATCTCACAAAATGTCTTTTTATTCCTCTTTAGCCTTGTATGCCTAGAGTCCCGGAGTTTGATAAAACACCATTGATGTTTATTTCTGCAGAAAACCAGGACTATTAAACCAATGACAGCCAGGAAAGACCATGATGATGATGTGTGATAACATTCTTCATTATCATTAGTAAGATGTCAAAATATTAAAAAAATACATTTGAAAAATAGTAAATATCAGAGATACATGTAAAATTAAAAAAAAAGTGTAAAGGAAATAAAGAAATTAATTGATGTGGAAAATGTATAAATATCTACTTACAGAAATAAAAAGGTATAGTAATAGTAACCTTCTTTTTTGACACAGCCATGTCACTAGTTTTTGGTTTTTGGTTCCTCATCTCTGTTCATTTAACTCACCTGCTACCTGCTGCACATCCAAGATCCATCCAGGTATCAACTCTGCAGTATAAGACATCGGGTCATCTCTCCTATCCTCGCTAGATCGTTGTATCAGTTATTTCTGTACAGTCAGACGTTTCAGGCCACTTGAGTAGTTAATTCAGGTAGAGTTTTTGTTCATCTGTGTATTTGTTCTTCTCTGCCTCAAATAGCCCAACTCCTCAACTCACTTCCAAGGCTCCTCGGCCTCCATCACCAGGATTTCCCTCCTCAACCAGTATACATCATTTTGGCAATAATATGCCTTTTCTAATACTTTACTCTAAGTGTGTCCAGCATTTGAATTTACCTCATTGAGTGCATCGCTTTTTAATTCTTTTTTGGCAAAAAGCTCTGTTTATCTATCATACTCAGACATTAATTAATTAATTAATTTGTGTCACTTTAAGGCTATGACATATTTAAGCAGTGCTTTTTTCCCCCATTATTTCATTACATAACACAGGAGAAACCACATCTTTTAACATCAAGCAGAGGGACATGGTGAAGACATGGTATTCAACTGGGTGAAAAAAAAAGTCCTCGGGGCAAGCTAGAAAAAGTAAAAATGTGCACATGTATGCAAATAGACAAACAGATCTAAGTTAAAAGGCAACACATCAGAATTTATTTTGATTTAAAAATATGAATAATAATAGTAATGAAGACCTAATAGCCACTGGTTTTCTCTTTGTATTACAAATCAAGGCCAGTCGTTTTATTTAACTTAAAACTTGAGTAATAAGATTCTGCTTAAATGTAAAGAATGTCTCAGGAGTAAGTGCTTGCTGGTGCTGGCATTGCTTTTACTTTAGAAATAAACTGCATGGCTGAGTGTAGTGATGACTGATTTGGGAAATTTTAGTTTTATACTAATTGAAGATGCAGTCTACCAATGTCTACAACATACCTAGCCATAGCTATATAGAGTAATAGTACTAAATTGATTATTTCCATTCTGTAAAAGTGTAAGTAGTTAAAACCCCAAGAATTTTAAATTAATATGCCTCACCAAATAACAGCTTTTAATTAAGGTTTTGTTCTTTCTAAGCCTAGAGAGGGTTTGGGGAACATTTTAATTTCTCTGACCACTTTACATCATCTTCAGTGAAATTTTGAGGTTTCCTGGTCTTAGTGTGTATAAAAATAATTGATCTCTTGGTCTCTGCATTTATTTTGTACTAAAGATTTGCAACGCTGACTTATCTAGTAGCCCCTCCTTTTGTTAGCACTTAATTGCACTTGGAGCACCCAACAATCCCTCCAGTCCAAATCACACCACATTTGCGTTTGTTTTTTTTTTTCAAGGATTAAAAAAAAACAGCTTTAAAGGGATAGTTAAGATATTTTGATGTGGGGTTGTATGAGACACCTGTGCCCAGTCAGTGTCTTACCTGCTGTGGATAATGGTCAGCTCTTCCTTTGCCTGGAAAAGCAGTGTGGTGCGCCACCAGGAAACAGAGCATTGCATTGCTGTACAGTACCAACAGCAACACGTCTTTGAGCCACCAACAAGATCACCCACCTAAAGACATTTTTAAAAATTTTGCCGATCTGTGTTCCTGTCAGACAGCTATTTTCTTCAGGAACTACTTCAGGAATTACTCAGCTGGACAACGTACGTGAGTACAGACAGTATACGGACACCATGCATGGCTATGTAATACCTTTAAGAGCTTTTTCGATCTGACACCCCCGCCAGCATGACAACATTGTTTGTCAGAAGCTTTTCAAATCTTACAAAAGACTATTAAAAAAGTTAGCAAACTTTATTGTTATCAGCTAATATATAAATGTTGTTATGATGCCAAATATGAAATTAAGTGAACATGGGTTGTTTGTAGAGTAAATCTCCAGAGATAATCCAAAAATATTGCTACCCTTGTTTTATCTTGTCTTATTCTGACAGATAACCTTTGATGCATGATAAGCCCTCTCTCTCCTGACCTTCCTGTCTACCTTTACTCTCAATTGTAAAAGAAAAAAAAAATCAAATTAAAAAACCACTACCACCACCACCAGCACAACCGGCACCAACAAAACAATCAATCAATCAATCAATCAATCGGTATTTAAAAAAAACTTTGGCTTGTCTTACTTTCATAATGAAGCCGTTCTTTTAATGATCACCATTATAAAAAAGATACAACTTCAGTTCAAGAGATAATTCCAGTCTTATCTTCATATTTTTGTAGTAATGGCAATTTGATAACAAAAGTTTTGGTTAATATTTTAATGCTAGTTAGCTTGTTTACTCTCAAAAAGTTTTTTAATCTGTCTGATTGTCAGTTTGTCTGATTGTCTGACTACTCTTACTCTTTGACTCTTTGATTATCTGACTTCATGTTTGTGAAGTCAGTGTTCCAATGTCTTAACTATTAACTTGGGGGGTACACTGAAATTATTGATTCAATTAATTCAAACAGGCAAGTAAGGTACTTACAGAAGAGATGGTCTTTTTTCCACTCATAATCCCTTTGTCTACCCTATCATTAGTAAAATACAGCACATTAGGCACAATAACCAGAAAATAGGCATTATGTTGACATGCCAATTGTAAATAAACACTATTCGTAAAAAATAAAATATTCTCCATAAATTCCATGAATGGCTTCAAAAATACAAACACAATATGGCTGTCCAAAACTCATATAAACTTTTTTTTTCTAGCAGTAGAAACATATTGTGAATATAATTAATCAATTAATCACCTGATTTGTTGATTACTTATGTATACATCAAGCAGTAGTAGAGAAACATTATCATTTATTTTCCTCTGAAAGAAGTTGCATGTTGTTGCCAAAAACAGTGCTAGAGGAGGGGTGAGAATGAACAAAAACAGTTAAGTTGTGGGTTAGACAGCACACCCATGAGCTGAAACTAATATAAAACTCCAATGAGGCCCAGGGGAACTTCAAAATCTGTTGCAAATTCACTGTAGTTCATCACTAGGTGAAACACATCTCACATTACACATAGTAGGTTGATTTATTGTTATACTAAATATATGTACTTAGCTGCTTCAATGTTGACTAAACATTACAGAGGTAATGTTTGATTAAGATGCAGCTGAATCTACTAAAAACAGACATTTAACACTATAATTTAAGAAAACAGTCCACTGGTTATGTTAAAACTCTTAATACTGACATTCCAAATGTATCTGCCAACTTGTTCCTCATGTCTTATCAGAGGCACAGTTTCAACTCAGTTCTCAGTGTGTCTGAAATATATGGCTTGGCTGGTCTCGGATCAGTTAGGACAAGGATTTCATCAAAGAAAAGAATATGTCCCAACAGGAAGTTTGTGATGTTTTATCTTGTACCACAAAGCTTAGTCAGCTGCTTTGTTTATCTAGACAATACCGTGGTGGCCATGATGTTAAAAGAAAAAAGAAAAAAGAAAAAGAAAAAAAAGAAAAAGAAAAAGAAAAAGAAAAAGAAAAAGAAAAAG
>JAPZDZ010000011.1:2208031-2220741 GCA_029783805.1 Acanthurus tennentii
TGATGTTAAAAGAAAAAAGAAAAAAGAAAAAGAAAAAAAAGAAAAAGAAAAAGAAAAAGAAAAAGAAAAAGAAAAAGAAAAAGAAAAAGTAAAAGAAAAAGAAAAAGTAAAAGCAAGAAAGAAAAAGGATACATAACGTCTAGTTATGCAAAATATTCTGTGTCATAATTCAGAGATTCTTAAATGAAATCTCTGTCAAAATTATAAGATTTTTCTGTATGGCTATGTGTGTTTGTGTCTGACTGCTTCACTACATGAAGAACTGAGCCAGCAGGTTTGCCACGCCCAGCACAATCAGGAAACCGTGGAAGAGGGCTGACCACCAGCGGAGGATCCCCTGCCTTTTTAGGGAGATCATGTGGATCAAGGCTGGAAAGACAAACACCAAAGCCAAACCACATGTTGCTCCAGAAAACCTGCAAGGAGAAACAAAGAATTTACTCTCTATATAACAGTCAGTACAGTATTCCAGCAAGTGCAGGTGCAAGGTAACTATCTTTGTTCAACATTGGTTTGCCAAAAAAAATTAAAGTTTTAGTTCTTGATACAATTTCACAGCAAATAATAAAAATAAATATGTAAGTTAGTTAGTAAGTAAATAAATAAATCAATAAAATCAATCTTCATCCAAACACCTGTCAACATAAGAAAAGGAAGAGCATGGCTTGGACCACGTGTAGCAGATTTTTACAACAACCACTGCAAACCGCACCTTTTGATCAACCAGCCACTGCACTTTGAGAGGAGAGGGAATAGGGTGGGGAAAAGAGTTATTAGCCAAGCTTGGACTCAGAACTGCTCCTGGCTCAAGTCAAGTCAATTAGTGGCTGCTGTGGCTGCTTTTTTGCAGAAAAGAAAGCCATTTTTTGAAAAAGTTGCCTATAACTAAATCTGCAAACCATTGTTTGACTAATATTAGAATATCTATTTTTAATATGTCTCCTTGAGGATTATCTTTTGTGAATCACCAAACTCTTTTTATCAATACTAAATGGGACATGATTATATTGCTAAATAAGATAAATAAACAAATATGTTATGGTTACGTTGTGTTTCATTCTGTTTAATTTTGTTTTAACACATCTCTCTTTCCTCCTCAGGGCGGTGCAGGAAGGCGGGGCCGAGCTGCTCAAGAGCAGGTCCTAATCAGCCGCACCTGACTGTATTCAGCAATCAGCAAGAGTTTAAAAAGAGTGTTTTAGATGATTTTTCCATTCTTTTATTATATTTAAATGTGACTTGGCATGTAAAATGATTGCATTGGTTACATTTTCTAATATCCCGCAAGGCGCCTTTTGTTACTTCATTTTTGTGTGAAATAAACTTCATTGTTCAACGATTCTGCACTTGGGTCCTGGCTCCTTCGTCCACATCGTAAAAAATAAATCAAATAATAAGTGACTTAGCAACAGAACAGATAAGTAAATGAAATATATACAGCAAATATAGAATTTGAATTCATTTTTCCTAGCCCCAGTGGATGAGATCAACAATGACTGGTTGCTGAGTTGTTGCTCTAACATCTGTCATGACATTCATTTTTATTTAGGAACTGGCATTTAAATCCATTACTTTACATATTTATTTCATTGTCAATTCACTCCATTAATTTATCAATTTGTCTACAAATACCTACTTATGATGAATATAGTCCTCAGCATTTATAAAAACATAATACCAAAGTGCTAGTTTACTTTTTTGTCATTCTTATTTACTCATGCTAGATTTAGATATGACTGATTTAAAAAAAAAATCCAAATGGTACCATCTTATGTTGCTATTTAAAATGCCAGATATCAACTTATTTAGGCACATTAAGACTCACTTGGACTTGATTTGTTAATTATTAGCCGTCACACATTTGTGAATTGCTAAATAAGTTTTAACATACCTTATGATGGATCCAATATTTGGATAAAATTTGGCCATCAGGACACCAGCTCCAACAATCAAGATGTTCAATGCCAAAACATGAAAGAAACTAAAAAGATAAAATATGAAAACCTATGATATGCAGAGAGATTGCAGATTAACGCAGAAAACTAAAAAAATATTTCAGAGTTCACAGGAATGTTTTAGAGTTCACAGGAGACCACAGGAAATGACTCTCAATGACCATGGGTCATACTTCAACCAACTCCTCCCACAAAATAAATATAAATGACTTGAAATTTGGTCTGGGCACACCTGAGACCTGTGTCATGAAGTTATTAAAAGCTTTTGTTTCCAATATATGGCGTGGCCATGATGGGGCAGCCATTTTGAGCATTTGACCATGACAAACAAATCTGGTTTTGCAGGTGAAGGGTTCAGCATAATCTTAACAAACTTGCCACAGTTGTCACATATGTTTAATAGTAATACCTTGTTTTTTAATTCAATAGTGGACAGGCCCTAATGGCTGTGAAGCGCCCCCTACAAAATTTCAACAAAGCAACAAAAGCAGCCCATTTGATATATGATACATGGTAGGCACATGTATCATGTCAAGACGTACAAAAAAATCTTCTTGCAGACATGACCTAAATCCAACAGGAAGTCAGCCATTTTGAATTTACTGTTAAATTTACTACAGTTTTTGTGATTTCCACATGTTGTATTTTTTTTTGGGTTCAGCTGTGAGGCCATGGCAACAGTTACAAGCAAATCTCCAAGAAAAATGAAAAGCTCATAACTTCAATGTACATAGTCCAATATTCACCAAACTGCACTTGTTTTTAACAGTCCCGGCCTGAAAGCAACAACATGTCAATATTATTTCAGTTAGAACGCCCCCTACTGATGAGAGGAAATTACATGTTTCAGACTTTTATGTACTTCTCCTAGCAGGTTCCACCTCAAATTTGGTCAAATAAGCCATAACACCCTAGTCATCACATGTTGTGACTCCTGTCCTTATACATCAATCAATTGGGTAATCGAGGTATCGCAGGAAAAGTTTTAGGCTTAGCAAAGATACAAGAAGTGGTTGTAACTTTCCTATTTCATATCCAATCTTACCCAAATTTTTAACAGTGATGACGAATTCCATTCCTAGAAAAGTGACTTACCAATTAGGAGTCAAGCACTGGGTGGCTACCACAACTAAACCCTGTATGACGTATGTGTGTAAGGTCCTGTCTTTTTTATCTTGGATCTGAGTCTAAATGAATGAATAAAAGAATATATAAAAATAATATAAGACCTACAAATGCTGTAATGATGCTGCAGTAAAATAAGGCTTAGAAGCAGTCAGAGGAAGAGCTGTGTTTTGAACGTTATGCAGCAGTGCCTGAAAGTCCTTTGAACAGGAGAATTTTGGTGTACTTCCCTCTGAGCCCTCCAGCAAACTTTTTTTGTAATCCAGCATCAAATATAACTATTCAATTATTATGTATTTCTTTTTTTAATTTTTTGTAGCAATTTTAAAACCCACTGGGATTACACATGCCCTACAAACAAGCAGTATATGTATCAAAAGGGGCTGCAAGCAGGAATATCCTTTTTCCACCTTACTCCTTTAGACAAATGCTTTCAAGGGGGAGATATGATATGTCAGACTAACTGCTTGCACCTTTGTGCTTCATGCAAATTTCAAAATGCAGTTAGGTGTGGAAAATTGCCTCTGTTTTTTATGTACATCTCTGTTTCAAGTAGGCTGGGGAGGCTTGGGGCATGGCCCAGACAAACCAGTGTTGAGTAGAGCAGGTCCCAAAGAGAAGAGAAAGCTAGTTGTGGAAAAGGTTCGTAGACAGGAGGAAATATTAAGGGGTACAAAGGCAGTGACTCAGGCTAAACAGGGACAGTGGTTGAACCAGAAAAGCATAGAGAAGAAAAAGCTTAATTGGAAAGATCTGTGGAGTATGGAGGAAAGTGGTATTAGATTTTCGATAGGGGCAACATATGATGTATTGACAGCTTCTCAGAATCTAAAACTCTGGGTAAATGGAGACCCGCTATGCTTGTTATGTTCAGGTACTGCAACTCTAACTGCAACTGTAAGGCATATTTTGTCAGGCTGTAAGGTTAGTCTATCACAAGGCCGGTATACATGGTGACATTATCAAGTATTAAGAAGCTTAGCTGCAGGCATTGAAGACAAAACAGTCTAAGACAAAACGGGTAGCAATCCAGTTTGTTCAAGAGGGAGAGAAAGTTAGTAAGACAATAAGGAGGCAAGGCAGCTTAGAGGATGCTTGTGAGTGGGAGATGCAGGTAGATTTAGGAGGAAAGCTTGTTGTTCCCCAGGAAATAGCCCGTACAAATCTAAGGCCTGATATAGTCTTGTGGTCTAGGAGCAGAATGAGAGTCTATTTCATAGAGCTGACTGTTCCTTGGGAGGATTTAGTAGGAGAGGCATGTAAAAGGAAAAGGCTTTAAAAATAAAAAAAGCTTAGGTATGTTGAGTTAGGGGCAGAAGCGGAGCAGCGAGGATGGAAAGTTAGGATTTGTCCAGCGGAAGTTGGGTGTAGAGGATTTATAGCAAGATCTGTCATCTCTTTGTTGGGGGAGTTGGGAGGAAGGGACAGAGTGTGAGGAAAATATTGAAGAAAATGTCGAATAAGGCAGTAGGATCCAGTCAGTGGATTTGGATCAGGAGAAACAATATTAGCTGGGGGTCCAGCAGGGGGAGCACTTAGGCTAGACAGACTTTTGGGAGAAGCAAAGAAGAAATCCAGAAAAAGGAAGCAATATTTAAGTGGAGGGTGTGGCCTGTGTGAGCCTCTTTGAGAACATGCAGTTATTCCAGGTGAGTTGGCATGTATTGTCTTGTATTGGCTGGTACTGTCTGTGACTATATGACTGTTGAGTTGAGTTTGTTTGCTGAATCTGCTAGTGTAGTTGATGAAAGTGCTGTTGGTGGTAGCATAGGCAAAGTAAAAGAGGTAATTGTCTTGCTGTGAGGAGCGGTGATGGCTGGCAATAGGGGAGTGACTCTGGGACGCCAGTGATCACTATCTAGCCACCTGGAAGTCTATATAGTTAACAGTTATCATAGGGCTTAGGAGGTTCTTCATTGGGTGCTGATCTAGTATTAGAATTTTTGTGTTTAATTAAAAACTACTTAGAGCCTGCATAAACGGGGCCTAAGTGTATACTAAAGAAGTAGAAGCAGTGTCATACAAAGAGATTTTTCAGATTAATTGGTCATGTGACAATTAATATCTCTTAGAGTCTACATGAACGGGACCTAAGGTGATATTGATTTGTTTATAATATATATTAATCTTTAGGTTACAAAGGGCAGGTCGCAAGGTTGTTAAGCTAAGGGAGTTATTCCCTGAGTCTGGTCCATTTTCTGGAGCACAAGTTTCTTGTGTTTACTTTGAATTCTAAATCAGGAGGACCGAGCCATGTGTTGGGACACAGCTAGAGTCAGAGTGTAAAATGTGGTAGTTTAATGGAAAGATAGAAAATTTTTAGGCAAGCAATATTTTACTGTTTTACGATTTTCGTGGATATAGAATACCCTGGTATAAAAAATCTAAGTAATAATTATCAATAGAAATTAATAAAAAAACATGAATTAAAAGATTATACTTTTTAGTGTTACCTGGGGTAATGATTGCCAAAAATCTGGCCCATCATCTGGACCCGCACCAAGTATCCCAACAGAGGGTAGACTGTGATCATTTGAAACAACAGGAAAGTCCGAGCCACAAACACCATTACATCACTGCTGGGGAAGTTATCTAAGAAATTCTGCAGAAGAGAAGAAAGCAGTAGAGGGTTAAAGCTACAGTCATTGTGTAAAATATGACTGTAGAGCCATAACTCAATCTTCTGTCTGACAGTTGTTCTTCAATCTGGATTTTTATTCTTTGTTTCTTCATTCCTTCTCCACTATTTTACATTCAACTCCTTCCATGTATGAATGTAAATAAGAATACTATGCAAATTAATGTTTGGATACAATTCTTACGATAGCACTATATCAACTATGAGGATCCAATAATTTGAAAAATTCCTTTAAGATTAACAGTATATGCAAAGGCTTTGCAGCTTTGGACAAGTTGTCAAGTTTCCTGAAAATTAGAGCACATCATCTTTTGAATTTGACAAGTTTAACCATGTAGATATTAAATCTTACAAAATTATAATACCCTTGCTCTAATGCTTCCTAGTCAGAAAAAATATGTGATTGCAAACATTTTCCTTTTTAAACAAGATTACGTCATCGTTATTGAAAATTTGAATAATTTTAGGTAAAATGAGAACCATGACCATGGAGTTTTTTCACACACAGCCAAACATGTTAAGCACAATTAGTGAATAACAGTAGTGAATAAGCTACTGTTCTAGTGTTGCAAAAGATTTTAAATGGAAGAAAAGTCATATTGACATAAATAAATGGGACTTGATAAATAGATATCAATGTCTATATATAATCAAATCATGTCATATCATATCATATCATATCATATCATATCATATCATATCATATCATATCATATCATAGATAAATATCCAAACTCTTTGGCTACCTCCAATAAGAGCTTAATAGCAAAATTGTGTAATATTGGGGTCTGATCTGCACCAAGGTACGGTTACAGTACAAGTTCTTCTCCCAAAAACATTAACACAATGGAGGTAAAAAAAAAACTATAACAAACAAAACAAGATAAGAAATCTTAAGTGTAAATCTCACTGGCTCAATGCAGTCTTTCAGGAGAGGTGGTGAGGGAAAGGCAGCAAAGATCAACACTCCTACATACAAATATGTCAGTCCTACTAGAAGATATGCAACAGACAGGTCTCGCACCTGAGAACACAAAAACACATTGAAGTTAGACTCAAAATCAAGTAAACTGGTGTGTTTTCTGATGCTAATGAAATATGACTTGGAAATGAAGAGGGATAGTATACTGACTTAATTTAGGTCATATGAAATATCAACCACACCTGCCTAGTTCCAGATTTTTAGCATGAGTTACCTAAAAAGCATTTTTCACTTATATTTAGACTGTTGAAAATAACAAAAACCTATAGTCAAAAGTGAATCAATGAATAATAGTCTCAGCTGAGGGAATATTTTAAATGCAAACTTGCTGAGCCATAACATTACATTAATAATGTTACCAAATGAACCCACTGTCACTGACTGGGTTTTGGGGTTTTGTTTTTTGTCAAGTCAGCTCACACTAAGAGAGACTGGCTCTGTTGAATCTTGCTTTGTAATAGCTCCCCAATATAATATTGGAAGCACATTCTGCAGTGTATAAAGCTATGCAAAAGGATGGTTAGATATGGCTCACGTTGTTTTCTTGGTGCCTGTTGCTCTTCATTAAAGTGATGATGCAGTTGTGAATGAAGAAGGCTAGAGTAAGGACACCAGTCAGCTGCGGGAAGAGCAGTCTAAACTCTGAAAGAACACACAATAAAGCAGATATCATTTGATCCAAACTGACAATATGCCAGCAGGGCAAAAAGCTGTATCTTCCAATCACATCAACAGTAATAAATTCAGCAATGTAAACTCTGATCATTCAAAAGCAACATCCCAATGTATATAACAATTTTGGTTTGTATTATGATATTATGAAGTTCCAGCAATTATCAATTGAGATTTTATTTTTTATTATCTAACAAAAATTATCACATTGATGCAAAGATCACAGAAAAATCCAATACTGCCAGTTCTGACAATATATTCTGGTTTTTGTACTTATTCTTATAGAACTGATTCCATTGCAAATGAAAATGAATTTTCCACTTTTATTTTAGCCTCCACTTTTTCCCACTTTATTTGTTTTTTCATGTGATATCTGGACCATTAGGTCTGGACTTTTAGTATAACAACCAGGTTACAAAGCAGTGTTTTTAAGTTTTACAGTATTTCTTTTGCTTCTTCCATCGCTATCCTCTAAAATGTACTGCTTCTCTACTGCTCTGGTGAATTTTTTATTCAACATACACATGCTTGCTTGCACAGCAGACAGTCATAGCAGGCAGGGTAAAGCTCTGACTTCACAGAAAAAATAGCAATGTGGTCCCTTTTTTTTTTTTACCACTTTGCTCTTACCAGCATGACTCACTCTCTTCGTTCACTTCATAGCTCTTTTGATCACAGCCTTGAAAATTTTGGCTTGGCAACACACACAGGTAGCTGCACATTGAGGTATAAACCCCAACTGAGATAAGTATTTTGCTGTATAGCTATATACATGTTTAAAAAAAGGTTAAAAAATGCTTAATTAAGTAAGGCCTAATTTAAAATATTCAAACAGAACACACTGTCACACTGACCATATCAATTAAAAATAAATGTGCATGTAAATGTCATCGTCTAAAATGGCCTTATACACACAAAGATGGGAACTCAAGGGGGTATTTGAGCTACTGTAAAGAGGTTCTAAAGAAAGATTAAAGACTACATAAGATTTACCTGGGACATAGAACTGGGTTGTGTGAAACCAGTGGAACTGTAGGTGGAAGCCAAGGCGAACAGCTTTAATAGTGACCAATGCAATCAGGTAGACAACTGATATGGTGCCTGGAAAAGAAGAAATGATACAACAACAATACATGGATGAGTGCTGCAGCACAAATCACCTTTAAGAGAAAAACCTAAAACCAGAAGCCTGATTCATAAAGTACAATTAGCAAACTGACTCGAAGCCAAAGGTGTGGGCTGACTGACCCAGAAATGTGATTTAAGAATTTTCTGTTCTGAAAAAGCAGATCAAAATAAAAAGTGAATCAATCTGGAATCTATGTGTTAAGTATGCTCACTCTGTTAACTCTGTGAATACTACTACTATTAGTGCTACTAAAAAAACTTAACCTAATTCATTACTATGATTTGTTATGACCCCTTCTATTAAAAAAGGTGTTTTTTTCCTAGTTGATGTTTAAAAAGTTTAATTGTGCAGAATAATGTATGTGCAGGCCCTAACTCGAAAAAGGTGCTTCCAGGTTCTAAAAGTGGAATGTTTCTCTGGATGGACAGATGCTGTTAAATGTGGTATAAGGAGATTGGCATACAAGAATAATTTGTGACATCACAGTCTGGAAGACAATCATAGTTCAGTTATACAACTGTTATGTTGAAAATTGAAGACAGTGCACAAACAATGAAAATGGACTTTACAGTAAACTATTCTGGAGTTCAGCAGAAAACCTTTAGAGATTAACCAAATTCCTATACTCATAGATTTTGGATTTTTTTACTAAAGTAGAATGAGTAAGTGCCCCCCTGAAACTTAGACTTTTGCAATAAAAAAAACTAACACTAAATGAAATTATTAAAAAGTACTGCAGACTTTGTCTATATATGTCTTAATATTCTGTAGATCTTTAAAAAAACACAACAGCAATGGTAAAAGTTAAGGTGGAGAAATAGGTCAGTTTGTTAGTATCATTTAACTTTTGTCAGCTAGTTAAGTCATTCATCATTAACCAGAGTTGAGCTTCCTTCTGTCAATTCTGTACAATATTGTACTATTGTACACTTGACAAGGTCAAAACAGAAAAATTATGACAAAACACGAAAATCAGATCAAACATATGAGGACCTATTTTGCAGAATAACATAATTGTAACTTTACAGACCATCTTATAAAAAAAAAAAATCAGGTCACTGTATTGGTTACATTTGTAAAATAAGATGCAATCCAATCCAATAGCCAAGACATAAATTCAACAGCAATGTTCAGTAAATATGTTCAAAATCTTGAGTTGGGGCGGGTGGTTGTGGTACATAGCCAGGAGTACCAAGCAGGAGATGCCTTTCTGGGTCTGACATCTGCCTCTTCACATGGTCCTCTTCTTCTTCTTTGGTTATGTCCAAGGTGCCAGTCTTTTTCTCCTCTAGCAGGCTTCTGGCCATTCTGTGAGGGTTCTACAGGAAGTTTGCATGCTGGATCTCTTTCATCTTTCTCCTCTAATTCCTTCAGCCCTCCTGAGTGATGTTGGTTCTGGACTTGACTCCATAAGGCTTTAAGGCCTTCTCTCTGATGTTCCTCTGCCTTTTTCCAAGCCTTGTGTAGTGCTCTTCACAAGTTGAAGAATTTCCTTCTCTACTCTACTCATGACTTTGGACCTTGCATCCTTTCCATACTGGCCAAACCTGCTGAGGCATTCTTTGTAGATCATCTCACTGAAGATGGACACTTTGTTTTCCACTTTGCCTTAGAGCCAGTTTTGCAGTATGAGTGTCAAGTCACTGTGCAGCTTCTTTCAAATATAATATAACTACACAAAGAGAGCTGAGCTTTCTTTAGATGGCAGGTATCAGGAGACATATTTCATCCAACTAAATTCTTTACTTTGCTGCCAATGTTTGATCCTCAGGAGGTTGATTTACTTCTTGAAACGTTTGAGGAGATTGCTATATAGGGAAACTGGTTAAATGAAAGAGCCTTTAACGTGGTTCCTCAACAGCAAAGGCCTAGGAAGCTTGTGTTGCTCTAGGACTGAGTAGGAGTTATGACTATGATGTTTGTCAGGATGTGCTTGAAGCATGAGTTAGTTATAAATGTATAGAAAATGCTTCACTACTCTGGTGTTATGTGCTTAATGTATATTGAGTGCTGTTGCATTGATGTAAGGGGGAGAAACAAGACAAATTTTTGTCAAATAAGTTGAAACGACGATCAGGTATTGAATCTTGATGGAGAATATAACAAGGGCAGACTTATGCAGAAGCTGCACAAGAAGAAGCAGCGGTTTATAACTTGCTGAGAGCTAGTAAATTGAATGGTTTTAAAGGACCTGCTTGATTTGACTGTATTGGAGTAGATCATGCAGTCCAGTTCCAATCCTCATTTACAGATTCATTAAATTTCCAGAGGTAATGTTAAAAAGGCAGGGGATTTTAAAGCACCTAGGAGACAGGAACAGTTGTGGATGGCATTCCCCTGGGAACTTTCCAGGACAATGGGCAACAAAATATGTCTGATCCTCTCCAAAGGAGACAGTATTTGCCATTAAAGTCTTAAGCCTGTCCAAATGTTTTCCAGTCCTGGAAAAAGGGACAATAAAAAAGAGAATCCAATCATTTTGCTGCTTGTAACCACATCAGTTTGACTGATAGAATGGATGAAGGCTGAAAGACAGGTGAAAACTGTTGGAAAAGCAAACTTGGGAGTGTCTGATAGTTATGAGTCTGATGGGACAGTTGCAGTTGAGGAAGGGGTAACTGAGACACCTGTTATAATTCTCTGAGACAAAGCATCAGGAAAATATATTGTAGTAACAAATACCATCGATCTGCCTGCCTATTCTTTTGGATTTTGAAAAACTTTTAAAAAATGATACCAATATGAATTTAAAACCCTTTCTGGTTACAGAATCTCCAATTTGATATATTTACAGAGGAGAATTGTATATCTAGCTTCTCAAATCACTAGGTGCCGCTCTTCCTTAATCAAGGCAAACTTTCCTTCCTACATTATTATTTAAACTACAGTCTAGTATACAGCTCTGAAAAAACTCTCCCATTACCATTAATAGGCAGAGTGAGCCATCAAAATGGTCTTTCTGCCACAACTATTATATCTATTTTAAAATCTCCCAGCCTTTTTTGCTAAATCATTCTTTAAAAGGCTAGATTCAATAGTGGTCCTTTTCTACAAAAAACACAACGAAGAAAGAAACATCTCCGTAAACTTAAGAAAGAAGGAGGCTTGGCACTTCCAAATGTTATCTCATACTATTGGGCCTCAAAGACTAGGATTATGAATTACTGACTTGTGAAGACACAAACAATCCGCTGAACTTGGCTGAAATGGAGCAGGAGGCATGTCGGTCTTATAGGCACTGTCCTACTCTCACCATAAACCATTGAAAAACCATTATATAATTACAATGTGGTGACTCATAGTACCCTAGGATTTGAAAACTAATCATGTCATATTTTAAATTGAAATCTATATCTTATGCTTTACCTTTTGCTGGGAATTCTTCTTATCTAGCACTGATTCTTGAGGTAAGGGACAAAACATGTCCCACATAAAAAAGTCTTCTTTATGTTAAAATTTAAAAAAAATACTAATAATAAAAACACCGTAAAAGTCAAATCTGTCACACTTGTGTATACTCAGGAAATGGATTTAATATATTAGAATTGGAATTCATCACAATTTGTTAAAATACAGGCTCTATACTAAGAAAGTACATGTAATTTGACCTGTCCTCAGCAGGACATTACAATGTTTAACTTCCCCAAAAAATGTTAAAAAGTGCTACAAATGGATAAATTAAATAAAGTCAAATGAACTGAAGCATTAAAGAGAATATGAAATAACATATTTTGAGAACTTTAAATTATATTATCTATTAAAAAAATGTCTATAATAGTGTGTCCTCATATTCTGTCAACTCAGATTGTTTGCTGACCATGACTTTGCCTGAATAAATTAGGCAAAGACATGGTCAGCTATAACCTTTAGTACCCCATTGGCATTTCCCACTCTTGGTGGGTGCAACAAAAAAAGATGGTTTGATAAGTTTTACATTTTTTGATGTTTAAATAAAACAATGTTAATATCACAGAGGTCACAGCTTTGACATGTCAACTCCATCTTGGCATTACAATATTCTTATTAAAGAATTTTGAAATAAAATAATTATCTTTTTAGTTTGGGTTAGCAGGCTAGCTAACAACTAGGGAAAAAACAAAATGACTGCAGTGTACAAGACACTGTTTAAATGGGAAAACATGCCATTTTGTCAACTCCGTCAGGGGTCAACTCCGTCAGGTTTTCTGTCTGATGGAGGTGACACTTAAG
>JAPZDZ010000011.1:2241547-2262327 GCA_029783805.1 Acanthurus tennentii
AGGTGTGGCGTGAGAGCGTGTGAAGCCAATCAAATGCGTGAGTCTCACGGCCAATGCGTGAGAGTTGGCAGCCCTGTTTAACGTGATAACGTCAAGTGAGCTGGTTATATTATGGAAAGAACCTGGACATTGAGCGGAGAGATTCAATTTGTTCTGTCGGGGTTTATTTCACTATTTAACAACCTGCTCACTCGATATTATTCCTTACGTACACCTTACCTGTGAAAAGTGATTCCACGGGATCTGGTTTGAATGTTCCGCTCATTTGAACAACCATATGCAGCACAAAAGTCCAGCATCTTTTCCAGTTAAGCTAGGCCTGAAAATATTTAGTAGAATTTGTATTTGGGTAGTAAATGCGGCATTTTTAAATCATCCAAGCATCCTGTGTCAAAGCTACATATGTGACGTTTTTAACATCAACTCAAACTGTTTGGACATCGGTCGAAAATTCAGTGAATAATTCTACTTTAAGATTGTGGAGTACCTCTTACCTCCATAGATGTACATACACCTCCCCGTCTGCTAGCCCTGTACCAAGATGGCGGCGCTTCTCTCCACAGTCAATGTGGCATCTACGTATATATGTCTACGTATATGCATGCAAAATGCAGCACTCACACACTTCAGTAAAGTTCCACAAAAGTAGCCATTTCTCTCACTAAATACATCTGTCAGCCCAAACAGATCTCATCAACACTTGTTAAAAGCAACGTCGAATATGCTTCCTAAATTTCCACAGTGTCTCTGCAGCATAGGAGTTATCTGTTTAGTTAAAGTTTTAGTTGATCTGATGAGAGTTCAGCTATATTTATCTTAAGGCTCTTCGCATTACTTACATTTATCTTAGAAGATTATCCCCATTATTATTTTTAAAGAGTACGAGGCTTTTCTCTGAGTTACTTTAACTGTATGCACACTTTGCTAATGTAGCTAGCTTGTTAATGCAACATATAGGGTATTAGCCGCAACTCACTGGGATATGAATTGTTCACAGCAGCAAATCACAGTTTTAAACAATATTCAAAGTACTTTAAACAGAGCATCACTGCCATCATGATCATTGGCTTAACATGAAATCCACTGGCTTGATGCTAACATACAATGGAAAACGCCATAGAAAGGCTAACAGAAATTAGCATTGCTAACGCTACTCTACTTTAACACAAACGAAGCAGTGCCTAGCATACATGTAAAACAAACATTGATACTCATGGGCAGGCCAGCTGACAGTCTTAGCTGGGCCTGGGACAAGATAATCTGAGATGCCCCTCCCCCGCCCAGATCTCTAATTTTCCCTTGCTCTTACGCTTCCTCTTCTCTTCCTCTCCTGCCATCACGCCAACCATGTTCACTCTGTCAGAGTCAGTCATTTTTGTTGGCCATAATGCAGGATCGCTAAAATTAGGGCCCCTTCCCGCTCCACCGTGACTCTCTCCCTCTTCCTCTTCTCTCTCACAGTAGCCTGGCTCTGACCCTACGCATCACTCTCTCTGTCACCTGACTGCAGCTGGATCTCTCTCCCCTCTGTCTCATCCTCTCTAACGGAGCTACCAAACTCAACTGTTTCTGTCAAAGATAACGTGTTGTGTCAGACTTTTATACTTAATGGATGTTAACATTACAGCTGGCCGGTTAACCTTAACTGGTAATTGTTAGTTGCGCTGTTTCTTACCTTGCGCTACATTGACTTTACTATTCCCAGCTTCACCATCACAACCTTCCTTTAATTATTTATTGAGTAAATCTCTAAGGCCTCTTTTTTCTTTTTCTTTTTCTCTTCTCTTCTCTTCTCTTCTCTTCTCTTCTTTTCTTTTCTTTTCTTTTCTTTTCTTTTGAGCACCGGACTTTTGCTGACTGGACATTTTGAGCATACTGAACTTCAAATCGAATGACAACTTCAAAGCTTGATCAGTGGCCAAACAATTTTTGTGTTGGGGATGGGGGGGTTCTTTACCGCTATTTCAAGGACAATTAGGAAGAAAACAAATAAAAAGCTTTTATATAACTTCAAATAGTATTTATTTTTTCCACAAATAGGCCTAAAAAATTGAATAATTATTCCATAATTTAATGAGGGCCCAGTTCTTGAGGACCCGATTGCATTTTCAAATGCAAATTGAAATTGATTGCAAATTGATTTTATCCTAGAGGTTTCAGTGCATGGTTTTTAGGTCTTGATGAGTACTACAATTAGGCTTTCCTCCTGTCTCTCTATGACATTCCTGTGGGCCGCAGCTGGCATTTTTGTGTGCCCAGGTGGCGCTACAGAGCACATTTTTGGACTGAGGGGGTCAGTTTTTCCATTTAGAAATACAATAGGGCCCTTCCCCTGCTTGCAGAGCTCAAGCCCTAATAATAAACACTACAAAAACAATAGGGTCCTTGCACTGCGTACAGTGCTCAGGCCTTAATAAGCTGGTAAAGGTCATATTACATTTTGATTTATTATCAGCATTTAGTAGCATTGCATGTCATCTTAAAGGAAACCAGATGTACCCTATGAATTATGTGAAATACTTTTCAGGCAGCCCATCATTCTCTGAGCAGCTGATTAATAGAAAAAAAACATGAGCAAAAAAAGTCTTAACAGGCTTAACAAAGAGATTTAAAAAAACACCTAAGAAATAACAAAACTAAAAATGAGACAAAAAACCAGGAGACATGCATGATGGAGACCAGGATGCAGGCCCAGGGAGTGAAGCAGGGCAGGGGAAATTGAGATAGAGACAGGGGAGCCAGAGAACAACACAGAGAGACAATAGACAATCTGAATGAGACATAGGTTAAATACAGAGACTATATACACAGTGCACAGAGCAATGAGATACAGGTGGGGCAATCAGCAAAGGTGAAATACATCAGGACAGGGCAGTTAATCACAAAGGGAGGGAAACTTTACAGGACATGAGTGGAGAAAAAACAGTGGACAAGGGTTACCAAAATAAAACAGGAAATGACTAAACTTAAAACTACTCATACAATAAATCATGACAGGAAACTTTTAAGGGGAACTGCTGATATGGAGGTTCTTTTGGGATAATGTTTTTCTTAGTTTTTGTTTTACTATTGTTTTTTTGCAGGGAAAAAAATTCAAGATTCAATGGCAAAAAAGACTGCAAAGAACACCAAAGGAGTAGGGGGAAAAGCTAGATTTCTCTTAGCAGTCATCTGTTTCAAAGAAAAGGCTGGTGATAAACTGTGGCTCTAACTAGGATAAGACTAGAACAATTTGGTCAGCCAGCTTTCTGAAGATGATAAGTAAACACTGATGGGTCTTTGTCAGTGTGGGATATTTGAGACTGGCCAACATGATGTAATTCCATGTGTCAAATACAAAAGAGAGATTACTTATTCTGTGACACAGATACAAGTATTTTGTCATTCTATTTCAGTTTTTTTTTAGTCCAAAGTGAAATCCCAACCTGCTAGTAAAGCTCTCTAAACATTTCTTTATTCAACTGGTCTGTATTTAAAAATGTGTGATTAATAGTGAGTGTTATCTCAGTCTGTGGAGGGCAGCTTTATGCTTGTCAGTGTACAGCCTGCTAGAGGTTCTTTAGAAGAGGTAGAAGAAGATAAGAACCAGATGAATCCATCCGTCTTCAATCTCTTGTATGAAGCCCATAAAAAGAGATAGAAGACTTAACTGTTTTAATGACAGCCAATGGTGTATGTATATTGAATAAGATACTAATGATGTTAATGTCAGTTTTACAATACAAGGATTTTACTCCTAGCTACTCTGTCTAACACTCACCTTAACCAGATTTCCCTTTGTGCTCTGCAAGACTCTCCAACATACTTCCTAGGCTCGATCTCCTGTTGTTGACCCTGCCTGCCTTTGATTTACCTGTCTCATTGTTCTCCTGGTAAATGGTAGATTAATTGTACTTATATGACGTTCCTCTAACCTCTCAACTACTCAGAGCATTCTACAATACAAGTCAGCATTCACCCATTCACACACACATTCACACACTAATTGCCGGTGGCTTCTCTAAAAAGTGCCAACCTGCTCATCAGGACCTCACACACACATTCACAAACTAATGGCACAGCTGTCGGGAGCAATTTGGGGTTCGGCCCAAAAAATACCTCGACATGAGTGCTGGAGGAGCCGGCAATTCAAAATGCCTCAGCCTTCTGTCTGTGACCTAGAGTTCTGCCCTAGCACTTCCTGGCATTTGTCTGTCTGTGTTTGTGGTTGCCTGGCATTCTGCTGTAACGACATGAGCGGTGTACCGCATCTGGGTTAAACACGTCCTTACAAAGCTAAGCTTTCTCTATACACTATCTTAGTAAATGCATGTGATACAACACCATTTGATGTATTATAAAAAAGGTACATAATTTTATTGTAATCAAACAGTTATTTTAAGAATTGACATTATACCACCTCTTTTCCAGCGATGTGTTACATTTAAAGAAAAAATGTAATTTCTGCCACCACAGGGGCACCACTTTCATGCCAGAGGCTTCTCCAGGACTGGATTACTGGTAAAAGTTCCTTCAGTATTAGGAAATGGGCAGGAAGAGCTGAGGGAAGTGTTTTCTTGTAATTCTAGCTCTCGGCACAGGTTCGTATAGGTCCTTCCAGCTTTTTGGTTACTTTGTCTTTGATAACTTTGTCCGTGATTTATCCAAGTGTGTTCTAAAAAAGGTGCTGGACCAAATAAAGCAGTGCGGTAGAAATCCAATAAAAGTCTTGCACACTTCTGCTCCCTTTAATGCAGTTTATTGAGCAATCCAACAAGCAACGTTTTGAGCTACACGCAATTCCCCAGACTTAACTGAAGGATGAACTTAAGGATCACTCAATTGTGCAGAGTTTTAGTAGGTGTCTACCATAATCGCGTTTCCAGAAAATAAATAAGTAAGAAAGGAACAAAAATAATGTATGATATGATGTCACACCAACCACACAGACTTCAGTAAATCAGATGAACAAGGGGAGCAATGAACAGTTATATAAATCTCATATAAAAGGTCTGATATTAAAGTCCAGATTCAAACCCCTTGGTGTGAGAGTGTCCAGTGTAGATCCAATAGAATTCTCTGTTTAGAAGCGAAGTATCAGTGTTGTATGGGCATTTGACAGCTTTAATCCTGACTTATATGATAGCTGATATACTATGTTAAGCTTTTTGAAAGTGAACAACAACTTGGCTTGCCATGTTCTGGTTACTAATAGCACATCTGTGTTCTGATACCCTAGTTTTCAAAGCTCTGCTAGTTTTTCCAATGTATTCTAGACCACAGGAGCCCTTCAATATGTCTCTAACATTTTTTGTGTTGTATGTGTTGTAGAAAATGATGATGTTAGCATGTTTTTGAATTATATATATTTGGAACTGCATTTGCATCTTGCTGTGATTTGATTGTAACTGATACAGATGTGTGCTTCGTCATGTGACTGAGCTTCAGTATTATTTGAGATGGCGTCTTTGTATTGTCAGTTGGGAGTGAAGAAGAGCATGTTGCTTGAAATGTCACTTGCTGGATTGCTCAGTAAACTGCATTAAAATGAGGAGTGTGCAAAACCCTTATTAAAATTCTTCAACACCATGGGTTGCCATTTGCAACTAGTTATCAGACATGTAGCTGTTTAAAGCAGTTACTGTTTTGCTATGAAACATCTAACTAATGAGAGAAACTGGTGGGAATATGTTTGGAATATGTTTTTATTTTTGCTGTAAAGCTGGGCATCTTAAGGTCTGTAAGGGTTAACTCCCATTAACTCCCAACTTGGAGCCAGTTTCAAGTGGCCTTTTTAGCAACTGGAGTTTTTAGCACTTTACACTGGCTTCATTTTTCACACCATTTACTACACTTTTAAGGCTTGTGGCTTTCCATGTAAAAGTCATCCCACACCATGCCCACTCATACAATTCTGAACACCACCAGAGGAACAAGTGGCCTAGTTTCCAAAATTTGTGTCACAGCATGCTTACAGATATTTAGCATTAGATGCTCTATGGAGGATTGCCAGATGTGCTAGATACAGATTTCCCTGATGTGGACCCTGGTTTTAATTGGAAAGTCTGGTTAAACATACTAAATTTGCTAGCTTCTGGAAACCACAATTTCCAACAAATACATACAAATTATTTATAAAGTGTATTAGACACCCAGGACAGGTTGTTGAATGAAAATGATTCCTGACCCTATTTTCATTCAACAACCTGTCCTAACCCTAACCCTAACAAAGCCACTAATTACACATTACACACAAAAACCATTAGCTGCCATTAGCCTTTCAATAGAAAAAAAAGCCTCACTACATCCTTCCCTTTCTAGTTTGGGTTGGACCATACAATCCCCAGGTGAGAGGGTGTTGCAGGGATGCATGGATGATGGTGGTGGTGTTTGCAAGGATTGTGTTCTTTGTTTCATTTCTGTTACCATCATTCTGGCATTTGGATCCACTCACTCAATGAGACCGATCTTTAGTTTTCACCTAATTGAGATGAATGTCACTGATTTTTTTTTTTTTTTTGGCAACTATCCAAAAGTACACGGTTTACAAATTCATAGCATGACACTGACTGTAGTCTTTAAATGAAAAACAAATATAAGCATTAATAATCCTGTAAAACATTTAATGAGCAACATAAAAAAGATGATCAATACAACCAATAAACAAATAAATTTTTTTTCCAAATTCTTCCAATGAACAATCAGCACTTAATGCTCCAAACTCTTTTCAAGACTATATTGATGTTTGCTCGTCTCTGCTACATGGAAAAATATTAAAATACATTACATCTGAGGAATTTAAAGTACAAAATATTGTCATTAGATTGTCTTAAGATCTTTTAGACCTCGTCACAAGGACAGTGTAACTGTAAATAGACATATTTTTTCTTTTCCTAAAAAAACACCCCACCATGTGTCATTATTCTTTGACCATTCAATGAGTTGATCCTGGTTCTGATTTTTTGAGAGCGTTTGAGGCTGGTGATATTTACAATTAGACTTTACCATTTATGATCAGGTCATATCAGCCACCTACAATGCATTCTATTTCCAGTGATGTAGAACAGGAGAGAACATTAAACAACACAAAAATTTTATTTGTCCAACTTAAAATGCTCCTTCCCAAAAAAAAGGTGAAAATAAGACTTTGTACTCAAGTTTACAGAGGATGCTGACATGATGTCAGGTTTCCGTATTGTACACCAGAGTTGGCATACTAACTTGAAGGGCTGTTGCTCATTAACAAATAGAAAGTTGGAATTTCCAAATTTCTGATATCTTTGGGAAGCAGCACTATTTATAAACAATAGTAGGACATCAGTTTTCTCTTTTTCTGGTTCCTCTTTGCATGCATTCAGCTGGGGTCCAATAGAAGCACCCTAATATTATTTAACATAGCACCATTTTTAATATAGTTATCCTATTATGCTGGGACCCAACCATTGGCATGCAAACACTCTAAAAACTTAAATATCTTGGTTACCACTTCTAAACATAGCATTTTTTCAAAGTTACAAGGCAAGTAATGAATATTCATACAGTACTTTAGATTTAGAAGATGAACCAATACAGTACACATAAAGAAAGTGCTAAAGTACAAAACTTCTTTGTTTTTTTAAGTCTTACGCTACAGGACTATAGGACACAGCAATGTCTTACATAACATTTATCTAAATATACACCATTTTGACATTTTTATTTCTCACTTAAGTTAATTTTTAAATGATTACCACACATCTAAATCTCTACATGTCCCATTCTAAAACGTTGATGGAGAACAGAAGTCAAAACAAAACAGCAAACCAGAGTGTCTTCTTAAGTATTCATACATTCACATCACTCTACCTGCACAACAGATATACACATACACTTTGTTAAGGTGAGTCCCACCTCTTTACATTGAAAACTATTACTGTGAAATGATTATTTCATTCTGAATATGATTATGCCATCCAAATAGTCCAACTAGTTTTCTGTTGGTTTGACCAGTGGACTTGTATTAAAATTTGTATTTGCTAAAAAAAAGCACATGAATCAAATAAAACATAAAGATACTGTCAAATTATATGGGTACTTTAAGGCGTCAGGGTTGAAAACATTAGATCTTTGCTAACAAGCCATAACACCTTTCATCAAGTTGTATAATAAAGTCAAACAAGCTATAGCATTCTCCTGTAGCTGTATTGTAAGCCATCTAAATGTCTGATGAAACCACACTGCTATCTGTAATAAATTTTCTACTATCTAAAATAGTCTTTTCTAGCCTTTCTTTATCAAAATTATATTTTTACTTGTTGATAGTGGAAATTAAAGCTATTCACAATAACATTTAATCAGTACAGATCCAAATCAAGATAGTTACATCTTTGACTGCACAAGTCAAAACTAAATATCAAAGTATCCTTAAAGAAAACAATAGTCTTTTTTAACATTAGATAGTTAGACTGGCCATATGCTGCAGATGTATATCTCAATTGTTCCTCATCAAAAAATAACTTTTCAGATATCCACAATGACTTTCTTACAAGGATATATATTAAGGGTTTTTTTTGTTTGGTGATAGTTTTCATCTGTTCTAGGCTTTCAATACCACATATTCACAGATAGATTTTTCATGGCTTGAGAGAACATTCTTTTATCTGGAATTGAAGTCTTATACCATAACAGACATGTCAGTATATAATAAAGCCAAAGTGGCATACTTCAGTTATGGCTTGACACAATAAGATTTTAGATGTGTGAAATTGTAGATTTTATTAGTAAAAAAATATTTATCAAAAATTAAAAGTCTGAAATTGAAAGACTAGTACTCATAAATAGCAAATGTGACATTATTTGATATGGGAAGAATTGTACTGTAAATTTAATTACAAAAACATGCATTTCATATTCAGTCTTGCGATTAAAAATTTAAACACTTGCTTATTTAGGTTTTAGAGATATCTTAAACTGAGAAAAAAGTTTTAGATGCCTTAAAATACAATTTTTATTACTTGTTGTGTCTGTACTTGATATTCTGACTAATAGGAATACATAGTTTTGAGTAGCAGAAAAGCTGTATATGGATATATTAAAAAAATTAAGAATAGCCAATTAACCATTTTATGTCAAAATGGTATCCTACTAGCCAACACACACTACAATATTAAGCTATGAATGACTTTAGCCACATGTTTTGAATTCTGAATAGATGTTTTGAATTCTGACTACTATATCCACATACAGACTTTTTACTTGTAAAACTTATCTTGAAGATATTCCAAAGATTCACTTTCAGTATCGAAAATCTAATTGTGCATATCTGGCACTGAATGTTAAGTACACATTATGGAAAAAAGTGATGTCACTGGTCCTTGGAAGAATAACATAGTGAATATCTGAAATGGCATTGTGGATAGGAAGTCTTGTCATTGTGGACATTTGAAATCTCTTTCTGACTAGAAAAAAATTTGTTTATCAGCAATAAAAGGGACATTTTTTTAGTTCCACAATTTCTTGATTATTTACCTCATAAATTTGTTGAAATAGCTATTTATTTAGGATTATAGAGATAGGATGATTTATAAGGCTGCCAGTAATTCCTACATGCAGAGAAAAACACAACTAAGTGTAAGCAACTAAGAAATTAAGAACAACAAGCTATATTTAAAGCAGGAAGTCTGTGATCCCTGTGGTAGATGGGATGCTAGAGTTTTTCCTTAAACAGCATGTAAAAAAATTTTATTTCAATATCTTTCATTTATCAAAGTGTGGGTTTGTTCAGTTTGTTCAGGTTAGTACGGGAGCCGAGAGTAAGCATGGTTACTACTGCCTTTTTTAATTCTGTTTTCCTGTGATCACAAAATAATCATGCTGTTATCATGGGATAATGGGTCATTATCTCATGATAACAGATTAAAATTAACGTGTTATCATGGTATAAAGAGATAAATTAATGCGTTATACAACTCACTATCCTGTGATAACAAGATTACTTTGTGATAACCGACTAAAAAAAAAAGAAAGATAGTAGCAACCATGGCTCTTCTCAGGATCTGTAGATTATAGAGTTTAGTAAGTATTACTTTTTGGTGGCAATCTTCTTGTAAGAGCTCAGCAGTCTATAAAAGATTTGCCAAAATTCTTTCAGGTTTAGTACATACAGTTAAGTAAAGTGCAAACAGCTCTTGGCTATTTTAAAGGTATTTTTCATATTTCTTTTTCTAAGTGAATGCAAAGGTGACAATCGCTATGATCGCGTTATAGCATCAGAAATTTTAGAGTTCTTTTATTACTATTGCTTAACACATTATTGTCAGAAGCTACCAAATTTACTCCATCATCTATTTTAGCTTAATGTTCATTCATCTTTTGGGTTTACTTGGGTATAAGTGTTAAACTACACTATCAAAGAATTTTTTTAAATAAATTTATAAAAAATTAGACTACATTTTATATGTAAATGTATATGCAATGTCCTATCTGTTCCCAAGTCAAATCAAGTACAAACTAATCAGGAAAAATACATAATTCATTCAAATTTACTCAAATGTGGTGCCATCCATGAGGCAACTTTTAAAGGTTCCTCACTCCAGATAATTTGGTGTCATACTTGTCTGTTCAATAACTTCAAATCTTAAAATAGTAAATACACCAAGAATTTTAGACAAAATAGAGGATTTACACAGTGAACGTAACATTTTGAACTGATAGCATAAATTTCAAAAAAAGATTGCAGACATATTCTGTGTTGTTGCAAAACAATTCTTTTTAAAGTTGAATGATTTTCACATCGTTCATGTCCACAGGATTTATCTGCATTTGAACTTCAGTGCTTCTTTCACAGAATTCAGTGGAATAGTCTCTCAGTATACTGAAATGACAATGATTATTTATCCAGTATTACACACAAGATGTTCAACTACAGACTGTGACAATAATGAAAAGCAGTCAAAAACATACAGATCATAATAGGAGTTGTTTGTAACCACAGCTCAATAGAGTCTAGATCCATGATTGTCACTTTTCACCAAAGGCATGGATAGAAAGGATTCTTCTATGTCAACTAATTACAAAGCAGAACAAAAGTGCATTTTATTTATTTAAAGTGCTTTTTGGAGTGGTATTTGGAATTCAAAAGACAGGTGGTATCCAACCTTTTTATAGAGTTAATATTTCACTTTCAAGAAAATAAAAACCATGTCTTTATCTCAATATAACAGCTGAGGCAAGGTTTTTGGGGGGAAAATTTGCCTCTTGCACCAAATTCATTGGCCATCACTACTTAATCAGATCAATGTACATAATTAGTTATAAATTCTAATTCCACATCATTTTTTAAAATAAATTGTGCTTTGAATTATATTTCTTTCAGTGATTTATATAATTTTAGATACATATACGAAAATAAAACAAATTATTGAATTATACAGCTTACTCTCTATACTGGACAACAAACACACCAAACCCAATTAGAGCTGTGCTTTTCAGGCACCTGAAGGCATCACAAGAATTGGCTGCCACTGGTACAAACCTTTTAGCACTTTTTCAGACAGTTTTTGCATTTTTTTAACCTCCTACACCAAGATCAGTCTTTGCATTATATCTCACTATTACACTAAAAATTGATACAAGTCATTACACTTACGGTGAAAAAAATTACCCAAATCAGACACATGTGTAACTCACGTAGAATTTGTAATGCATATTTCACCTGCTTTAGCTCAGTCAAGAACTAAAGACAATGATATGATTTATGAAGCTTTTAGAATTTTTACACTGCCTCTGAAAATGTGTCGCTTTCCCCTTATTTGGGTTGGTACAAAGAGACTCAATTGGCACCTTGGTGCAGCAGCTCAGTATTATTCATTGATACAATGAGCAGGTGGTACAAGAAACACAATATCACAATTACACAAATGGAAGAATACAGTGGGATTGATTTTTTCAGAAACAACAGCGAAATGATGCAACAGCATGAATAAAGCTGTATTCCAATCTTTATAGTGTTTGATGATTATTTGTAATCACATTTTATGTCATTGCTGTGTTACTTCAACCACTGAGAATGTACAGGTAATGTAAGTGTGACATAAGAATGGCTGCAGCTTAATACATCTTGCATTTTGATTTAAAATGATAGTCAAACTGTTGACAAGAAATGTGATGAAATTATGTCAATATACACTTTTAACAGACATCAGGCAGACTACCAGGAACGAGTGCTTGGCAAAAATATATTTTCTTAAAAGCGTCTATTTAAACTGCAGCAGGTCCCAGTGCACTAACATCGTAGATATTAATTCAGACACTTCTTCACACCAGCATGTCTACAGGATGGTAAAAGGTGTTGTATGTACTTGTTTTATAATCTGCTGGGCACTCTGACTTTTAAACCTGTAGTTTAGGGGACCACACACCTCAGTGATAGAAGTTGCAGCATCATTCAGAAATCCAACCACTGGTTTCTGTGGTTGGTTCCTTCCTTAAATAGTGTGTCTTTATTTAGACATGTCTTTATTTCTAATTTAAACATTTAATTATAATATATTATTGTAGTAAATGAATCCATCTGTTAATTTTCTTTTCAAGTCTTTTAGGACAAACTGATTTTTTTCTCTACTGTTTATCTGTTGTCTTCATACTTCCTGTTCTACTAATCTCAAGTTCTCTTTTGCACAATATCTTCACCTACAGGATGTGTTCACTTTTATATATCACTAGTTTAAAGGAGAATGAAAGCACAGCAGAGCAGCAATGTAATGAGAGGAGTATTTGTGTTAAATAAGTATAAAACAACACTACTGTTCTGTTAGAGTGTATGCTTTAGAAAATTACTTGATAGGGAATGAACAATGTGAGCCATTATAGTTTAGGTAATGCCAACTTCTTTGTTAGATAACCATAAATTGAGAGAATAACTTTTATCGTGTTGGCCACAACCCTGGGTATTATTTAAAATTAATTTAAATCACACACAGATGAACTAATTGCACTGTATTAATTGATCTCACACAAGACCTTGAATCAACCTGAAGTGACTTCAAGGTTCTGAGTCAGCAGAGCATAACAGCTGCTTTTGTGTGGTGCTTACATCAAAGTCTGAATCAAACTCTTTGTCAGCAGTGACAGCTGTTATTTCCTGCAGGCAATATACAGTATACAAAGAGCTGAATGTCTGGCAAACTGCCATTCAACCTCAAATTGAGAAGCAGCACTTTCTGGATTTTAAGGGTCTCACAGTCAAAAAGAACACGCATGTAAGACATAAAGCCTTTAAGACAACTTTTTCACTTCCTTAACAGTAGAGTTGGAAAAGGTAAACATACGGTTCTGTAGAGGCGAACACACTAGTACCAACATAGTTAAAAGGCCTGTTTGAGGAGAATGTTGAGCCCTTTCTACACTACCACTCATTTATCCACCCAGTGCACTATTGTGCACTGACATCTTCACTGACATCAAGATAACAAGCTCACTTTCAACCTTCACCAATTTGTTTGTTGAAAACACAGAGATTTGTAGATCTGACCTGTCCAGCACAGGTCAACAACTTTAACAACTTTATGTGATAAACAGAAAATGTGTCAACACATTTCCATAGCACCACATATTTAAAAATCAAATAAATTATTTTCTGACAGATCAGAGGCAGCAGATGTGGAGTTACTGATCTAATGTATGATATACAGTGAGAACTTCTTTTAATATATTTATTTCAAATATTATCAATGTGTAAAGGTCTAAGGGGATTATTTTAAAATAAAATATATTTCTTAGTTTTTGAAGGCATCAACTGGTGCTTGGAGTGTCTGCATCAGTGGTTCACAGCCCAGGGTTCAAGGCCCCAAGGGGTTCCAAGACAGGACTCGGGGCCAGTGAGATGATAATCAGGATAGGAAAGAAAAATTATAAAATTATACAAAGAAACATTACCTCCTAATGCCATAAAAAGTGTTGAAAGTAATCTGGGATGGACATTCTATTTGGTGAACTTGTGACAATGTGTAGATATTTTTTGTTTTTAAATGGTAACAAGCCAAAAAGTTGGAAACTATAGGTATCCATTATCAGTTGTTGTAAGAATAAATGGTAAATGTTAAAAAGTTGCTAAAAAAGGTGAACAAATTAAACAATAGACCCATGTTGCTTAACTTTCAGTTAAGTCAATTTAGGTCTGCTCCTGGCCCCTCATATATGCTGCGTGTGTTAACAGTATTTTCCAATTGTTAGCTGAAAGAAAGGTCATTTGAGAGACCAGATACACTTCCCTGGAACAGCCATGACCATCTCTTTACTCCTCAGGTCTATTTTTTTTTCCAGACTGGATATATAACTGTGAGCTCTGCCAAAAACCATTGTCATTGTCATTGTGACAAGCCACAGCAGATGGTCATCTCTTGTGTGCTCCACAGAATTAATTTCAAAAAACTTTCCTACAACAAATTAAGTGTTTCATTCTAAAGTATAGGCTATAATTGCTATAAATGCTTAAATAAAGTAACTATAGCAATACATTTATTCTTAAGAATAACAGGTGTATATATGTCTTTTCGGCAGCCATTGTAAGTTTTCTCATCCCTGCTTTAACTCTACTTTTGGATGGTGAAAGACATATTTTCAAAGAAATATTAATCCAGAAGCCAATAGCAGGTCTCTCTCTTTTTTTGACACTTTGATGTAAGGACCAAATTACGTTAGTGTCTGAATAATGACTAACTGTGGTGAAACACGGTCAGTCTTGTGTTCGTAGACTGCATGCCTGTGTTGGACAGATTGCAACAGGAGTTGTATTGTACTAGCTAGTAAGCTAGTAAACTGTTTACTAGCTTACTAGCAGCTGTGCAAACTTTTATAACCATTGTAAACTCTTTGGTGCTTTTCCACTAACAAAAGCACACTGCAAAACAGTAGGGAGGGCTGGTGTACTGCCACAAGATATGGAAGATAAAATACCAAGTCTGAAAGCTCATTAAAAACCAGGCCACCACATAGCACTTTCTGTCCTGGTACTACAAACTCCCTTCCCCCTTCATCTTAATGCTGCCAAGATAACCAAAAAAAAAAAAAAGTAAAAAAACAGCACATGGCTACATTTTACAATCTGCATGGTATTCTTTGTGGTTTGGTCACTTGCATGTTTTTGATTGATGCCAGGATTTTTTGCAGTTATTGGTGATCTCACAAAGTTTAACCTCTACATGCTGTGTGTGTATTATTATTTATTTGTAGACTTAATTTTTATTAAAACTCATTTGCTCAGCACATCTTAGTTACTGCTTGATAATAATAATTTTTGCATAATTCTAATATGCACTTTTTGTTAAAACTTGATTACACTGAACACATATTACGCATAACAGTTTGAATTTAAATTTGTTTTTGTTTTTTACTTTTAATGATTTGTTTTGGTTAGACTGTTTTTCATAAAACTGTTTCCCATAACGTTTTATCTGCTTTATCTGATGAAATAATCAAGTGGTTTCCAAGCTTGGACCACTTATAGTATTACCTTTCTATATTACAGTAAACAAAGCTGTCATTTACAGTGCAATTTTACATTTGTTTATGTGTGTGAGTGAGGGAAGTAATAAAGGTAATATAAAAGTACATTAAATAGCACTGGCAAATTAAATTATAGGAAAATAAATAACCGACAGTTTCCACTTAAACAGATGTGGGCATTGGGCTATGAGTTAAAGATTTTGGCAGGTTACAATTTGTAGTTTACCAGCCCTTGTCAGATGAACCTAAAAGTTAATGTGACGAACTGTGGTTTATGTAGTACTGCATGGACATACAGTAGGCTACATCATGGGTAGTACTGAAGGTATACTGTTACATCTGGACATTTTCTTCATGGGCAGAATCCCTAGAAACACATGCAAAAGCACACACAGCCTACTACCAAGGTCAGTCCTCCTCCTGCTCCTCGCTGTCCTGACGAGCGTCTGTTCTCTTCTCTTTGTGACAGGAGAAAATTCGTCGCATCTCTTCCTCATACCTGATGAAATTCTCTCCAAATCTAGCCCAGGCTTTGAGGGGAACTGTAATGGTGTTTCTATACGGTTGCCGTACTTCGCTAATTTTTAAAAAGATACCATACCGGTTAGAACCGACGTCAAAGTAAAATCTCTTATTGTCTACACGAAAAGACGCAGCCTCTGGAAGTTCGGGGTTTTCAGCGTGATTCCTTGATCCGGTTTGGCCTCGATCGTCGCTCTCTTCATCGCCGTAGTCTTCAATCAGCTGAGACAGTGCGTCTCTGAACTCAATGAGACCCTGTGCTGGCAGCACTATGGTCTGCTCGATGCCCTGGCCATAATAGCCCATTGTACCGTATCCTTTGCTGACAGTCTGTCGTATGCGAAGGAACCTACCTCTCTGGTTCTCCTTTAGATCCAAAAAGTACTTCCTGTTGTCTCTCTCGATGTATTCGCTCTTTAGAACGCGGTGGGCATGATCATCAGACACCGCAGAGCCGGTAGGTGACAGTACCGCGTGCTGCTCCTGCGCTCTCCTGCGGGAGTTGTGCGCGCGGCCCTGGCCGTTGTTGCTGCTCTCCTCCAGCTGCTGAGGCGCCAGGCCTCCTCGCAATCCGATACGGGCATAATAATCTATGAAGTCTCCCAAGCAGTAGCGTAGAGCAGGAGCCATCGACATGGACAGCGTCAGTTTGCTCTTCCTAATGTTATCATGACGGCCCCTTCCAATCCACACCTCAGCTATTTTCAGGAAGCGTCCGCGCACACTCTGTTTTACATCCAGATAGAAACGTTTCTTCTGGATGTCGACGCGTTTCGAGGCTAATTCTTGGATGTCATTGCCCTGCTGCTGGGATCCAATCTGGCCACATTGCTGTGTATATGCCGATCTTGGTAAAGAATCTGATGCAATCTTACCCCTGCCTCTCTCCATCCCTCTGCAACATCCATCAGCCATCATGATTTAGATCTGTATTCCACTGTGAGAGCGCACAGAATAAAGCGATTCCCCCATCCCAGTGGGGAAAATTTACAGCCAAGAATTAAAAAAACAAAAATAAAAAAATTAGAAAGAATATAAAAGACGGTTTATTCATACAATTGACTGGAGCTGCAGACAAGTTAGCGAGATACCTCGAATGACCTAAAAATGGCTGCTAGTTTGGAGTCATCAGCTTATCGAGTTTCTGTGTCCCGCATAACCGTCAACCTCCACTATTTAGCCATTTTCAGCACAAACTTCCATGCCGCTCATTACCTATTTGCCTTACAACTACCCCTTTGCCGAGGGAGCCAGGGAAGCAGCCAATCTGAAATGGGAGGAGGCGTCCAATACTACATGAACCCGATGAACCCTTCCACCCCCCTCCCCGTCCTGAGAATACCTCATTTAAAGAGACACGATTTACACTGTGACTGTAGATACCCTACTCTAGTTCTCACACAGGATACACACTCACTTCAGCTGCATCCAGCTCATATGCAGATATTTTCTACAAGAATATTGATTTAGGGGGAAGCAGTTTCTGAAATATTGTCCCATAACTCAAATTATTTCAGAATTCATTACTTCTGCAGTTGTTAAGAATTACTGTGTTGTAACTATCTATCTAACAAGTCTTAGCCTAACTACCATACTTGTCAGACAGTTATACAAGTCCAAAACAAAATAATACCAGCTGAGATTGGCACATAAAACATGACATGTGTTTCATAGTGTATAATGACAGTAATTACCTGTGTTCCAACACAGAGAATCCCTAACCCACACTGACAGAAAGATAAAAACTACTGCACTTAAGGCTCTTTTCTCAAAATCTACATAGTGTGTATTCCAAAATGAACTTCCATTTAAATTACCACAAAAGGGTCTCTAACAGGGGCCCAGAGCTCATTTTTGCCCCAGGCCCCTAATTAGCATGGTGAATCAAACTGCCGGTGCTCGGTGCAAAAAAGCATTTCTGGGCTGTTTAATTTAAATTATTCTGTTTGTCAGTACAGTTTGGATTAGTTAAAGTATAGATTTCAGCACTAAAAAAGACTCCACAAGGCTATTAGTCCTAATCAGTAGACTGACATATCAGTGTTTTATCACAAACAGAATCAGCCACATACAAGTAATTTGACAACAATTTTTCATTGATCTCAATGTAATGCACATTGAGACAGGTGATGTGTCTAGTTTATGAAAGCACTAAAAGAGTTGATTCATCAAACATGCTCATGTTTTTGGAGGCAGGTAATCTGAATAAATCTATTTTCAACTGATGAAAATTAACCTCAACAGACTGTGTCCAGATGTCTCAGCAAACTGAAAAAAAATTGCCAAAGATTAGGCCTGTATTTTTTTTTTTACAAAAGGTGTATTTTAATAGATTCTGATTTAATGCACCAGCACTTATATGTTGTAATATGCACTGAGACAGGACATGCAGTGTGACTGAACCAAGAGTAGATAGCCGAGGACTCTGCAGTGCATTAGGCTCAGAGACCTTCAGACAGGTTAATAAAGATATTATTTACAACTACAAGGAATGTCTACAGCCATTGTTTTGCTTGGCAATATATCATCGTAGGCAAGTAGGTGCTACTTGGTATTTAAAAACCATGCAGCTCTCTAAGCTTTACAAATTACTGTTTGTGACTGAACCCACTGTGGATTTAACAATGATTATACATATCTGTGTTGTCCGCTGTGGTGATGTATTATTAAAACAATTTTTAATAATTGTAGCCAGGGTAGACAGAGAAATAGTTGTATATTTATGGCTCAAGCGTATGGGAGAATGCATGTATTGATTAATGTCTCTATCACTTTGATCCTAACCTCTGCCCTGATCCTAACCTTAACCTTTTGTTTTTATTTTTATCCTAACCCTAACTTCTATCCTGATCCTAAGCTTAACCTTTATTCTTATTTCTGCCTTCATCTTAACCCTGACCATGACATTTTTCTAATCCTTACCTTTTATCCTAACTCTAACCATACTATTCTAGTTTTGGTGGCGTAAATGGTGAAATTGTCTTTGTTTGAACTGAATTTACACAATTTCTACACATTCTGATTTGTGTATGATAAAGGACCCCAGTCACAAGTTCTGTTTTTATGTGGACATAATACCCATAACAAACTTACAGACGTATTACTGACCTTCATTGGTGTGCTGTTTTGATCCACATAAGTAAAGTTAGTGACCGGTTGGATGATCTTTTAGGTCCTGCTGGATCCTCTAGACATCTGTTAATTAGGTGACATGCCTGCTATAACATCACTAGATGGAGCCAGAGGTCTAGATTTGGACATAATGGAGTGAACGACCTTATGAGTCTTTTCCACTGGCCCTTTTGGCCATGTCGAGCCATGGACTGTTGTGCTGTTTTGCATTTCCATTGTAATTTTCAGTGTGCCAAGCTGCACTGAGTCACACACAGGATGTACTCTGTGCAAGGGCAAAGCTAGTGCGACATGTGAACCTCGATGACTGTTTTTAAAATGTGTAGTGATGGCCACATCTTCCTTTAGCTCGTGTTGCTCAATTTTGTCATCTTGTCCTTGTTTTTTTGAGCAGTAAGCGGTAGATGCCAGACAAAATCAGAGCAACAGCCTGGAAATCCATGATGAGAGATGCCAGCAACTGTTGTGCAGAGATATAGCAGACAGGGGAGATGAATGCTCTGCTTCTAAACAGGTGAAGTGCTGCCTGCGCTCTGGATTTTCCTCTTCAAATGAAAAAGTAGATTAGGCCTCCTTAGGCCTTCATATTTGCATAATCAGATTGAAATTATTACACATTTTTTGAGCACTTCTATATCTGATCAGCACTAAATTATATGTCATGCAAGAAAGATGATACAAACACAATGGTCAGTTAACATTTAAGGTCGGTTGACTGATACACAATTTCAACTCTGAGTTGTTGTTTTTGTTTTTGTTCTTGTTGTTCATGTTTTGTGCCTGTCCTGTTCAGCAGCATGGGCAAGTAGAATGAAGGGCTTGAATGCCTTCTGGTGCTGGAATAGGTTTGCTATACAAAGGAAGAATCTGATGTGCTCTTCCTGTTGCAATCTGTATTGAACTTTATTGGCAAGTCTGCCAGACAACCCTTGGCTCAAGAGAGGGCAGGAAAGGAGAAAAAGGAGAGGAAGACCAAGGGAGAGGAGAACACAAAAACTAACATCAACAACAGTGATAACAGCAGAATTTACAATAGCATTTACCTTTGCAGTAAGAGGCTATGCCTGAAAACACAACATTTACATGTGCAATGGCAAGAAAATACAACAGTACTAACTAAAATAATCAAAAACGTGGTGACATCAAAATGTGTGTGTGCAATTGTGCATCAATTGTGCGACTGTGAAGTTGTGTACTGGATGTGAACTGGATGTACGTGTTCAGGTTCAACAGTGTCGGTGTTGTCTCTCTCCTTCACAAAGCTCTTGTTTATCTAGTTTTGAGATACATGGTTTTTGGCTGTTTTAAACTACAGGTTTTGATTGGAACAGGGATTTAAGCAATTTAAACATTTTAATCCTGAGATAACAGAGTTTTAAACTGAGCATAGACTCAGGTGGCTATTGCTCCACTTACCTGGTTGCCAGAGCTGTGTCTACCTTGGGAGGAAGATCACTGAGCTTGAACCAGGAGGATTTCCAATCTCTACAAAATCCAGGAAGCTGAGAGATAAGTAAGTAAGTAAGTAAAATTTATTTGTATAGCGCTTTTCACAGAACAGCTGTCACAAAGTGCTTCATAGTAGTAAACAAAGAAAAAAAAGAAAAATCATATAACATAAATACAAGATCATAAGAAGTATATAAAAGATCATATAGACAAGT
>JAPZDZ010000011.1:2276919-2314007 GCA_029783805.1 Acanthurus tennentii
GTTCTCAGAGTCCGAGTTGGTTCATATGGCTTCAACATGTCAGAGATGTACTTTGGCGCTAAGCCATGAAGAGACTTCAGGTTGCTATGTCTCACAAAACAGTAATTTTGGTTAAAACGGGTCATATTTTATGGAGAAAAATGCCCTCTGGTTTTCCCTCTGATGCCCAACGACTGTCCAACGACCTATGCTGCAGTGTTGAGTTCCTCTTGCCAGCCTTGCTGTCAGGAGTTTTCTCAGACTGGCGTGTAGTTGTTGGCGACAGCTACGCTAAAGAAAGGGCCATGGATAGACACAAAACTGGACTTACTGTTTAACAACAGTAAGCAGCTGCTTGCTTAGTTACCTGCCATGTGTTGTGGCTCTTGTTGGGTGTTTGGCTGTGTCAGAAACGATGTCTGCTCGCTAGTTTTTAAAGCCAAATCTACCTGTTTTGACAGAGGTTTAGCTAGTAACACGTTATATCTGGATGTCCCTTAAATTCAGATTGTGTTAGCTCAGAGTGCTGGGCTGCGTCTCCAGCGAAATATTATTGCTGCTCTGATTTGTGTGCAGGGTTTGTTCAAGCTTTGACACATGGGAAAAAAAATGTTTTTGTCGCAGGAGCTCTAAACGGCACAGAAACGAATTCCTACACTTTGCTGCTTTAAGAGTATGTCTGATGAAAATTTTGATATCACAACGGCCTAATCTTGTCATTAGCATTTCTATTTACTTTAATTAGGTTTCCAGCTCCTTATCCGTAATGACTTCTAGACACAGAGTAACATTAACAAAGCTAGTTAATATAACGTTGGCCAATGCACTTTTTAAGATACTTGGGAAACACATGACTGAATGCGGTGAAAGCAGTTTTGAATTTTCTATTATATGAATTAATTTTAAATTTAATACCATATACCAAGACAGAAGGAAAACAAGCGATCTTTTGGCATCCATTCTGAAACCTAGCAACCTTGTTCTTGTGTGGTTACCACCGGAACGCGGCCTTCCCTGTACACGACTTCGCGACTCCCACTTGTAGGCCGCATTATCCATCACACGACTTAAGTACATATTTTTCCGAAATAAGATCTCACTGTGAAGGCGACACTTCGACTCTATGTCAGGGTAAGTAAGCAAGAGGCATAGTAGGGCAGGTCATGTCTTCGCCTAAAAAATATCATTTCCTTGACTTTAACGTTTGAGTGCAAAGCATATTGACAATGTTCAGAGATCAACCTGAACTTTTCTTGCTGTGACATATTTTAAGTTAAGACCTAACGTTACTGCTTGTCACTGTGGAAGTGCCCACAACTAGGCCGGAGAAGATATCTTTACTGCATTTAATTAATAATTGTTGACAACAATGTACTGCATCTTGAGGCTGACTCTGCGTAATATTTTGTGAGTATTTGCACTGAAATACAATACTCCCCAATATTGTCAAAGGTTTTTCATTAATAAGTAAAATGCTACTGACCTCCTTTAGTAAGTAGAGAGCATGCCAACACCAACAGCAGGAAAGCTCTTGATGTAACCATGATGATTTAGTCAGCTAAGTTAGAAACACAAAAAAATAAACTTGTCAGGCAAATAAAGGCATTACAGGTAGGTTCGGTAATGTCAAAAAACATCATTACACAACCCTATACACTTAACAACTACTCATTTAAACACCTAATGGCGTTGGCTTGCGAGTTTTTCCTCTACTCTCCCCATCTCTTTGCGACGACGGTTAACATTAGCTAGGTAAGAATTTAATACGACGTATGCTGGCTAGCTAACGGTGACTAATGTTAAGTTCAGCTGCTTATGGAAAGTTAATGGAGGCGTATTACTAAGAGTGTAATAAAGTCGCACTGTAGCAGAGTATAGCTATTGGAAGTAACTGTGTCTTAGCATGGTTAGCGTCGGAGAGCTCACATTGCCATCTCAAGTGACGACCATTTTTTTCCGCAATAAAAAACAAGAGGTTATTTATTTACTTACCTAAAAGGCTTAAGTTTTGGTCCTTGTAGAGTCTTTGCTAGTTCGAGATCATTTTTTCGAAAGCTTAAAGCTTACAATTACCAAAATTCGTGAAATAATTTTTAGCTATCATTTGTGACGTGAGCGCCAGTAATTCTGCTGTAGAACCACCCTCTTCCCGTCAAGGGAAACTTATGTCGCAACCACATTTTGCGGTGCTGCGCCGTACTCCTAAGATCTTGCACCACATGGATGGACCGAAGTCTTCTCTGTTGAGTATTTGTCGCACAACTGACGGCTTATAGATCTGCAAAAATCACACTGCAAACCCTAAAATTTGGAGATTTGTTAGACATATTCTCTATCAACCACATATATCGAATCAGAGTATTACGGTGTTACTATCCAGCTTCTACACTAATGTTTTCCAGTATATCTCCGCCCATCTTCCTAAGTCTTTTCCTGAATGTGACAGCACTGAATGTTTTTGAGATATAAAAATGTAACTTTTGCTGCTCTTCCTTAAAAAGTACACAGCTGATAATCTAAAAAAGTTTAGCTTCAAAATTACAGTTGTGCCGACCAAACAGCATGCATTTTTAAAATGCATTTTCGAACAAGCAGGCCTTAAGGTAGAGACTACAACAAAACGTAGCAGATTATACTGGTAGGTGCAAAAGACTCAAAAATCCACACCTATATAGAAAAGATCATTAAAACTTTGAAAAAGCTGTCAATATTATAGCCCCTAGAGAAAAACCTAAAGATATTTATCTATACTGTTTAATAGATTTCTGAGCTAAAATCAGTGTTACCTGAAACCGAATCTTAAACTATATTTTTTTTAAAAATTGGGTGCAGCATGAAGTACAGTCACCATGTCGAAGCATGGGGGGGTGCCTCTGGCTGGTGGGGCCCTGTGGCTGTGGGCCTGCCTCATGGTGTGGTTGGTAGCTTTTGGCTGGGTCAGGGGATTCCCTTTATCCTTTTTTTAAGTTCTTGACAGTGAATGTTTTAGAACCCCACTGGTGTTTTTATTTAACTTTATAGTTAACGACTTAATGTGCTTACCTCTGCAGGAGTTGCTAAAATGTTCAGAAAAGTCATTGATCCATAAGCCAACAGGCTTAATATGTCATATATCCAAAGAGATTCACCTCACACATTGACAATGAAATCATGCTGCTATCTTTATTGAATTCAAAGAATTTACACTGTTTTTATGCCAGTAAATGGGTAACAACTTGGGAAAAAAATCAGTGCAATTACCTTGCTTCATTACAAGGACAAACCAAACAAAAAAATACTTCACAATGAATTTATAATTTGCAAACACAATTTCAGACAAATAAAAAATGCAACAATCATTTATGTCTGTCTCCAGGCTTGACAGTTCTTTATAACCTTCTGCAAGAGTAGGTCATGAAGGAAGAAGGATATATCTAAGTTTTTAGACTCAGATCATTGCAACAGTTTGAAGTAATCTCACTGTAAAAACTCAAATCATAAAAGATATAATTTTAGAAATGTACTTTTTTATGCTATATTAAACCTATGGTTCAAAGATGTCAGCACTACATCTCTCAGAAGTGCATTCATTTAATCTTTAATCAGCTGTCCCTATATTGCCACATTTTTATGATTAATGATCTATTTTCACCTTTTAAAATGTAATTAGAAGTGTCATACTTAATTGACCTAAAAACATCTAAAATCAATGTAAAATAAAAAGGTAGTTATTTGTGAGTGTTTCTGAGGCTATCATAACTCAACTGATGCCCCTACACTTATAAAAAAATAAAAATAAAAATAAAATAGTTATTGCCTTCCTAATTTAGTACATCCTGCTCTGATGCCCTAATGAAGAACTAGTTTTTTAATGCAATCCAAAACTATTAAAAGGGACTTTAACAGAAAAAGTCAGCGTATCATTTATCTGATTTGCTCCCCTGTGGCTGAGACTTTGTGAGGTGGAAGCACAGAAAAAATCTGATAGCAAATGGTAAACTAACAGCAGTCTTCTTGGGATTAAGGAGTGACATGCATAGGTCACAAGAGGTATTTAAACAACTGTCATTGTTTTTCTTGAGAAAACAGGAGGAAAAGTATTTAATCAACCAGGAAAAAAAGCCACGGGCATACTATAAACTATGTTGTGTGAAGGGAAAAGGTTTCTCAGTAGTTGCTACAAAGTGCAGTAGCAACTATTTTGTTTGAGTTCTAATTTCTTACCATAATTCACAGAAGACACATAAGCAGACTCTGTTGCCTTTATGTGAAAGAGGTAAGTTTCATTATGTCTGGTCAAAGAAGAGAGATCTTTCTGGCAGGAATAATTGCTCCTGATAATAGGATCATTTCTGATTAACTATTCAGTTTATGCAGTTTCTAGTGCACACATAACCGCTCCCGGTTTGAAATAGACACTTTCTTGCTCATTTTATTTCAGGGGCTCCAAAGATTTACACTTAAAACAATCCTCAAATTTACATAATTTTTATATCAACTGTCGATATAACATTAAAGTTGTAAGGGCGTATGCTGGGAGCTTTGAAAGGGTGATTAAATCATATTGGCTTGCGCTTTCCTTCAGCTGTCCCTCACATAATTTTGAAGAGGTCTCTATAGATTGTTGAGCTCAAGAAGGGTTTGGTCCAATACTTGGTGCATGTCCAGGTTCTCTTCTTTGGCCTGGGCCAGTTTTTCTGGAGGAGGAAACAAGGTCACAGTTAGTTCAGGAGGATGTAAGTAATGCCCTGTCTGAGACTGGACATTACTACAGTTTTAATGAACTTCTGTATATTGTTTTTTCCATTAATGGTTTGCTTAAAAGATGCAAAGACTAGGGCCTTAAAACTACTTGTTGTGTACAAATAACAAACACAATGATAATCTGTTTACATGTATATCAAACAGAGGAAGCAGCAAATACTCACAGAAAAGAAACTAAAATTAGAGAAAGGTTCAGGTTTTTCCTTAAATCCTCTGGGAACCCAAATTACCAGAAACCTTTAAATATGCAATTTAGGGTCTTTCATTTAACCTAGAAAGCTAACTGTTGTGTATATATGTTATCTATCTTTCTATCCATCTGTCCATCTACCTATCTGACTATCTATCTGTCTGTCTCTCTGTTTATTGATCTGTCTGTTTATCTCTCTGTCTCTAAACGATGTAGAATTGAAGAAAGAGTGGACCATGTTTTATGTTGGCTGTGGTGGAGTCTTCAGCTAAGAAGCATTTCCAGCGTTGACCATCACAGACATATAACTGAGTACAGTTGCTTTACATTCAATTGCCCAGATTTGTGTGTGTGTGCAAATAGACAAAGTTTTGTTAGAATATGTCCTAAAATGTATTTCACTTAATTCTCTCAGAACAAGGGTACAAGTAACAAATGATGTGAAACCAATAAAAGACGTGTCGACTTATCTTTTTTACTTTAGGTTGTGCTCAACATAGAATCTTTTGACACTCATTTGAGAGCATCACACCGTCTGCTGCAGTGCAGAGGAAATCTCTGCATGTACACTTTCAAAGGTATAATTTGCAGGTTTTTTTCTTGAGAAAAAATCAATGTATAGACTGATAAAAAAGTTATCTCTCTCTCTCAATCATCTTTCATGACCCACTCTTAGTGTGAGGTGGTGTTTTTTCCTGTAAAGACACTGCCCCCTGCCCGCATTTCTCATTTTCTTGTTGTTTTGCTGTGTTCAGGATATTTTTGGGTGGCAACCTCTGGGTAGAGTAGTGCACCTCCCAAGCACAACAAAAGGCAGCGAATAGGATATTATAAATAAGTCTACCAGCCGCATAGCAGAAAATATGATAAAGGTGACCATGGAAGCAAAGAAGCTTAAATATAGTGAGGCGAGTGGGTGGGTGGGGTTCTTCTTTAAGTTTTTGTGTATTTCCATCCCAAAAAAGGTTGCATTATAACAAAAAAGCTGGTATTTAAAGGGTTACAAATCTAAAACTTTACAAATATTTGATATTTATGAACAGATGTTGGATAAAAAATAATTCAGTGAGTAGGAAATAATAATGAAGCATATTGTTTTTATAGCTTGATTTTGAAAAAGCATGTGTTATAGGCTTAGGGACTCAAGTGTAATGTTTTGATATTGCACTAAAAATAATAATACATAGAAAGCAATCTTGCTGCTGTTGACTGACATATCCCAGACTGAGAGTTAAAAAAAAATCTACTTGATACGTTGTATATAGAAAATATTTCAATATTTGTGTTTTTTCATCTGAAAACATAGTGACATCATAATTAAAATCCTGGCATTTATAGTGTTCAAATTTTTAACAATTTATTATTTTTTATTATATTTTTGATCAGGTCTGATTTGAAAAAAAGCAAGGACAGTGAAAAATAATAGTGTTGTATATTATTCTTGTACCTTGGTTTACGAAATGCTCATCTCAAGTTCTATAGTGTGCACAATACTGAAGGGTCCTCCTCATTTGTTAACAAATGAAATCCTAATGGGATGAGGCTACCCAATTAACAGTGTATTACTACCAAAAGACAAAGCCCATAAACATGGGCCCTAGCCCAAGTAACTTAGCATGACAGACCAGGAACCGTTAAATATCTGGCGCTCCTCACCTCCTCCTTGCAATATGTTGCAAAAGAGTTTAAAAAATAATTTATTTCTCATAAAATGGGTGGTGTTTCTTTACAATACAGTACTAATTGACCATAATCACTTTTGCAGCGAGTACTACACAAATAAATACCTGAAATACTACAAAATTACAGAATTTATATGTGTTCCCCAGTGTTCAGCCCCTTAACAATACACCATTGCCCTCCTCAAAAACAATGGAACAGTCACTCCTCAAAAACAATGGAACAGTCACTGTCACTTAAGCACCAGGGAAATGACATCATAAAAATCTTTTGAAGAACATGCTACCAAAGAAGGCAAGTATAAGTATTCCTTCATATCCACATTTCATTTTTTTATCATCAGATTGTGTTTGTCAAGCTTAATACCTGAAAAAAAAATCTAAATCAAAGCAAACCATTATTTAGATAAAAAGAAATAAGAATTTTGCCAAAAATTAGAGCTTTCTGATCAGCTAGACACCATGTAGCACCATAGTGTTACCTAAATGCTGGGGTATGGCTACTATTAGGTAAAGAGCTTTCTAGTAGAAAAGCTTTGTCAGCTGAAGCTCATTGAGACCTCAAATTTTGACAGGGCTGATGTAATCTGTGTAACTACTTGCAGAACAAAAACATCACAAGGAACAAAATAAAAGAGAAGAAACGATTCCTTGTGGACACTATGAGAAACCTCCACAGAAATTTCTTGCAGAGAACACTACAAGGATCTCATACTCCGCATTTTGCCGTCTGCAGCCCTTTTGGGTCGTGCACCCCTCCATGTCCGATTGAGAGACATGCATGTGCAAGTTAAATGAGAACATGAGCTTTGTAGCAGAAAAGGTTTGTCAGCTGAAGCTCATTGAGATCTCAAATCTTGACAGCCTTACTAGAATGATGTAATGTGATATATCTTGTAAGGATGTATGGGGAGTTTAAAGACTTTAAGGACAAAAGCGTTCCACTCTCCAGTGCATATGACAACACTAAGAAAGTTCCCTCAGTTGGTGGTTACTCAGTTGGTGACAGCAGGGAATGAAAACAACAGGGCAACAGTAAAAATAACTGTTAAAAAAGAGCAGCTTGGAGAATTATTCAACACACTTCTTTGCAAGTTAAGTAGGCATTCATTCAACCTTAGGCAGCATACTTACTGCCATGAGCTGAAGAAGAGTATGGCCTTTGATGAGTGCGCAATTAACATGTTTTTTTCGGAGAACTTTATTTGTACTGGGTAGAACCAAACAGGTTCTTTTGGCCTGCTCGTGAGGACATGCTGTGGCATGATAGTGTGATAGTGTGAGTTGTAAAGAGAAACAAATCCATGTTGTAATGAAAAACTGATAGTCCTTTCATCCTATTACACTGTGTTCAATTCTGTTACATAATAGATTTTTAAGGATGTATTGTCAAAAAAAAAAGTAATTTATTGTTGTTCAGTGGTGTGAATAATGTGTAAGGTAATCAGTAAAATATGAAAATATTGTAAATTTCAAAGTTTAATGTATATTTTGATTTAAAATGTGCATCACATTGTCTTACAAAGTACTGGTGGCAGGTCTTGGCGGACAAACTGTGTGAATTTTGAAATCATATTTCTGATTAAAATTAGCGAAACTAAACAAAGGGCATATAAATAATGATAAACTAAAAGAATTTCTCTGCATATATGTTTAGATCATACTCAAACAGGCTATGGGTTGTTTGTGACAGGGTTGACCTAATAAAGAGGTTTTGCCAGGGAGAAATGCCTAGTAATGATAGAGATTTTATCCCTGAGGTGGGAAATACTGAATGTTGTTGAATGTTTAACAACCTCAATATAAGATAGAGTTATCAGAAATTCAGTTTCTTAAGGTATATTTTTCAAAAATGATAAAGCTCAAAAGGCGCTGCTCTCAGAGAATCACCCACCCACCTCACCATAAGCCTGTATCTCTCTGTCATCTGTGTTGAGTTCCTGAGTGACTCACTGACTGCTTGATGATGTTGCTGTGGAGAAAACTCTGACAGAAGAGAGGAAAATCCTGTGAGAGTTCTAATAAGAGTTTTAATAGGTGTGAGTTCTTGGTATATTGTTTTATGTTTTCTACAGCACAAAACAACCACAAAACAAGTTTAAATCATCGTCTTAATTGTTAAAAAAATAATGTTCAATTATTTAGAACCGAAAAGCAGCTGGGTGATCATATGATGCAGTGTGGCTTATAAGCCAGGTCTCAGTCCCAGACAGCCACAACCCAATTTAACCACTACCTGTAGGAGAGGTTATACATATTACAAAGGCCTGAAAACACTTTAAATTTCCTTGTCTCTGTTTACAAACACTAACTATAGTGTACTTCAAAACAGTTCTTTATTACTCATATACTGCTACTTACAAAGAGGAAGTAAACAGATGAGAAAGAAGGCAAGACTGGAAGGAGACAGAAAAGTCGAGATGTCTTTAATAAATTTATTTTGGGTGGGGATGGAGGTGGGTGTTGGGGTGGGAAGCTAAGCATATTACATTTCTAGAATCTTCTAGTCCCAAATATCAATGTGGAATGGAACAAAACAACACCAAGCAGGCAGAAAAGAGCTCAGACAGGAGGAAGCAGCAAAGAGGAAGTGAGACAGCAGTTACAGTGTAGTCATGTCGTTGAGAGCCAAGTCCAGCTCCTCACTGAGAGCCTTGCCCTTCAGCTTCTGAGCATAAACTTCATCTGGAGGAGGACACATATGCATACATGAAAAAGAAGAGGAACCAAGCATAGAATAGAAATAATATAAGGTAAAGTGACAGGAAAAAACAGAAAATTAACACAGCATGTAAAGCATTAACCACTGCCAAAATTTACAGGTGTTAATAGCCTTTTTTCACTTAATATTTATCACATAATAATATATTTGCAACCAATGTAAAAATGTGGATCTGATCTTTTTTTTATCTTGCCTGAATCTATACTGATCATTGATTGTCAAATTGTCAGCTTATTGCTAACCTTTTCCTTGGCTCCACTCTCATTTGCAATCACTTTTCTGCCACCTTTTTGATCTCTCTTGCTCTCTAAAGCAAAGCACTAAACACTACACTAAACTTAAGCATTTTGTTTGTGTCTTTCTCGATAGTTAAGTGTTTGTTACATGTGTTTTTTTTGTTTATTTTTGTATTTGATCAGTGAAGACCTCAGCATGTCAAATATCTGGCATGTTAGAAGTGCCATTGGCGTGACAGAAGTGCAAACAAAAGAAAAAACAAAGAAAACTTTGTGTCTTATGTTAATCTCAACATTAAGATGCATTTCAGTGACACATTTTTTGTTCAAGCTTGCAAACAATAATTCTAATCTTTTACAAAATACTGCTAACATCTAAGATCTTCTTCTTATTATTATTATTATTTAGTTAAATTTTATTGTATTTTTCTATATTGTATATTTTATGTATTATATTTTATAGCAAAATGATAAATATGTAGGCATCCACCTCTTTTAATTTTTTTTTCATCCATAATAAATTTGTTTTTTCATTGGAAGGCACTGCTGTTGTTAATTTTCACCCTGAAGATACTTTTGTTGTCTGCGTAAATTTTGATGAATAAGGATTCATCATAATGAGAAAAGGTATCATATTTATATGAAAAAAAGGTTCAAATGGTTGACTATGAAACCACCTAAAATTACCATTCCTATGTACAACAAACCTAACTGGACAACTTAGTGGAAACAGGGCGACTGTCAGCACATAAACTCATCAGACATAAAATAGAGCTAATACAGTAGGTTTTAACTTGAAACTAATCCAGCAAAATAATCCCGATCCACATAGACAGGGTTTAGATACACAACAACTGAATAAATCATGCAGTGTTACCAATAATTGCTCCACTTACTACCATGCACACACATGCCAGTGACAACAGGATCCATCTTGGATGAGGACAAACAAACTCTTATTATAAGTGTATTTAGAGTTAAATTGTTTCTGAAGTTATGTGGGCATTTAGGTAACTCTTTGAAAACCATGTTGAAAATCAATGCCCGGAAACAGTACATGTTAACATGTTCTTCTAAGTCAATGTCATTGATGCCTTTACTACTTCCTAATGGAACAAGTACTCAAGATTCTATACTACTTCTGCTCTTTAGAGTGTCATTTTAACTTGCATAATATTGGTTAAGATGTAAGCAGAATTTAATATTGTAGCTGTCGAAGATGTGGCTTGGTAGTTTTATTCAAAACAATGCATACAAGTTTATATATTAAACCTTACTCCGTAAAGTAAACTGACATTTCAGCATATTTCTATTTGTAATAGAGTGAAGTACAAGTCACATAAAACGGAAATGTATGTACATGGTTTTTAGCACAGTACTTGACAACTCGTAGTTACTTGACCCAACATTGAAGTATTGAAATAATTAAATACTCATTTTGCAGGGTCACTTCTTGTTAAGTCAGGCAGAGGCTGTTTAATTAAACCGAGCCAACACCATGTGGTGGACTATGCATTTGGATTATTCACTGCAATTTAAAAATTTTAAAATTAAAATTAAAATTCTACCATACAGGAAAAATGTTTAATATACTGGGTTCTATCTAATACTTGCGCCCTGTGCAAGCACAAAGAGCATGGCACAGAGGTTTCAATTTATTCAGAAGAGTGTCAACATCAACCTTTGCTGTCTTGTTCCAGGAGCAGCAGAGGTATCTTGCTCTTCTGCCACCTGTGCCAAAAGAGGAGCACTGGCTTTGCACCAATGTAAGATAAGGCTGACTAACCTCTAACATCAGTAGAAGTCCTACATTCAAAATTGTAATCAAGTAATAGTATTAGGAGAATAGTTTACCAGCATCAAAGCATCAAAACTACTTATGAGGCAGACAGGAAGTTCTGCCTAATATTATGTAATTGGATTTTTATAACAGAAAATGAGCAGCATTTAAATGTAGATGCTCTAGTTAGACAGTGAATTTTAACTATTTAACCTACTGGGCATATTTTGGAATAGAAATGTAATTTTTAATTATAATAGGTTTTGTATATGAAATCTAATTTTTTATGACTATAGCAGGAACCTGACAATGTTTTTTTTATGTTTAAAGTCCAATGCTGTATGTAGTCTAGTGAAAGTTTTCCTGCTGAGGCTTAAATGGTGAAATGGTAAATTAACTGCATTTATCTGAAGCTTTTTTAGTTCTTTTGACTACTCTAACGACTTAACAACACAAGTCAGCATTCATCCATTCACATTTTTAACGAAAGATGGCTTTTTTTTTTTTTTAGAAAATGCCCATCAGGAGCTCTTACACATGCATGTACACACCAAAGCTACTTTTAGATTTTTATATCAACATTTGAAATGTTATTCCTTTTATTTGTTATGCTTTTTCTAAAATTTCTTAAATTTTTCACCTTTATTTCTTTGCTGTGTATTAGTTTTCTGTCAATGACTCTGTTGTTATATCTACTGTTTTCATGTTCAGCCCCTGAATTACCCTGTACGTGAAAAGCTGCACACAAAGCTACAAGGGTTAATATGATGAAGACTTTGTTTCTGCTCACTTCTGAGGCTGTACTTGGATTTCCTGTGCACTTTTCACATGTATGTATTTGATTACACAGGCTTAATCAAAACAGCCTATGCAAAATGTATGGAGTTAAAATCATGCCAAAACCTCCCAAACACACAAAACGTGTTTTACTCACTCCTAACGATTCACAAACAAACTCAGTGTGGTTTGCAAATACAAAACATCATTCACAAACTGATGCATTTTGTTTTGCAAGTAAGAAACGTACCTATCAAATAGGGGTGTAAATCACCAGTTTCATGACGATATGCTACTATATGGATTCTTTGGACAACGATATGATATTTACTGATATCACAAAGTCTGCCACGATTCAATTTCAATTTGATTTGACTCAGGGGCCTTCAATCGATTTAAGACGATATTATGTACACATTTAGCACAATCAGTTACATTTCACGGTCAGAGGTGTTGAGCAGGCAGTGGGATCTACGGCAATGCTAACGCTAGCACGAAGGTCAATACCGTGCTTCTTTAGTATTTTATCTCATAATGACATTTCTTGCATATTGCAAGTTTTTTGTCTGTTGACCCGTCTTTCCTGCATAATCCAAAATATTGCCACACAGCTGACTTATTCCAAAGAGGGGGTGAATCTCGTCATCCTCTTTACCTTGGCTGCTTGCCACTTGCATTGTTTGAAACTTCAGAACGAGGCGAAATTGTGAAGAAACTGTGAAACAAGTAGTGCGGTCAGAATTTCAAAATAAAGGCTTATCTTAAAGATGACGATATTGATCGATGTTTTGAGTTTTCAATCAATTTGATTGGATCATTGCTTAACTAATCGATATATCGATCCAGATCAATGAATCGTTACATCCCTACTATCAAACAAATACATCCTGCTTCAGAAACAAATACAGCATGTTTTACACATACAAAGGAACATATTTCTTCAATTACAAAAAAATATTCTTCAAGTACAAACTAAAATCTTTCAAGTACAAAAAAATCCTTCAAGTACAAAAAAACAATTCTACAACTACGAAAAACTGTCACGTGACTTTGGCACAATCTTACCACTGTCATGTATTTTTTGGCACTAATTTTCTGCCTTACAGATCCACACACAAATGCCAGTAAACTTTCTGAGAAATGGCCTGTAATTCGCACTCCACTACAGCAGGTGGCGCTGTTGATTCAATTTAAGGCCGCCAGGACAATTTTTTTCGAATCAAATCTTTATTCAAGTCCGCCAACAGGAGCTAGCAAGTGTGAAGGACTCATTCATTTCACCTTGCCACCTTTGACTTGGAATCGCACCGGCACAGATACCTGCTTAGAAGGAGTAACACTAGTATAGGGGATTAAATTTAACACAAATAGCAGCCAACAGGTGAGTTACAGGTCATTCGTTACAAATTACAAATTTCAATTATTTGTTTGATAGGTAAGTTTCTCACTTGCAAAACAGAATGCATTAGTTTGTGAATGATGTTTTGTATTCGCAAACCACGCTGAGTTTTTTTTGTGAATCGTTAGGTTTGAGTAAAACATGTTTTGTGTGTTTGTGAGGTTTTGGCATGATTTTGACTCCATAAAAATGCCATGAAGTGCAAACACAGCTGTATGTACATATACAATGCATCGATAGTGTATTACAGTATATCAGGCCTTTAACTAGAGATCTTTACATTTCCTAGCAATTGGGAATAATAACAGATGAGTGTGACCAAAGTGTTAGGCCAACTGGTATTAAACACCATTACACTGGGTATGCGAGCAGCTATTTACATTTTAAACAGCTGTGTTCACATGTGTGTAGCTGACATGTATGATGGGCGTTTGCAGTCTGTAAATTCTGGCTGCACCCTTGCGCCTTCCCAGTCGTAGGCAGATAATAAAATTAATGTCAATTTAGACCCTGAGCTCAACAGTTTTTGCCCGTTATAACTGAAGTACATAGCACTACTGTCTAGTCAGTTATCAATGCAGTTCCAACTTGGATTAGTGAATCTGATTGTTATTTAGCTGGTTAAACATTGTTGACTGCAGGGCAGTGAGTAGACATGGTACTGGTGTCAAGGAAATAGAGACGACAAGTGAGAGTTGAATACCTTCCAAATCATCAATGGTCTTCTCCAGCTTAGCCACAGACCTCTCTGCAAACTCTGCACGGGTTTCAGCCTGTGACACAAACCATTACAGAACTGTTTAAACTGAATATGAATTAAGAAAGTTTCTCTATTTAAAAAAGATGGAGGAGTACGCCACAGAAACACTATACTAAACCATAAATACATTAAAAAATCACCTCTTTCAGCTTGTCGGTAAGAACTTTGATTTCTTCTTCATATTTGTCCTCCTTTTGTGAGTACTGGAATCCAAAAAACAAAGGTATTAACAGCACAGTTGATATATATAAATATCTACGGTTTAACTACTAAGAGGACACACTTACAAACTTTTGATTGCATGACCCTAGTATACATTGCTGTATTACTCTGGCAGAATACCGTCATACTACTTTAAAAATGAGTGTGACAATTTTGCATAATTTTATGTGAAACACAAATTAAATGTATTAAGAAAGTTGTAGGGAATTTATATTTTGACTTCTGGTCTTGTCTGAACCACAGTTTGTGCCTCTAAATTATTTTCATTAACTTGCACTACAATCGGAAAGAATCTGATTTTTTTGAAAAACCCCAGAGGGTTTTTTAACAACACTTAATGCAAGTTTCAAAGTATTTCCACAATTCTCATTTTTACTTATTTTCCAAAATTTTGATTCCAACATTTCATCCAAGCAATAATAATTGTTAGTAAGGTCATTTATTGCACATTTGTGTCTTGTCAAATGCAGAACTTGAAACAAAACTTATTTGTTTAATGACCATTCTCCCTTTGACAAAAACTGTCAAGGGTTGTATGTGTGCTGTTGAAAATGGGCATGGGCTCCTGAAACTGTGCTTGAATTTGTTTAATGATTTGTTTTTTTGACACTTCACACATGAGTAGTAGCAGCAAATGTATAGTGTGACTGGTCAGTCCTGAGGCTGAATGCCTCTCAACTCCTACTGTACCTTCTCAGCTTGGGCTTCCAGTGACTTCAAGTTGTTAGTGACATTTTTCAACTCTTCTTCAAGGTCACCTGATTTACTGAGCAATGTAAGAAAGGGTAAAAGCAAGAGAAGAAAAGGCAGTGATGTGAAAGGTAGAACATTAGATGAGATGAAACCCTGACACAGTTTGAAGGACCACTCGTACATTGCTATTCTCAGAGACAAAAGGATGTTTATCATCATTTTTTTTCTGTTTATCTATGTCCAAGTCTGAGTAAGGGAGTTTAAGCAAAATGTCAGGGTGTTTTGAAATGATAAATGTAGGTAGAGGGTTAAACTAGTCATGAAACTAACCTTGATGGATGGTGGATTTCAACCAGAATTTAAATATGGATAAATCCCAAGTTCAGGTATAAGTCTAGTCATTCTATTTTATTTTTTACGGTCACTAAATCCCATGAAAAGACTCAGACCAAGTATGTGTTAGTCAATCTCTTACTTCTTTCTGAACCTGAGCCAACAGGTTCCTACTGAAGACATGAATCTTTAAAAAATGCCTCACAAATGTATTTTTTCACTTAAAAAAAAAACCCACTAGTGTCCTGAAACAGCATGTCACTCAAGGTTTTCAAAAGCATTATGCAAACTAAAAAATATTGTAATTCCTGTTAGGGACTATTTTCATGAGGGAAATTATTTCACATTTGGGTCCAAAATGAGCATTTAGCACAAATATAAGTGGTACATTGACATGTTCTTCAATTTCAAATGAGGAAATTGAGGAACATGTCACCTAATGCAATGGTGTGGCTTACTGAGCTGTGATTTAATAGAGTTATGACATCAGTTCCTGTGTAGCCATTACTCTACAAGCTTCTCTAACTAAAAGCAGCCTTATGTCAGCATTTTAAATCTATCATTAAAAAAAAATTTAAACATATATATGTAATTCACTTTACATATTCAAAGACAAATCAGCATCCATTGTTGCACCTGCATAACAACCATGATATTAACAAAGTTTAACAATTACTTGGTGTGCCTTCACAAAGGGAGTGCACTTTTTTCTAGTTTGGTGTCCTCACTGAATTGTTAAACTTTGTACTCTGACTGTACAGCAGCCTTAAGTCAGGAGCGGATATAAATGTTACACTGACCTTCAACGGTCACATTTAAATATTACCATGTGCACAGAGCACATGCTAACACTAACAAGCAGCAGTGAGTGCTTTGAGGATATTCTTTTTTTAAATTTGAATTATGGCAATTATTATTACATACATGCAGCCATAGCTGAAACTGGTGATTATTGGGTCTGGAAAAGGCCTGAAAGGAAACTCTGCAGATCTAAGGGTTTAAACTCTGCCACCTCTGATGCATGTTTATTTTTTCCTTAATAAAACCCTATTTCATCTTGATTTTCATGCAGTAAACACTCTACTAAAAAAGAAAAAAAATACATTTACTAATAGTGCCTGCTAGTTGCTTGTTCAATTTCACTAATTAATTATGATTACTGCAGAGCATGACAATACATTGTATCAGATATTATCATCATCACTACTTTAAAAGCACAATATTGTACTTGGTTGCTGTTTGTGTGGGTTTTCAATGTTAAATTGAATATGCCATTTACTTCTTAGAATCAAACCTATGCCCTTCAATAAATCCATGTTATATTTGGACTTTTCATAGGATTTGTTGACAAGACATCCAAATTATAGAGTATCACCAGAGTTATACTCCCATTATTTCTAAAGGACATGCTTGATGTGGTACAGTGCAAGTGCAGGTTAGAAAAACAGAGGGTCTGAGAGCCTGCAGGTCAGAGGAGCAGAAGGCAGCAGGTCAGAATTAGACCTTGGTAGAGTTTGTACAGTGGGTACCTCTTCCTCTCCGCACACCATGGACTTCAAATTCTGGTCCATTAGCCTGAGCTCCTCCTCCAGCTCCCTCACTCGCCTGCATTGGTTAGTCCAGGAAGTCAGGGGTGAGGGGGGACGGTGAGTAGGGCAGCCATAAAACAACAACCAATAACAGATATCATACAGGCAGTGGGGGTGTATTTAGATATTGCATTACATAACAACACACGGGGGTAGAACACCAAAATTACATTCCTGAGACAGATTAATAATTCTCTGCATAGATTTGCTATTAAAGCTGTGTGTAGGCATAAGGACAGAAATATGCATATGCATTCCTTTTATCAGATTTACAAATTTCTCAGATTTAAGCTGCCTGAACCATTTCCATAAATGTAAATCATAGTGGAGCGGGCACACATGCCTGAGTTTCATTCCACTTCTTCAGTTAGCCTCATATAAAAGTAGAAACACCTGTGCACTGTAATAACATAATAATGTATGCATACAGATACTAGTTCTCGCTTCACCACTCATTAGACCTCTGACCTGTTGATGGGAGATCGGCAAGGTAAAAAGATATATTTGAAATTTATCCTATCATGTTTCATTTGCAAGGATCCTTAGTATTAGGACAGCTGTGATTACATGTAACCATTACGTACAGCTATGGCTTTTCTTCGGCTACTTTAAATCATCACATTTATGTTCCTGTAAAGCATCATCACAGTAATATCTTAAAGGGACCATATTATGCAAAATTCACTTTAGAATGGTTTTCTAACAATAATATGCATCCTCAGGCTGTCTACAAACCCCCCCGAAATGAGAAAATTCTATCCTCTCCCTCTCTTGCTTGCTTGACCTTTCAGAAAATGTTTGTTTAAACAGGCAGATTGGAACTATCGCCCTCCATGACGTCATGGATGGACATAACTCCTCCCCTCCAGGTTGGTGACCCTTCCCAAGATATGTTTGTTCTGCCCCCCGAAAATTTCCACTCAGACACAATTTTTTCCCCCTCGCAAACGCTTGTTCGAAATGGCGAACGTACAAGTAAAGCACAGCAGTTGCTCTGTTGTTGGCTGCACAAAGCAGCACAGAAGTCTATTTTCACCTCCCTCTTCGTCTGAGGCTTTGAAGGCCCAGTGGATTTATTTTACTTTTGATGGAAATATACCCACAACAACTCCTAAAATGTTGTATGTGTGTGCTCACCAATTCACTGCTTTCTCAACGAGGGCCAATACAAAGCAGAATTCGCTGAGAATCTGAAGCTAAAGCCTGGATCAGTACCAACTGTCTGTGACCCAACTAACGTGGGAGCTGTAAGTTTTAGTATTTTATGCTGCTTTACTGTAAAGGCCTACCTAGCGTCATAGCCTGTTGACTTTTTAGCATGGCAGCTAACATAAGTTAGTGTTGGTAACACAGCTTCATTACACTTCATTATACTATACTAATGAATGGTACCGGAGCACAGCCACGCCCTTCTCTTCCAGAGAGACAGGGAGGGGTGTGGCTTGCTCTGAAAGAGCCGTGGACAGGCACAGCACACAGAAACAGCGGGTTCTTGAAAGAGTTCACTAGAGAGAGTTTTAAGGCTGGCTGAAGTCCAGGGAAAAAATGGGTTTTTAGACAGCAAACTTCAGATTTTCTGTTCTGTGACCTCTGAGACCTATGTGAACCTGCTGAAAAGGAGTATAATATGGTCCCTTTAAACATTATAAGATGCCAGAGGGATAATTAACGATAATTTCATAGAACTCATACAGACACTGACTCCACAAAAAGGGTGTAATTTCAGGATCAGATGAAAAGATCCTGATAGAGGCTGTAATGTAAATGGGATGAATAGAATTTACTCACATTATTTAACATCAAGTTTTAAATATACCTCTAAGTGATGTTTCACAAATTGCTGTGAAGACTGCAAACATAATTACACAATCAGTAAAATTGGCAACCTCATCATTTTACCTGCAGCTACCTAGTCTGAAGTATACCTGAGGCTGCACAGTCTAACCTTACATTTCTCCTTTAAATATATAAATACTTTTGTTTTTTAGAAGGAGCATATGCATTGTGTTTGAGCTTAATATTGTTTATGCATCTTGTCTCTTGTTTAATGTAATTAGTACTTTTGTCCTATAACTTGTAATTCATACATGGTCATTCGACACTAGAGTAGCTTACAAAAATACTTTGCACTTGTGTTGAAATTATTAGGTAATTAACCAATTAGTTAAAGAATCAATCTATCGATCAATTCTAAAGTAAAACGCCAATTGAAGGTTTTACCTTGTTTTAGCCAAAATCATCAATCATCAGATTATTATATGTTAGTTTGTTAGTAGTAGTTAAGAGAAACATTTTGACTTTTGAGTCCATGCATCACTTAAAAGTCTTGCTACAATGTGTGGTTAAAGTTTTATCAATGATAATAAATATTTAAGATATCATGTTGTGATAACAGTGGTCATATGATCTCTACTATGACAACATGAATTATATACAGTTGCTCTTGTGTCAGTGTGAGTTTTCAGAGTGCAGGTGTTGACTTACGCCTCAGCCACCTCAGCTCGTTCCTCTGAACGCTCTAGATCACCCTCCAGGATCACCAGTTTACGTGCAACCTGCAAACATTCAGAACACACTAAACTGACTTCTTGATGTTCACATAATAATTATCTTTTCTTACTCTATTTGAAAGAGGTGTTGTTATTACACTAGTTTTAGTATTTTTCTTCACTGACACTGATACAATGTTCCAATTAATTATGCATATTTGTGCATAGTATGCTCTACATTCATATGAAGGACAAAGTCTTGGCTATGAGTCTAAAGTCTAAGAAATTAATAATAATGAATTAAGAATGAATATTATACATTTTATGAATAAATAAGTCATGCTTTGTAAATTTAAGTTTTCAGCTTTTAAACATGGTAACATTTGGTGTGTTTTTCCTGTGACACATCTGAGATGAATTTATCACACATTGCCACCTGTTTAACATTTACCACAGTAGTCTTTACATCTTTTGAAGCTCTTATCCTTGTAATACCATGCAAAGTTGATGAAAAAACAGTGATTCTCCCACCTCCTCATATTTGCGGTCAGCCTCCTCAGCAATGTGTTTGGCCTCTTTAAGCTGCATCTCCTGGATTTCCATTTTCTCCTCATCTTTTGTTGCTCTGTTCTCTATTACTTTCATTCCTCTGAATAACAAAAGAAACAAACAACAATCAATCCATCAGGAATGGTTTTATTTGTGTGATTATATTTCATATTCTCACAATGGGGATAACTGTAACATCTAACTTTATGTGTTTTCAGACCAAAAGTTCTGTAGACTTTTAGAGGAGGAAATAACCGTTAGGGAGCCCCCTCACACACACTGGTGTCTCTTTTTGCATTTGCACCGCCAATAGAAACCCTAAATCAAAATAAGCCAACTGACAGTTGGTAGGGCAACATTACCTCAGCCCAATTCTGCTTTAACGAGTCAAAATTGTGTTGTATTTCCTCTGTTGTGTACACACTCAGTAAGGCCTTGACTTCTTTGTTGGTCCATTTGTTCATGTTTTGTTTCATTTTCTAAAAAAGTAAGAGCTGTTGCAAGCAGTTTTTTTTATATTTCTAACTGTATTGTTTACAGGGGGGGTTTAAAAATTGAGGTTGGTGATACTGCATTGGCTCCAATGTTTGACCAATCAACATACACTCATGTACGGACCAATCACCATAAACTTACATCACTCAGATTTTCTCTTTTGCTGGGAGAGTACCTTCTCTAAAATAGAAGCAAAAAGGGAAACTGGTTGCTAGCAGGCTGGGGGACTTGTTGAGAATCTGGGGCATTCACATACCCTAAACTAGTCAGTCAATAAATCTTTATCCATGGATCAGAGGAAGCTTTCCTGTGTGCCATGCAGCCTCCTTGTGCCCTAAGTCAGCATTCTTTCTCTCCAAGAACCAAGTGCAAATGTAAAAAGGTTCAAACAAGGATTACATGAGGACCAGGGGCAAGAATAATGGAAGGGCACAAGGAGCAAATGAAGAACTAGAAAACTAGACCAGGCACTGACAATGAATGAGGGAAAAACCTAGGCTTATGAACACAAGGGAGAAAATGTTAATGAGCAGTAGACGAAACCTGTCAACAATCAAAAAAGTAGTATTACTGGTAGTTTTCCAAGACTCTTTTTAAGTGTTTTATCCTAGCCATCCTAGCACCTCATTCCCCAGCAAATGAATCAAGGGTTTCAACTAACTCACACAAATTAAATTATTTAAGTAATTCAGCTCCTTTGTTTTGGTTCCCCCAAGCTTCCTAATTTCTCAACACCTTCTTTCATTAATGTTATGTTTTATCAAAGCAATCCAAAAAGCTGCATCCTTGCATCAATAGGGATGTAGCATACAACTGCATTTAACCTGTGCCATTACTAACAAAGTGATGGAACACGGAGGAGGCAATGAATAAAGAACAGGACTTTTTTAGTTTCTTTTGAAATGGTCACAGTGTTATTATTTTGTGTGGATGGACTTGTTGCCCTTTACCTCTCACTCTCATCTGCAGCTTTCTCAGCCTCCTCCAGCTTCTGCAGGGCAGTAGCAAGTCGCTCCTGAGCCCGATCCAACTCCTCCTCCACCAGCTGAATACGCCTATTTAGAGATGCTACTTCTGCCTCAGCCTATAGGTCCAAACACACACACACACACACACACAATGTGCAGTACATAAGAGCCTAAATTCACAGCACAGTCAGAATAACAAATAGAATTGCTTATTTGCCTATAAAACAGTAAATTTGCAATTACTCAATATTTAAATACATAAAAGAAGAAATACCCCAGGTTCAATTTTATTTCGATCTTTTTTTAACTCTTAAAAAAATCTGAATGATAAATATGGCTATATCCAAGCAGTATGCCTTTCCACTCAATTCAGGTTAAATACTTTAACCAATTGCTAGGTATGGTAGTCAAAAGGTAACTCACAATACAATACTATCAGAATTTGTTCACAAAAAAAAAAACAATGGTGTAAAGTAATTCTATGAAGCTTGAGCCATTGCATGACAGTTGTCAATGATATATCACAATGTGCATAACTGAAGAAATATACCTCTTAAAAGCAACAGAGCAGAAATTGTGAATTTATTCAGTGCATTGTGGTGTTAATTTTTTATACAAAATTTTATAAATTGGATTAAACTATGAATTAAACAAGAAAGTTCACAGAGGCTTAGCTTTGTACCTTTTTACACACACATATTCATATGCACACACACACCCTTACATAGGGATAATGATGATGCACTGTTGCTCAAGAGCAAGTCCATAGCGCATGCTAGATCTATTCAATTACAATGTCTGTGAGATGGAGATTTGTGGTTTCCCTAAGCAGCAACTTTTCCTGATTAAAACAAATTGGGCTCATCACAAAATGATAATGTTAATATACAATTTCTGCATCCGCTCACTCAAGAGAATACTTGGCCTTTCAGTTTTGTATCTGCAATGCACCTAATTGTCAAAATGTTAAAAAAAAAAACAATTTAGAGGAAACCTGTGAAAAATTTCAACTGTCTTTGAGAAAAGAGTTTAGAAGTCATTGAGAGAAGAGTTTAAACTCGATAAGCTAAAACTAACTTATAAGGTTTAAGCTTGACATGAGTGTAAGGTTACTAATGTAGTACTATGTAATTCAATACCGTTATATTAGTTGATTATTTTACTCTTAACGGCATGCGATTGAGAGTAACTAGTGACTCAGGCCTAATTCATTCATAAACCCCCATTGTTTGCCGTCTAGTGGTTTCCAAGCAATTTGTATTACCCTTTCCCTGGCCTGCCTCTCCATGTCTGCCTCCCGCTGCAGCAGATCCGCTCGGTCTTCTGCCTCGTATGCCACTTGCTGCAGTGTTTGAATTTTCCTTCTTACAGTGTCTATCGATGTTATAGCGGCCATGCTGTAAAGAATCAACTTCGCTTGCTCCTGGTGTCACAATGTTTCCATGGCAACGCCCTGGGAGGTAGGAATCAACACACGTTTCTCCCGGCCATTTTCACAAAATAGTGCTAGTTTGTTTATGGTCTCTCGGTATCTTCGGTATCCTTCTCGTCATGGACCGGCGAGAGCGAAGTGCACTGCTGTAAACGGGTACATACCTACAGTCAATGGTACATACTAGGGGGGACAGTACCGCCCCCAACATAACGGACCGGATGAAGCCATGATAAGTCGTTTAGTTAGTTAGTCACTCTTGGACAGCGAGCTGTCGCCAAGTGACTCCAGCAATGACTGAAGAGAGTAAACACAAAAAGGCAGCGGAGTGATCTATGCTTTTGATAAATAATATTAATAAATAAAAATAATTATATTAATAAAAAGCTTATAGAAACAATAAGTAAACGATAGAAGTACAAAGGACCTGTTACAAAGGACATGTAATTGTTTCAATATTAATTTATATTTTAACAGGTTTATTCCTAAATACAACAGAAGATAAACACATCAAGGTTAAATACATGCATAAATACAATAAGGTTACACATTTAATCTGTATTAAGGCATTTTTGTGACCACTGGTTCGTGCACATTTGTGATTTCCTTACTCCCAAGCAGAAGCAGCATTGTTGAAGTCTGTGATAATCTCTGTCAACAAGCTAATTATTACTTAATGTCAATGATCATTATTAGTCATGAGAGTTGAGTCCAAGGCTGTGACCTGCAGGCAATTAGCAACCATTGCAGTAAAAAAATCCAACAAGACCAAATAAGGCGTGTCTTGTCAGAAGCCCAACCAAGAACATGGGGGTAAGACTGTTAACGTTAAGTACTGCTTTGACATTCTGAGGTGTCTGAGGGAGAATATTAAGTGCAAACAATCTACACTATGGCACACATTACTGCTTATGATCACAAACTTTTCCGTTAAGGGAATGAATAGTGATTATAATATATATATATATATATATATATAAAATATAAAATAAAATAATGTTAACCACACAATATGTAATTTCTGCCACTAGAGATCTCTCAATCAAAACAATAAAAACAAAAGACAAAATTTTATAAGGTTATGAAGTGTCGATAACCACCCTTGCCGATGAAAATCTCATGTGACTCGGGCAGAAAAATCCGTTGCTGCCCAACTTGGAGACCCCCTCCTCCAGTCCCTCAAGCTTCTTAAGTTCACAGCTGATTCTACCCACAGTGGACTTATCTCTGGTGGGGTCCCACTACACTTTGGAGACTGACCATCTGGTAACCCGAAGCAGTCAAAACAACCTGCTGCTCAATGCTCAAAGACTGTAGAAATAGTTGTGAATTTTAAGAGAGACCACAGCTTTGCCTCTATCACCCCATGTGACTCTGAGGCTGACATGCACAATTTTCTGCTTCCTGAACAGAAAATGTTCTTCCTGCAGGATCTAAAAAGTTCAACCTACCAAATATAATCATGCTGCACTTCTACACCACTATCACTCAGTTCATGTGTTGAACAGCCCTGTTCAACACTGTTGAATACTGTGTAAAAAAGAATAAAAACTTAAAGTTTAGCATACTTAAGGGTATGACTGGTGTATTACATTCACTATTTCATACAGTTCTGTGGTATTCTTCTATTATACAATTGTTTTTGCACAAGTTGAAGATGCACATGTACGATAAGTTGAAGTAGTCTTAATGTAGTTGCCTCTCTGACCCCTCGCCTCAACCCCCTTACTCACATCTGCTGCCTTTTTCTCTGCTTGCTCCAGCTTCTCCTGGGCATCCTTTAGTGACTCTGAGTACTTGTCCAGCTCATCTTCCACTCCTTTCAGCTTCTTCTGCAGACCCAACAACTCCTCCTCCAGCTACAAAGGACACAACATTTTTAATAGCTGGAACAATTGTGTTGACATGTTCATCAACAATGAATATTTAAATAATATAGAACAAGAGGAATTGGAATTCTTTTTGCAGTACTTGAAGAAATGCACCTAAAAGCAACATTTTCCATCTTAAAATGTGCAACAGAGTAAGATATGAAAAAGAAGCCTGTCTAAAATATATATTTTCTTCTAATTTTTATCTGTTATTTTTTTCTTTATTTGCTAAAACTTGTATTTACCCAAGAAGGAAATACACATTAAAACTGGAAAAGGTAACAGGGGGTGAGTCTGGGGAAGTGAGGGATATCCGTTGAACAACAATGTCTTTACAAACATCACAGGGTATGTTTACATGTATTATAAGAAGATGTCAGTTGAGCAGGCAGTCCTTCAGTGTGGTCCAGATCACATTAGTGCACACAAGGCCAAACACATTAGTACTTAAGATGCATCAAGGATGTGTTTTGTGTGTTCACACCTGAAGTTAGAGCTGTACAGTTGGATCTTTATGCCAGGTGTGTGCACAGCTTCAGTGATTCATTCCCAAATATTGTTCAGCAAGATGCCATTTTCAACTACAGCTTTAAGGACTATAAAAAGCCAGTTGTGAATGACAGTAATGTGGCCTGACCACAATGTCCCAATGACAAATGTCCTTTCTATATCTCTACTGACGGTATGTCCTAGTCTGTAACCATGTATGGTCTCTCAGTCATAAATAGCCTTGAGCAGTCCTGATTTTACAGTGGACATTGTGGCAATCCCCAAGTGAACAGCTAGATTTGACTGGCTTTCAGCAGGGAGCGACAATTCAAAGAAGCTGGGGATTTTGAGAGGGAACACAAATGGACGTGCCAATATTCAGATTCGGTGATAGGCAAAGATGTTTGATTGTCAGGCAGTAATACTTCTAAACTGAGATTATCATGGAACAAATGCTAAGCAGGCTGTTTCATCGTTCAAAGTTGCAATTTGTTCACAGACTTCTACTCTGTTGTGTAGTTCACACTAGGAAAAACATAGGAGTGATTGCAATCTTTTATCAAATTAAAATAAATAAATAAATAGATTAATTAATTAATTAATTAATTAAATACTTAATTAATTAATCAATCAAATGTCAACATATCTACTTCGTGGGATGTAGATTTTTCTGTTTTTATTTTGTTAGCTTTTGAACAAACATCATTATATAATCCAGAACATAATGTCTATAGAGGAATAGTGTTATGCAGCTTTAAAAAACATAATCTTTTTTTTCAATGCAGCAGGTATCTGATTGTTGCTCAGTATTAGCTATTATATAAAGTAATATATAAAGGAGAAAACTAAAACTATTTTGAAACATCCCTTTTCATATCTAAATTCATGCAACTTTTCATGAAGGGATGTAATGTGGCCAACTTTGACAAACGCGCTACATATACAGAAATGAGTTGCATATACAGAAATGCGCTGCACATAAGAAAACAAATGCGAAAAGAAAATGCTGAAATACAGAAATGTGCTGCATGTACAAAAAACTAAACTAAACTAAACTAAAGACAAAAACAAAAACAAAAAAAAGCTGCCTATCCAATCAAACAATTGAAGTGCTCCAGGCCTCTAGGGGCAGTGCTGAGCTTCAAACCAAGAGACAGACATTGGACGTAACTCTGTAAAAGTCAGTCTTGGCACGCCAACGTCAGCCGTGTAAATCAGCTGCTCTTTCAAAATACCTATGGCCCCAAAAATGTATACTCCTTTTTATGAGGCCTCTTTCTTCTCCAACTTTCCTCCAACCATAGCTTCTTTACACTTCACACTCACTTCCTCATCTGCTCCATATGGTTAAAATGGTTGACATGTCCCTTGTCTGTTTCTCGAGCGGAAAGCTCAGCACTACCTCTAGAGGCTTGGAGCACTTATGTTGTGTGACTGGATCTGCAGCGTTTTCTTTTTTCATTTTTTCTGTTGCAGCGCGTTTCTGTATTTGCCACTTGGTTCTGTATATGCAGCACTGTAGGAATACCTCTAGGAAAAGAACACATAACACACTCAGATATTGCTTAACTTTCCCGAATGTGCGCAATAGTTCATTTGTATTTGGTCTCCAAATAAAATCCCCAAATGATTAGGCATTTATTTATATTTATATTTGTTATATATATATATGTATGTGTTTAAACATATATATGTATGTTTAAATATGCATACATATAAATATGTTTAAACAAACACACACACACACACACACACACACACACACGTGTGTGTGTGTGTGTGTGTGTGTGTTGGTTTAAAAGAGAGAGAGAAATAAGCTGATACGTTTGTGGTTTTGTCCTTTAGCTTTGGATGAACATTGCTGGATGTAGTCATAAGTTAATATCAAATGCTAATGCACACTGGCGCAAAATAAACAGTCAGTAGACTGATTCAGTAATGACCCTATTAATTGTGACACCAAACCAATTAAATCTTCAGCTCTACACCATGTTGCGTTTTATTCAAGAATAAAGCCAATGGACTCCAATGATTTTTGTCAGTGCAAACCCTCCATGTGCTTCAGTGCATGTGGCTGTTCTGATTATGCCGTAATCCAAACTGATCAAATTCATCATGCCTTTGAAGGTGGCAGACAGAATCCGGTTGCTGTTTTTTTCAGTCTCTACTTATAGCTTATCACAAACTTGGCATAAAAACTTACTTTATATTTTTCATTGCTTGTTTTATGTTCTTAGAAGAGTTCACTTTTTGTTTTTTGCATAAGCCATAAGCCTAACTGAAATTGTTCTGAAAAAGTGCTCCATTAGGAAACGCATGTTATGTATTTTATTTTATGAAATTTATAACAAAAGAAATTCATAATTACCTGGGCTTATAATTCATAAGAAATTCCATGTGTAAAGACAATTGAACCAGCACAATCTTCAACTTTAGGTAGATAAAACGAGCTATTTTAAAGTGTCATGTATTACTATACCTGTTTGCATTTGTCTTCCGCTCCTTTCTTGTCCCCCTCAGCTTGCTCTGCCCGGTCTATAGCGTTCTCTTTATCCAGCTTAAGCATCTGCATTTTCTTTTTGATTGCCTCCATGTTTAACCAGGGTTTAGACTATCTTCTTAGAAGAAGTGAGCTTGCTTATCCAAACAGAGACAATGACACCGGTCTGTGACTGGAGCAGAGGTGGACAGGAGCGTGGTTGAGGCTTGTCTGAGCGACTCAAGGAGGGCTCGCAGACGGAAAACCAGCTGCACTAGCCCCGGATTTTTTTTCAGCGAGGATCAGTACAGGGACGTTGCCCATATTTAGACAACAACGGCTGACCAGTCATTGTGGCTGACGTCTGTCCTCGGCAAGCGTGAATAAATCAGGTCTGGTTTAGTAGGTTTCATCATATTCGCAATTTGATGAAACCAATTTTCCACCTGGAACTACAGCAACAGTCCAAAATGATGAACTTAAACTCCCATCCATGATACCTAAAAAAAATGTCAACTAGTTAAAAAAGAATATTCCGTAAATATATAGTTACTTTAATTTCCTCCAAGACAGGGACTCTAAAAGTCTCCCCAAAAGTTTAACCCACAAATTGAAATGTCTATTTTCATGTTTTCAGGTGACTGAATGAGGTGTGGCACTGGTGTCACTTGGAGCAGTTTGTTTAGGCATGGAATGGGAAACATCCAGGAAAATGCAGAAGAAAAAGGCCAAAATGAAATATTCCTCTGTGTATTCCTCTCTACCTTAAGCGATCAAGTTTAATGTTTCAGAATATATGGATCTACTTTACTAAAACACAGGTGAGTCCGAGTTTTTTTTTTACCTGATCCAGAGGTCCTGTGTTTAAGACTTTCATTATTCAGGTGACCTTGCAGTGCAAATTCTTAAGTTAATATTTGATTTATCAGAATACCAGACACATAATACTCTGAGAACAGTAGTAAAGTAAAGGACAATTTTACATACTTGACAGACAAGGGGAGAAAAAGAGCAATAGAGGGCATGTTCTCCGGGGTCACATGCGCCCCCCCCCCCCGCATTTCAGCATGCCCCCCTGGGGGGGCGCACCCCACTATTTGAGATGCACTGCTATGACTCAATAATGCTTTAGTTGAATTAGATATTGGATTAATAAAAGTGAAAACACTTACAGTAAACATGATATGTACTGTGATTATACACAGAAAATATGCTGGTAGTGAACTCTTACATAAAAAGTACAGAGTATATATACACATAGTTATTTTGTGGAATAATAGCTTTAATTTCTGTATATTTAAATGTTCACAGAAAGCATTATCAGAGCAGTACTGTCATTCTTTAATGGCAGTTACACACAAGTAACTGAGTATTGGTGAGGAAGGTGTCACTTGTCAAGGAACCCCCGGTGAATAAGGTGAAAAGAGTGGATGTCAAACTACACAAGGATGTCAACAGTTTCACTGAAAACTGGCTTTATTGAATATAAATCTCTATTACAGTGCCCAGGAGGTGTTACTGCAGTACTCCAGCATTACATTTATACCACTGTTAAATTAACATGGGAAAAAATTAAAAATGTTTTGTATGGTTACAGTCATCTTTATAGATGGCATGCTGTACTAGTTATGCCAACTTTGTGTTAAAAATACTATTTTAAGAGAATAAAGGCATATATGGAGTAAGGGTGGTTTTAAATGATCTGGTAAATTATTGAAATCAGTAATGAACTGATGAATCAGTAATGAAAAGTGCATCCTAGCAGGGAGATGGTTATCAGGGATTGATACCTGACAAATACATTTTTAAGGCATAAGACATTATCAACAGTGGTATGCCAGGAACAATGCATGAGCTAACTGAGGCCCTTTGTAATGAAAAATAAACCAAACTCTATGTTAATTGAAATGTAACAGGAAAGCACTAGGTATCCTAAATATCATGTACATTTCAGACTGGACTCAAAAGAAAATACTATGGCAAGAATTCTCTAGAGAATTAAGCACTGTATCAAATACTAATATTGGCACAATCAACATTTTATCGACAATGAGCACTGAGCATCTAACAGTCTATACAGCTTATATAAAGATGTTAAATCTGTTGAAGTTAAAAATATGGCTTTATAATCTTAACACAAAAAGTAATCTAATTCAAAGCTACAAACTGTAGCTGTTTAAGTCAAAACACAGACATAAAAATCTTTTACAGAGATAGGAACCAACTGGAGGATACCTTTCTAATACATTTTAAAGCTCCATCTTTGAAAAAAAACTTTTCCACTCTAACTTGTTCCATTACAAAATAAAACAACATTTTTATATAACCTTAAAAATGGCAACATTTTATTTCATTGTCCTTATTAGATTTAAACAGTTACAAGAAACACACTGATCAATACCATGGAACCAAAGACCTCTGCTTCATGATGAACTATCACTTTCAAATTTGGTCTCTTTGCCTCTAGGATTGGAGATATACTTGATTTTCACTACACATTCATGGAGGCATGATGACTGCCTTAGGTATTCAGCATCTGTTTTAAGTGTTAGCTTTGGACATTTTCAAGAATTAATGCTACATGTGTGCAAGAGGAGATACTCACACAAAAAAGACTGGCTGGAAAACCCACTGAGCAATTTGGGAGCAGGCCCAGGGGTCCAAATCCATTTGGGGGCACACTCAGGCAGCACATTTTTTTTCCAATGAACTTATTTAATTTCAAGTCATGACACCACATGAGCATTAAAATAGCAAAAACATGCTCATATATATTATATCTAAAACGAACAATATAATTGGTAAAATGCAGTAGTAGTAGTGCTACATGTGACCCTCTAGTCATAAGTAGCAATATAATAGTCTAGTCATCTCTTCCAATGTGACTGTCACAAACTAAATTATAATGAAGGAAACAAGCAGGAGTGGGCAACAAATCAACGAGAACATTTTAACCTCCTCAAGTTTTACCATAATTAATGTCTACATCATGCAAATAACCAAGTTCTATACAGTTCTTTGGTGTGCCCTCTAATAGGGCTTGACATTTTCACTTTGGGACATGGGTGAGATCATGCAGCACTGATTTTAACTGAATTTCTGTGGTCTGAAGTTGAGTTTGTCTCCTGTGTACCTGCTAGTACTTTAAAACACCTGCTTTGTTTAGATGTTTTATAGTGTTTCGCTTTTGGTTCTAAATTTCCTGAATTTGCTATCAAAAGCTTTTAGGTACAAAAATGATAAAGGGGGGCTCTTATTTTAAAGAATTTGTATTAAATATAAAAGATTTATCAAACAATGCAATGTAGTTAACACAAAATGTGCATAGCTTTAGTGGCTATTCTTTCAAAAAAGAAAAAAAATTCAACCAATAATTGTTTATTGGTCGGTGGATAAACAGTATAAGCAACAATAAGATGTTAGACAGACAGCAGGCTCTTACTGCTCCTAAACAAATAATTCACCACAAAGGGACACACCATCATGTGGGTAGTCCTGTTGTAATGGAATTGCAAGGGCTGATGTGTCAAGTCGAACTGAACCAAGCCAAGCCAGGTTAGCACATGTGTGTGAAAGGACTATAGTAGTATCCTCCTGTATCAAACATAGCCTGTGACACAAAAAAGAATATGAACAATTATGTTCATGGCAAAGCTAATTTTATATGTGAATGTGTAGTTAAAAGCAAGTACGTCTCCAGCCAATTTGCATAGATTATGAAGAAATTTCTTAAAATAAACTTATAATAAACTGTGCTTGCCTTAATAACTCTAAGAGATATCATCTTAGTAAAATTATACTGGTGAAGATAAGCAGAATTTATTGTCAGGACTTTGTCATTTAACAAAGCCACACACTGCGTTCTAACAAAGACATGCATTCCAGAGTAAAAAAAGACAAAAAAGAGCCAGATATACTGAAAAGAATACCATCCTGTATAATCAAAAGGCACAGATATCTAGTAATTAAAGTATAAATATTTCTGTTTAATCAAAATTTGTAATCATTTGTATTACTATGCTTTTGATTTTGAAATTACAAACAGGAATAGACTGATAATAATGATTCTGATACGTAACTGTGGAATTACAGTCATCTGACTAATAATGTGTTTGCACTGAGGCATGAAGCCTCCACTCTCTACACGTAGCTGGGGGTAGGTCCTGAGAATTCTACGGATCGCTGTTGCATTACTGATGTGTTGGGGCACACATACTCTCACTGTTCCTGGTTGTCCTCTCGCAGCTCAGAGGGAAGAAACTTGTATTGCTGCTGTCTTATCATAGCCAACTTCTTCCTGGCCTCATCAAGCTCCCTTTCTTTCCGTAGCATCTCCTCCTGAGCAGCGATGATCTGCAACACAACGCAGTCTGTAAGAACACTGTAAACATACAGCTTTGATTCCACATCTAATCAGTGTGAAATTATAACTATGGACCATTCAGATAATCCTTAACTCCTTAATGTTAGCAGCAAAAGTTTAGAAACCATAACTGGGATGTCTGTCAAGCTATCCCGCAACCTCCCAAGTGCTGTGTATCAGGCCCCATTTAATACTGAGATAGAGTTTTGTGGGGAGACTATTTTGGATTCAAGCAGTTTAAGTGGGAAGGGGCTTCTCACAACCTTATGATTTGCTGAATGTATGCAAAATAATGCCAGTTGGTCACAACACAATTTTGTACTCCAGTTTGACACTCTGAGTCTGGATGTCTTCTGAAATTTTGTCTTTAAGATCATTAGTGTAAGTTGAGATTTTCTCGGGATGTTTCTGACAGGACCTGTCCGCTTATGCCTCAAAATAACAGTCCCTTTGTGTTCATGTACTTTTTTTTTTTTTGTTTTTAGCTACATGCCAACGGTTAGAGTGCTTTACTTTGTTCACAGCAGCAGTGTGAAATATGGATCTATATTAAGTGTCCTTTCATTGAGCCACATAAAGTGACAACAAGGCTAAGCGCAGGAAATGTAGGGATGTTATTTACTGCCAGGCAGATTGCATCTCAAAACTGACTTAACATTTGAGGCAGCAAGGCATCCATTTGAAAGACTTTAACATTACAGTTTATGCAGTCTCTGGGTGCAATTAAGTCGGACACCGCCAGCACTGGCACCTTGCAAGCATGTCTATCATAGCCATAATAAAAGACAATAAGTTCTCTTCTCTGGCAATGAAGGGAAATGTGACCCAATAGAAAACTGTCACAAAGTTGGAACAGCTATCAGCTAAAATCATGCTCTGGGATAATGAGTGGGTAGGTCAATTAACTGCTCTAGATTGATCCATTTCTATTATTTCTCAAAGATTTTTTAATGCATGTTTGCAGGTCATACATTTTCATTATATATACAGTATATATGCTTTGTTAATGTTCAGTATATATTAAAAAGAATAAAAATATTTGTATTTGCTGTATAAATGTTTAACCCTTTTTTGTTTGTTTTAACCATAATAAAACATAATCAAAGCTCAGAATTGATAAGAACTGGAACCACTGAGCAGAATTAGAGCTGGATAAATTTAAACAATACCAAACCCTAAAATGAATGTCAGGTCTTAAAACTTGAAGTAAAATGCATTCAGGCGGCCAGTCCGTTTATGGGTTTCTACAGGGTGAGGAGACATTTTTCTGTTGCTACTGATGTCCAGTGGGCCTCTCCACACTGACTTTGTTAGTTCACAAATTACTGAAATATTTCAGTGTAGCTTTATTACTAGTCAAAAGCCCTTTTTATTAAGAGTATTTCTAGCTTGGTTGTACAGGTTCCTGTCCTCACTTGTGTCAGCCTCCTGGTTTAACAAAGCTTCCTAACTTCTTCTGTAAAACAAGGTTTATTGTTGTTGTATGTACAGAGGGTTTGGCATGCACATGTGCTTAGGAGAACCAATGATGTCACAGTGTCCGTTGTCTAGTGTCTGGGTGGTCTTGGTTGGATGACTGGTGTGATCAGTACGTTTGTTCTGGATCATGGATGGTCTGTTAGGCATGTAAAAGTCTAGCCTGCATTGAAGCAGCTATAATGTAAGAGTGTACCTCACTATCTAGCCAAACATGCTAGAACCCTTTCTTACTGTGTCTGTGTGAGCTGAGCCCAGTTTTAACCAAAGGTGAAGACATTGTGGGGCTGCTGCGGCTCAGGAGGTAGGGTCTACTATTCAGAGTGTCAGTGGTTCAATCGTCAACTCTTCAGTATTCATGTTGAAATTTCCTTTGGCAAGATACTGAACCCCAGATAGTTCCCATTAGATGTTCCATCAGTGAGTGAATGGGTGAATGCTGACTTGTATTTTTTGTTTTTTTAGGGATTTTTGTCTTACCTGAGCAATGCCTCCCACCATCTTACTCTTGACCACAATAGCCTGGTCATCCTGAGCATCAAACGCTGCTTTCTGTGCTGCTTTCACCAGGTTATCAGAGGCTCTCTTCACAGCATTTCCAGCAGCCTGAAACAGAACACAAAATGAGTCATGACTAAAATATTTTAGTAATAAAAGTTCAGTCTTGTCATTGGAAACAGTACACTGACAAAAAAATATTTGCACTTACCACTTACTAGCTTTTTCTGAAGATTTTTACAGTTTAAAATTCCAGAAAAAACTACTAGGTGGACCCTGATTTTTTCTCAAACTAAAAAATAAAGGGAGCATCAGGAGAATAATTACAACATTGCTTGACAAATTTTTTGTATCTCTAACCAGGGAACATGATTTAGTCTTTGAAGGAATGTGAAAACAGACTCATGAAGAATTGAAGCAGCAGACACATAAACTGTGTCTTGTTAACAGCAACTCCTGGAAAGGTAATGATAACTTCCACCAGTGCTCAGAGAGAGAAAACCATAGTGGGTTTTTTTTCTGCTCAGTGCCTGAGCATAGCTGTAAAAGGCAACGAGAAGCAGCCCGCTGAACTATACTCAAAGTAAAACATTTATCTCATTGGGCAGCTTAGATCCAACAAAGAGGAGTTTTCTCCTTTTCTGGCAATGTGGGCTGGAATTAGACACCAAACTGGTGGGGGGTGGTTCAGCTTCAAAGACATAAAGGAGTCCTTTGCTATACTGGTTTGTCTTTAGCTGAAATGTTACTGTTAATTTGGCTCTGATATACAGCGTAACACTGTTAAGCTCTCTGGACAGTGGATGCATTTCAGCATGGTTTTTTACTTGTACATAGGCTTAAAACAACACAGCTGTCTACATCAGCAACTTCATGCTTCTCCTGCACATAACTGCAACCCAACCACTGCAAGCCAGGCAGACTAAGTAATTTTTATAGTTTTCACACATTAAAGCACAGGGTCTTTATTCCTTATTATCAGGTTAAAATATAGTTGTTTAAGCTACAAGGATCATGTTTATATTTTGCTGCAGTTGTCCTGAAAATGTTGTTTCACGCCTCCATATAATTAGCTATAATTGGCCCAACCTCTCTTAACATAAGAGCTGACTCTACATTATCATACGTGAACATGTTACTTCCTATAAGGCCTGCTTCAGGTTTCTGAATGAGGCACCCATCTGATTTCTGCAATTCAAAATTTGTGTGCAGCTTATGTGAAAATTCAGTTAAGAAAATATCCAAAAAATCCTTGATTTTCAGTTTCAGCACTGTTTTGGGTGTCATCACTATTTGTGAATAGGGCCCCTTTTTGCTACTAAGAGTTATTCCAATACAATTCACATCATTTGTATGAGGTAAAGGCAGAAATCTGAGATACATATATCTCACTGAAATCAAAACTAAAGAGAAACACCTTTTTTCATAACTTTGGTGAACCGACTCCTTTAAATTCAGTTCTATTTTGTATTGTATTGGATAGACAAATGTCACTTAATGCAGTCTGGTACATCAACAAAGAATGCAGAATCACCTCATGATTGACTCAACACCTCCAGCTTAGAAGCTATGTTCACTCACTTACTATTCTCCGCTGTTTTATGTAAACATTCAGATTCTGCTCAGCAGTGAGCAGTAAACTGAGATCCTTGACAATTTGGAATCAACATGTTAGCATCTATATCTACAGCTGTAGTGTCATATGATTGTAATTTATATTTTCATAGAAGGTCAAGTATTACATTGTTGGTTTGTTTAGTATTGCTTTTTTGCATTTTATGGTTTTTGCATTTAATTCAAATATTCAAGAGTAAATAAAAGGCACTAGGTAGCAAATTGGGAATGATTTTGGACACGAAGAGTCAACACAAACAAAAATGTATCACTCAACCACCTTAGCCACCTGGTCATCAGTTCATCAAGTCAAGTCAGTTTTTATTTAGTGCCAAATCACAACATAGGTTGTTTCAAGATATTTCACATATAGAGTAGGTCTAGAACACACTGTGTGCTTATTTTTTGAAGACCCATTAACTGAAAGCAATTCCCACATGAGCAAACACTTGGCAACGGTGGCGAAGAAAAACTTCCTTAGTAACAGAGATAGGAGAGAGGAGGGTAATATACAGGGCTTGACATTAACACCACCAACCAATCAAATGCAGGTGGATTTCAGCTTTGGCAGTGCTGGGTAAGTGTTGTTGCGATACCAAAATTATGACCTCTATATAATACCTGCCAAAAATATCTTGATTCTGACACTGAAATGATACCACAGCTAAAACCCAAAACACCAGTAAATGTTATGAAATAATATATAAGATGTATACTAGGCCTGCACGATTCAGGAAAAAATATGAATCTCGATTTTTTAGCTTTGAATTGAAATCACGATTTTGTGCCACGATTTTTTTTCTCACAAACTGAAATGTTTATTGTACACATGAACTATTAGGCTTTGAAAATTGTAACATAAATAAGCATTAATGAATAAATAAAATACAATCTGTCAACCTATTAAGGCTTCAGCGATTAAAAAAAAATGCAATGAAAATTGAATAATTTCTTTCAAATGTAGGCTAGGCCTCTCAAATGGCCCTGGATTAGACCCTGAACATGGCACTTAAAGATACCACCGAAGTACCACCTATTTTCGGAACGAGGTCGGTTTGGGTGGTGGGCTGATTTTCATCACTACTACCTGGTCCTTCAGCAACATCCATTTTACATTCATTTGTTCACTGAGTTTTCCCTGTGATTAATGTTATTTCAGCAACTCCGCAGTCCCTCCACAGAAACTTTCAACTCAACTATTTGATTCTGTGTGCCATGGATCGCGTGACCAAAAGGCGCTTTGTCATAGGATAAGGGAGAAGC
>JAPZDZ010000011.1:2316525-2331564 GCA_029783805.1 Acanthurus tennentii
TGCCTTCCAGGTATGCTGCAGTATTACACAGCATTATTATATATGGTACCAAATTAACAAGTAAGGCCATGCCAGTTATGAACAGTCGGAAGACACCTTTACTAGGACTGACACATTTAACTGGAAGACTGAAAACTATACTGTGTGTATTACTTGGCACTAACAATGATAACCTTAAATAACACCATGGCAAAGAGTGAAGAGAGCGAATGCTGCTGGGATAATCATAGATCATGGCTAATGTTTCCAGGTCTCAGTGCCATGGATAGACTCCTGAATTGTTTCCAAAGCTTCTGTGAACGTAAATGTATGGGAATTACAGAGGTAGCAGCTGCAGCCCAAGAAGAGCAGGAGATAAGCCACTGCTGATTGAATCAGGGAATATGAGATGGCCTGGGTAGGCTGATGTGCTCAAAGCTAGCATACCCACAGCCTTAAAGATAGCATTTGTAGGTTGATGGGGTAACAGGAGATAGTTGTAGTTTCTGTTATGTCTTGGGACTGACCAAATCAGTAAGATATAAAGGTCACAACAACTCTCCTGTACCACAGTATTTGCAGCAGTGAGAGAGTGCTCATATTGCAATCAATCTGTCCCTTCTGAGTGCCCCAACTTTATGGAAATGAATACAATATTTCTGCACCCGGCTGTACAAACTACCTTAAGTTTCCAACTTAAGCTTGGCTGTGATGCAAAAAGTTTAGTGTTTCATTTAGGAGCTGTGTGTAAAGCCTCTTTGGTTGTCTTTTTGCCTTAGTGTTCTCTTTGCCACAGTCGCCAAGTACCAAAAATGCATCTTGGAATCCCCTCTTTCACTACGCTTACAATGAATTCAACAATTGCATTTATATGAGTCTTAAAATATTTTGAGGAAAAAAAATTTAAAAAGGAGTTTTTAACAGGAAATACTTGCAAAAAAATAGGAAATGATCATGGCAATTTTATGCAACTTACTTTTTAAAGTTTAATGATGAAACATGTTGATAAAATTTAAGGGCAACCTTAGTGTAAGTGGTTGTACTAGGTTAGGGTTAACGTTAGTAAAAAATACTGAAATGCAGCTGTACAGTAAACTCTCACCTGTGCAAAATATAGAGCACACTGATCCTAATGCAGCAGCTGTACAAAACATGTAGTTCACCTGTAACTCTGAACACTCAAACTCCAGCCTATTAATAGACTACAACATACTGGTCTCCAACAACCACAGCTGTTCTAGAATGAGTAATGTCATTGTTCCCTCAGTAGGTACTGTAGGTCTGAATCATTTGTCAAGATAAGTATCACGTCTCAATGTGCACTGCCAATATTAGATGCCAGTGTGATGAGTAGGAAGATTAGAGGTCAGGGAGCTAACTTTGGATTTAACCCTGGCTATTTTTAGTCTTGAGAAAATGGCTCAGTTCAAACAAACTGCTGCCATGGCAACTCATGCAGATTCCTTACATCTTTTTTCACATATTTATATAGTTTAAAGGCCAGTTTACCCCAAAGATTCCCAACGAGTCCACTTGACACTCGCAACTGCTCGCAACTGCTTGCAACGCACCAGTGTGCAACATCCTAAAAACCCATCAGGTCACACCACTGTGACTACATAAGACAGCATATACTTTTCTTAGCAACAACTCTGCTTTTGCAGGCTTTTCAGAGGACAGCTTTGAATGCCTTGTAGATAACATACTTTGGGGCATAACACAAACTTGAAAGGAGACACTTGTAACAGTTAGAAATCTGGCCAAAAGATGAGCACTACTGTTACGGTGAGGCTCAGGAACAGCTTTTTCTTTCTGTATGCTAAAGTTATATTTTAAGGCAAAATATGAATAAAAAAAACACTTAAGTTGTCACAAGCAGATTGGCTATTGATATGCCTCATGTTCTAAAACTGGCCTCTGGCAACTTGACAACCCAAGTTGCAAGCAAAGCGGTTAGCTGTCTAGAGTCTAGAGATGGACTGTAGCTACACCACTGCAGCTTTACATGCTACTGTTTCTTTGCGTTGTGCATCTTTGGTGTAAACTGGCCTTAACGTTAATTAGTTATTCTAAATAAAAGTTATAAAAAAGTAAGCTCTCGTAGTCCCTTAAGTGCACTCAAAATTAAACAACATTTTTTTCCCCCTGTGTTTAAAGTCAGATACTTCTCATCGTTTGGCAGAGGGCAGCAGTGTGAACAGGCTGTTGCTGGGATGGGTACTGTTAACTGTCAGCAAATAATGTGCAAATCATGGTTTGCCCAGTTTGGAGAGTGGTTGGAAACAGCTCAACTTTGCCAAACATGGGTTGCTATTATGAACAGAAATACATTCTATTATATCAACATTTAAGCAGATCTGTGTCATTGATATGTCTGCTCTCTGAAAGGGTTTTAGAGTAAGACCAAGTTGTAAGCAGGCTGCAGTCAGTCTATTTAAGATGACAATTTTTTCAAGATATCAATATTACATGTGATGCAAATAAAAAATTAAAGCTGCAAGCAGCGTTGGATGGGCCCTCGCACCCCGGCGCCCGTCGGACCCGGCGACAACTCGAACCATACTAGGCCAACAGGTGCAATGGGTCCACACTGGCACCCAAGAGCACTATGTGCCTTCTTTCTGTCATGCAGACAGGCCAGAACAGAAGTGCACTCACTGCTTTAAAGTGGAAATCAGGCAGTGAATCAAATTAATCCATGTGCTAAATCAAAGTCCCCTCTATTCAACAATCAACTGACATTGATTAAAAGTGTACACATATAAAAGTAAAAAACAATGTTCCCTTATGTATTTCCAAGCACAGATGCCGTTATCTTTCGCCCCTGTAACTTGTGACATCACCCTGTTGTTTGTTGACGCAGGAGTTACAGAGTTAGCAGTGAAGGTCCATGACAGAAAGTCAAACATTGAGATGCGATGACACCATTATGTGACTCATCTGAAAAAAAATGCAGAAACGGTCCAAACATTTAAATTTATGAAATAAACACTCTTGTGGGCTGTCAATGAGAAGCAATTAGAAAAAGAAAGCATGTGGATACAGTAGGACTGTAATTGGAGTAAAAGAACCTGTATTGCAAGCATTGCAATATGCAGAAACAGAGACCAAATTGTATTGCATACTTGTGTTAAAAAACGGAAAAACAGTCAGCTGTGTTTAAATGTTGGACTTAAAATAACAGGACAGCTTTTTCTCACATTCAATCCAATGGAGAAATCAATAAAACCCACACCTGTTTGACCTTCAACTGGGCCAACATAGTTTTAGTTACAGACTTCATTCAAATTTTAAATGAGTCACAAGACTTTTATATATAAATCTTGTATTGACACAAAATATCTTATTCTAGAAGGTTTTTTCTTCATTCATCCATTGGCACAGGTTTGAAAGCCGTCAGACATATACTTTAGGGGCCTGAGTTTGACATAACTGCCTTCCTTTCCCATTGACTTGAATGGGAGGACACAATTCTAGTTTGGTGCCACAAGGTGGCAGTAGAGAATCAGTTACAGTTCAGTTGAAGGAAGACTCACATAACCAGCAGAGAACAATAGGCAGGAAAGGGGAAAACGTGAAGAAAAGCTCCTGAAAAGTACCAAAAACTTGATCAAATCTGACACAAAATATCATATTCTACACGTTTTTTTTGTTCTCTTTCCATTGGCACAGGTTTGAAAGCCGCCAGACTTATACTTTAGACTCTAGGGGCCTGACTTTGACAGAAGTGCTTTTTTCCCCCATTGACTTGAATGGGAGGACACAGAGAAGCACTCCAACTTTGAGGGCTTCTAAAATCCAAACGATTCGATTAATTAACACCATTTCAATAAATTTTGATAAGCACTGTGTCCTTAGTTATCTATCAGGTTTTGGAGCCAATACCATTTACCCTTTTGGAGAAGATTATGTTTGTTCTCAGCATTTTCAAAAGCAAATAGCCGAGAGCCTGTTGATTTTAGCCTAGAAGTGTCAGCCCGTGATTTGTAGGTCTTGATGAGTACTAAAATTAGGCTTTGGTCCCGTCTGTCTACAACATTCCTGTGGGCCGCAGTCGCCATTTTTCTGTGACGCAGTGGCATGTTTCTGTGCTTAGGTGGCGCTACAGAGCACATTTTTGGACTGAGGGGGTAAATTTTTCCATTTTATCAAATTTTTAGCCAGTCCTGATGTGCATGCCAAATGTGGTGAGATTTTGAGCATGTTTAGGGGGTCAAATTAAGGTTTAAATTTGGTTCAAGGTGAAATTTTTAGCCATAAAGTGCATTTTCAAATGCAAATAGCTGAGTTTAAGTTGATTTAAGCCTGGGGTCGAAATGGGTCAAAATAAGCTTTGAAGAGGAATCAGAGTGACATTTTTGGCCATACATTGCATTTTTCAAATGCAAATAGCCGAATTCCTGTTGATTATAGCCTAGGGGTGTCAGGGCGTGATTCGTCGGTCTTGATGAGTACTACAATTAGGCTTTTGTCCCGTCTTTTTATGACATTCCTGTGGGCAGCAGTGGGCGTTTTAGTGTGCCTAGTCTACGCTTAGGTGGCACTAGAGAGCACATTTTTGGACTGAGGGGGTCCATTTGTCAATTTTATCAAATTTTTTGCCAGTCCTGGTGTGTTTGCCAAATTTGGTGAGTTTTTGAGCATGTTTTGGGGGTCAAATTAAGCTTCAAAGAGCGCGTAGTATAATAATAAGAAAGAAATGGATGAAAAACAATAGGGCCTCGCACCGCCTTCGGTGCTCGGGCCCTAATAATAAGAAAGAAACATACGAAAAAAACAAAAAGGCCTTGCACCGCCTTCGGTGCTCGGGCCCTAATTACAATAGGGCCTCGCACCGCCTAGGTGCTCGAGCCCTTATAAGAAGAAGAAGAAGAAGAAGAAGAAGAAAAAACGATACAATTAAAATAGGGCCTTGCACCGCCTAGGTGCTTGGGCCCTAATAATAATAAGCACTACAGATACAATAGGGCCTTGCACTGCCTTCTGTGCTCGGGCAAAAAAAAAAAATCACAACAGAAATTGTATGATGTCATTAGCATTCAGCTGACAAAACAGCGGTGAACAAGTTGGTTTTCTTTGCACACAACTTAAGAAGAATCAAATGGCCACAGGTTCAGTAAAACAGTACTTTCAATTGAACTGAGGAGAACAGGTGAACAGCTTGGTCTTAGAAATCTGCATCACACAGGACCTGACATGAACATAGCTTCATCTCATTAAAAAAAGCCCAGAAATGACTTTAGCTTTGAAGAAAACATAAGAAAGCAAAATCTCAATTCAAGTTTTTGTTAACTTTTTAAAGTAGAGTGATGGAAAGCATTCTGACTGGAAATGATAGATCACAAACTGGCACAGGATGTTCATAGTCCAAGGCAGGACGTTCTGCAGCAGGGAATTTAAACTGTTCAGAACATCATTGGTACCCATTTCCCAAACCTCTTTAGTAATGATAAGGTTGCTTGCCCACCCCAGTCATAGCCTGGTTACACGGTTGCCCTCTGGAGAATTCTGAATTTGAATGATTTTGAAGTACCCAGTTTTGTACCACCAGAATACAGGATAGCTTTTCAGACTATTCTTGTGAATTTGCCCATTTGGTTCACTTGAGGTGGTGTAGCACATTTTATTCCAGCTCTGGTGTGAATAAAATCATGAGATAAATTTTGAAGCCCATCAGGATTGGTGTGTTTGTGGATCAAAAAGAAAGAGTACCAACCACAGGACTGTGATAGTAAATATCTGAATTGAAACTGCATTCTAATGCTAAATTTTGAGGTCCATTGTTTGAACTATTAAGACAACAATCTTCTAAACCACTTGCGTAAGAGATGTGTCAGCACATGGGTAAAGGAAATTTCTCAGATACATCACAAGGTGAAACACTCTCAGTTTTCCCTCTGACAGTGGCAGCTCTGTCCTTTATTTAGCAGAGAACTAAATAAGGTATCCTGAAGTGCCAGAGTATTAGTGCACTACATTTGATAAACATTAGAGAGTGCATGTGTGTGTGTTTGTCTGTGTGAATCAGTCTAGTAGACATTAACATTAAGTGCTGACCTGGAGCCTCTTCATGGTCTGGGAGTCTTGGTCAGCCTTGACCTTGCAGGCCACGAGCAGCTGAGCAGTGGAGGCCGCCACCTGCTTGGCCGAAGAGATGAGTTTCTCCTCACTGGCATGACCTTGCACTGCAGAGTTGGCAGCTTCACAAAGGTTGTTGGTTGCTGCAGCCACCATGCGAGCCTGAGGAGTCAAAGACATTGACAATAAGATGGATTGCTAATTATTCTAAACAAATAATAATAAAGCTCGAAGTAACCTTTAAGGAAAGAGACTTACAGCTGAAATAAGTCCTTGAGACCATTGACCATCATCCACTGCATTGGCTGGGATTGCCCCCACCTGAAAATATAGAAAAACAACCTCTGATTTTAATGGTGTTAACATTTCAAGTCTATTTAACCAAATCATTCACAAAAGGCATGATGTGCATACAAAGTAATGTAAGAGACAGACTGCTGAGTTCTAGGAATAAGATTGACATGGATAAGAAAATTCACTGCATGTCAGCAACAGTGTTTCAAATTTTTTTAAGAGGGCACATCTGAAGAAATATATGGATGACCCAGACAGAATAATATACTACCTTAACAGTAAAACCTATTGTCTCTTATAGGGCCAATATATACATACTTTATGATTATTTAGCCATTTTTGGTGGAAAAATGTGTGCTTCAAATATGAACATGTAGGTATTACTATACAACTATGTTTTGGGGATTTGCCAGGAATAAATATGGTGTGCAGCACAGTAGAATTTTACATTTAATCATTTCTCTGTGGAGGGTTTTAGGTTGCCTGCAGTATTCAGAATTTTCTTTATAATTGTATCTCACAGAAGTTTTCTTGAGTTGGATTCAAGCATACCTTTCCTTGAGCCACCAGCTCCCTCTGTGCTGCAGAAGCAGCTTTGACAAGAGCGCTGGTAGCAGCTGCAATGGACTTAGCTGCCTCCAGAATTTGCTCCTCAAAGTTCAAGCTCTCATCTGCTTCCTGTTTACAACAGTAGAAAACAAAAAGTCACTAAACTATTTGATACCAAGGCTGAGATAATTAGCTCAGCTGCTTTTAAGAAAAGTTATCCCATCCTTAAAAAAATTAACAGGACTGGTTTTAAAATGCACTTTTGTCCAGAAATACTGTGAAATTGCAAAATATTAAATAGCTAGCTAATAGCTAATAGCTAGCTAAAAATGTAAAGGTCTATGAGAAAGCCATCATTTATGTAGTAAGGGGCTAATAGCCCAAATATATACATTACAAACACTTTATGTGACCCTATGGTGAGGTCAGCAAGATCACTTTAAATGCTGCTGCTCTGTAAAAGGCACTCTAACCTTGGGTTTGGTCCTGGGCCTCAGCTGCTCCAGTTTCTTGGCAGCTGCCTCAATAGCTGCTGCTGCTCCTAACAGCTCATTTTCTGCGATGACAGTGGGATCCTCAGGGTCTACCCATTCGGTACCTACAACACACAGAATAGATTTCATTTCAGAGTTCTGCTACTTAATGAGAGAGGTATCAGACCAATTTCTGCTTCATATTAAAGTATGTGTTAATGATATATTATATTATATTATTGATCCCATCCGAACTAGACTACTCAAAGATGCTTTACTTTTAGTAAATTTTTTTTCACCTATTGTAATTCCTTAATATCATGCTACCCCAATAAGTCTTCAACCTCTTAAGCCCTAGCCTCAAAAGCAAAAATTCTCAGAAAATTACTGGCCCGAAGTGAGAACAGTATACCTCTGCAATTACAAGATCTATATGGACAATTTCGGTACCAAATTCAAATAGAATAAAATTTTATTTAAATGGTGCCAAATCACAATCAAAATTGAGTGTTGATGAAATATTGAACAATTTGTTGGAAACACTGACTGTTTAAAAAGGCAAACATTTTTGCTCTTATTTTTGAAACTAAATAAAACCGTTTCTGCCATAACAATTGCTTAGAGTACCACAGAGTACCGTACTCATACTCATACTAACTTAGGAATCATGATAATTATATAAAAATATAACTATGTAAAAACATTAATCTCTAAACTATTACCTTTAATTACTTTTTCACTATAATCTACACTAAGCCAAATGTGGTTACTGAAACAGATGTTACAGACCCTTTAAGTCCTGCCTAGTATTTGTAGTACAGTTACTCTACAACAATATCTCCAGACCTCTTACAAAAGTGTGTTTAAAAAACAATCTAATATTTCAATGAGTCACATAAATTTCAGTACCATTTTATATCTTCTGTTCAACTCATTTTTTGGGTTGAAGCTACAGACTGTAATTTATAAGGATGCAATTTAAAGCCAAGGTGTTTTTGCCCTCTTTGCCTACTAAAATTTGATAACATATCACAATATTGTCTTTTAATTTTAGTAATTTATAAAGGCTGATCTTTAATATATTGGATACAGTGTTTAAAAGGATCCTGCTCATTTGATGCTGAATTCAAGTTGAATAAAATCCTGTTCAACCACATTTCTGCACATTAATCAAAGCTCTCGCTTCTGTAGGTTGTCTCACAGCAGGATTCACTTTCAGCTAATGTCTCTTAAACTAGAGTAAGACACCACCCTCCAAAATAAAGCACTGAGGATCACTTTCTCTCAATTTGAGAGATGATGCCCTATGTTCAATGTAATTTGTACTTCACTCTTAAGAGGGCAACCCAAGAACAGAACTGTGAGAAACTGTAGAACTCTGCGGGGATTTTTACTAATCCCATTTCAAATTACTGTCAGGGTTTGTTTGCATCATGCTGGGCTATTTAAGACTGGTCATGTGCATGACAGAAAGTCTTTTTGCATTGCTGTCTGCTTTTTTTGATACTTTCTCTGAGGTCACTAAGTTGAAATATGAAGTTGTATACCAACTGACTTGAAAATAATCAACTGTACTTTATTATTGGATATTGTATGTAAGTACTATTTTGTAAATGTCTTATATATGTAGGAAAACTTGCAAACAGTTTATTAGGGCCCTTGACACCATTAAATGTAAACTGAGAGACAAAAGGACACCCTAAGGCATGTTTGTTTTGTTCTTCTTTAATTCAGTTGTTAAAGTTAAAGAAGTGACAGGTTAAAATACCTTTCATGGCCTCAGCAGCCTGGATGAGTTCAGTGACAGAGCCTGCAACTCGTTTGGAATAGCTTGCCAACTGTTGCTTCATATCGTGAGAGGGCTTCTGGATGATCTGTGGGTTAAGAAAAAAGTCACAACCTATAATTCAAACTTTTTTTAATGTTTACTTGGATCATATAAATCTAAGCTTGTGCCAATGCAATCCTAAGATGATAAAATCAGCTAACTTACACTACACTTTCATATTTCATGTTTTGTAATTCAAATGCTTCAGAGGACAACTATGTACATGAATATTTGTCTTAGTGCACTATAGCAACCAATGCAGTGAATGTAGTGTGAGCCATGATCAAAAATACTGCTAATGTCTTAGCATAGCTCTGCACTGAGAGGGTCTATGACAAAAATCACTGAAGCCATTCTAGAGGCTTGCTGTGGAGCCACACTTAACAAACACACTCCATTTGTGACTTTTCCCTTTAATTTGTGACCCATCTCTATATACATAAATGGAGCTTGACATGGAGGAAAAATGGATGAAGTGTAAATCACAGCAGTCATCAACAACAGGGGCCACAAGTAAATTACGAAAATGCACAAAATCATCCATTTTTCACAAGCGACAGAATGTGAAGTGAGAATGTGAGCACCATAGTAGATATAGTTCCGAAACTGAACTGAAATTGATAATGAGGTTAAGATAAAAAATAAGTGTAGATACAGAAATAATAAAGAAAAGATAGCCAGCTTCAAGATGTTTTTGGAATTTTTAAATAAATCTATACCATGCTAATTCAAAGGTGCACTTATTTCTTGTTGTGGTTCACAAATTTTTGTATGATAAATGCAATCTCTTTTATTTACATAGGAGGCATCCTTTTATTGTCTTATGTTCATGTTCTTATTTCATTCCTTACTTCTAAACTGATGCAAGTGTTAAAACCTAAATTACTGATGACTGATGCGTCACCAAATGATGGTTTACAGGTACATGTCATAAATAAGAATAATAATTACTTAAAAAGCCAATCCCTGTATAGCAATAACAGCTGCTCTGCTCCAACAGCTCCACTGTTGCAAAACCTTGATTCAGTTAAATTACCATTTTCTTTGGTCTTTCAATTCATTAACAGACAAGTGCAATTTCATTAACAGACTAGTGCAGAAGGCAGATGTACTGATATCCATTTGCTTGTCTACACCAATCAATAGGTGACTAGCAACTGGATATCAGGCTCATGCTAGTGTCCCCAGATCCACAATGATTAAGATATATAGAACAGAAGAGCACTAACAAAATGCTCTCTAAATATGATGAAAATATGCATGTGCATGTTGTATTTTGTCTGTGTATACAGTTTTAATTTTCTGAACCTACACAGTTTCATAAATCTGCTCCCAAGACTTCATAATAAAAATACAAAAATGTTCTATAAAGTATCACAGTACTTGAGGGGAACAAATCAAAAAGCCCTAACATCCAGGCATACGCTTTTCAATTGAGATTATTAAGTGTCTGCTGCACTATTCCTGTTAGATTACTAATAATACAGAGCCTTCTTTCTTCCATGATAATGTACAATAGCATTTTAGCATTGTTTCTTGACTGACTATATAGTTTCAGTGGTTCTAAAACTTCTTTCTGGTCAAGTTTAACTTTTTTGAAAAAACGTCAAGATCCTAATTATTCTTTCACTGTTCTCTGAGCAATTTGCTACAGTAATAAATAAGCACTTCCATTTTAACTTTTTGGACCAGTTTTTTTGACAATTTTTAAGCAGATTGAGAAGAATAAGAATATCAAATAGAAATTGCACTCACTTTGCAAGAATAACAACAAACTAAACCAGATTGTCTTATTAGACTGTGTTTTTTTTTAATGGATAAAAACAAAATATAATGTCCAATCACCTTTTTAAAGCAATAACAAGTTCAACAAGTTCAATCAGTAAAAGGAAAAACCAACAAGGTCAGATTTTGGCAGCCGAGATGAGCAAGTTACTTTGTGTGAGCTCAATATTATCACAGCATTGGTAGCTCAAATGAGTATGTTTTCTGTGAATCCAAGAGCAAGATATGTGTGTGTGTGTGTGTATACACAATTTTTTTTATTGGCGATCAGCCAGCATTTACTGTAGCCTGTCTTGTTTTTAATCTGAAGTCCAAAGTTAACACCCACAAAGCAACAAAGTAGATAAATTAACAGATACACACTAACACACACTCACACACACATTCAATTTATATATATGAAAGGCTTCTGCGCAATCTCAGCCACAATGGGCCTGTGGAGCATGTGAAGTATGGTTTTCTACGTATCCTGAAGCTGTGCATTTTTGGCTTCGTGCATCACTGAGCAACTTTAAAAGGAATGAATTGGGCTCTACCCCTGATGCTGTATCCAGTTCTCCTTTATACATCCATGCTTTCTACACAGTGGCTGTTTCTCGGATATGGTGACCAGGCGTCCCTGTTTTTCAGGGACTGTCCCCAGCTAAAGCTGTTCCTGGATATGTTCCTCAGCCAGCTAGCAAGCATCTACTAACTCCAAAGTGTCAGAATAAGTGTCAAAGCAGTTAAATAATGGATTAAATTACTCAGTGACCAAGATAATTTTCTTGTTAGATTTCAGAGAGGTTTGATGCAAATCTAGATGCAAAGTGGGAACACCAAGAGGGAGGAGTGGAAATGTTACTGCTGGACCTTGAAGTCGCATTGCTGGGTTAGCTCTATTAGAGTAGGAACACAGTCACAATTAGCTTGTGAGTGGTCTACTATATGATCCTAAAAAATAGTAAGCCTTTCTCCACTGTGTTGTTGTCTTCCTAAGTGGTAAGTGCTGAGCCCCTCCCTCTTCTTTCACACTGAGCACAAAGCACATGTGTGCAGGAGTGACTGTGGTTACTGGGACGCTCTGTTTCTCTAATTAACACAATGAGATGGAAATCTGTTTTGTGAGGAGATGGATATCTGTTTTGTAAGAGAGAAAAGGTGTCTGGCATGAAAATGTGGGGCTGTACTGGGGGAATTTGACTCTTTAAGCTTTAGGCTTAGGCTTTGATTAAAAATGATATGAGCAATATGGTCATGGCATAAAACAATAATTTCTGAAAAAGGTTAAAGGTTATAATTTTCTGAGAACTTAGTTCATTAAAGTTGGTAACCAATTTTATCATTCCCTCTGCACAACCCCTAACCCTAACCCTAACCCAAAATGCATTAAATCGTAGTTACCCCCCCCCCCTATAATAATATTTTAGAGGTACATTGACCACTAATTTAATGGGTCTCTGATTTTCACTTCAGATATCTGGTCACCATATTCTAGAAACACCTAGTGTATAGGTGTGTGTAGATGTGGCAACACATTTCCGGCGTTAAGTGACCAAAAGAAAACATGATGAAATCGAAAAGAAAACTCAGAGGCCTGTGTATTTCTCAAAGGGGGTGACATCTGGACGAAGCAGCTAAAGCGTAGCCTGGTTTTCTTTTTACCGTGTAATTAATTTCTCTATTTTGCAAACCTACGGTGTATTCCAAATTGCCCACTTCTGTAGCAGAAAGGGCAGAATGACACTTGTGAAAAGGGCAACAGGAGAAGCTGCAAAGGCTGCGTCAATAGTGGTGAGCCCAGTCGACATGACTTTGCTTTATAAAAAAATTTCAAACATTTTTCTTTCCATTATGACTCTCTCTGGATGTGAAATCACCATGGAAGTGAATTTTGCATTATGTGTCACCGGAAAATGAGTTAGATTTGTCTGACGGCAAAACATTAGTTCTGTGCGCTACAGAATATTGCCTCACTTACCCATATTCAATATGTAAAAAAGTCATTTTAGAGACATCAATTGCTGGCTATTTATTACTTGCAATCATGTGACTTTATCAGCAGATACTCCTACATCAATATATACTACAAATACTGGGTCATGTTGGACCTTTCTAAAGTTTATTTATACAAATATATATATATATATACACACACACACACACATACTATTATAATATGTTGGTGCTCAGATGTGTTTGGGTTTCAGTTTGTGTCCTCAGACTGTCCTAGGTGGGTGTGCAGTATTCAGGCTGAAGCAGCATGTGACAGGTGCAGGGCATTAACAGGGCTCAGTCCAGACCCAGCTCAAATTTATTCAGAAGTGTTGTCATGACAAGATAGAGACAAGGACGTAACTGTACAGGAACTCATGCAGTGGGTGAAATTAAAGCCATGAGCAAACATATCCACTTAATGCACAACAAAAAACTGATATATACATGTTCTAACACATGTACTGAGAACACTATTAGTTAATGTATTATTTGTTAAATATGCTGCTCTGCTGCCAATAGACTTGCTATATTTGTGATTATTTACATGCTACATATACAGTCCTTTCAAGTAAAAGTGATCCAGTCTAGTCCACTCCTATGTAACTGCTTAGCTATACTACCATTTAGTAAAGCGAGATAACAAAGGACATCCTGGGTATGTAGAGCTAGCAGCCTCTAAGGGTTCTCAGACTAATACTATTAGTTTTTTGCTTTTTTTGCCTTTATTTTTTAAAATGCATACATCTGTTTTACACTCTTTCAATCAATGTTAAAGGTTCCATCTACTTTGATTAAATGTTGCAGGATTACTAAGTTGCAACTTTACCTAAATATTTTAAGTAGTAGAAAGGCACTCTCTCCAGCGTTTATAGTAAATATTACAATAACAGTAACATTACCAAGTGGATCAGTTCTGAACCCAGCAGTTTTAAAACACCATGCAAAAAAAAGAAGAATGGAATAGCCCTTATTGCACCTGACTGAGAAGTCAACAAAACAACTAAACAAAACAACTAAAGATGACACCAAAACAGACCACCACATACATATGATCTGGTCTAACCTCTGAAAAATTAAAGCAGAGAGACTAAAGCTTATAGTGCAACTGCACATTAAACACTTTCAACAAAACTATTTTGACTCTGCAACTATGAAGATAAATTCTGCCTTTTTAATTTTTTTTCTGCTTACTCTTCATAAGCAGGGCTGGTCTGACATCTGTTAATATACTGCTGATAGTATTCCGCAGCATTGTTGTGGTATACTGTAAAGAATAAAGTGAAGCATTCAACCAGTGTAGCTCCACATTTGTGCATGTCAGTCACAAGGTGTACTCACCAGCTTGCACAGAGATCAGTGAGCCATAAGTTAGAATAATGCTGAAGGAGCAATGGGAAAAGGAAAAAGGTCATCAAACACAACAGCTGATATCAGATATATTGAGGATAGATTTTTAAGAATACGACAGTTATGCTGTAAACCTTAGAACCTCAAATGATTGGGGGTGTGAGGACCCTATTGCAATGCAAGAAAGTATTATTCTGGCTAATCGATTGCCTTTTGAGGGCTTTAACATACTCAACTGAGTATAACATACTCCAAAAACTCATGAAACTTGGCATAAAATTTCAACTGTACATTGTCCTATTTACACCAAACTTCACATGTTTGTCAAGAGTCCCGATTTGAACGCATCTACATGCGAATATTTTGCAATAGTTGTAGCACCACCTGATAGCAACTAGGGGTGTAACAATTTATCGATCTGGATCGATATATCGATTACTTAAGCAATGATCCAATCAAATCGATTGAGACTGAAAACATCAATCAATATCGTCATCTTTAACATGAGCCTTTATTTTGAAATTCCAACTGCATACTCGTTTCACAGTTTCGCCCAATTGCGCCTCGTTCTGAAGTTTCAAACAATGCAAGCAGCAAGCAGCCAAGGTAAAGAGGATGACGAGATTCACCCCCCTCTTGGGAATAAGTCAGTTGTGTGGCAATATTTTGGATTACGCAGGAAAGACGGGTCAACAGACAAAACACGTGCAATATGCAAGAAATGTCGTT
>JAPZDZ010000011.1:2331664-2346859 GCA_029783805.1 Acanthurus tennentii
CAAAATTGCTTTCTATTTTTTCTTTAGGTGAAATGTAACTGATTGTGTTAAATGTGTACATAATATCGTCTTAAATCGACCGAAGGCCCCTGAATCCAATCAAATCGAAATTGAATCGTGGCAGACTTTGTGATATCGGCAAATATCATATTGTTGTCTAAAGAATCAATATAGTATTGTATCATCATGAAACTGGTGATTTACACCCCTAATAGCAACAGGTAATGACATATTTTACACTTTTATGTACTTCTTGCAGATTCATCAAATCCAACTAAAATCTGGTCAAATTAGACTAAACATCTTGATGATTAGTTTCGACTGCTGTCCTTCTCACCAGACAGCCTAACAGCGGTGGCACAGCAAATAGCTATATTCTAACAAGTTAAGTTAGGTTGCTAAGTTACATTAAGTTAAGTTGTACTGTCACATATACATTGTACAGTGAAATTTGTTCTTTGCATTTGACCCATCCCCGAGAAGCAGTTGGCAGCCACCATGCTGCGCCCAAGGATTAACTCCAGATCTAAGTCAGTGCTTTAGTAAAGGGCACTGGCTGAAGAATTAACCTATCATGGATGTGATAATGGTGGGGGAAACCAGAGTACCCAGAGGAAACACAGGGAGAACATGAAAACTTCACACAGAAAGATATGTTAATTGACTTCAGGAGGAAAATTTGCGTGAATGTAGTCAATGTAATCAAAGGTCAGACCATTAAGTATGTGCAGACTTATAAATACCTTAGGTCCATCATTGTGAAGCAGTGTGTAAAAAAGCTCACCAGCATATGTATTTTTTGAGGAAACTGTTCGACCCTCATATTGATCATACCATAATGACCATATTCTACTGTGCTTTCATTTACAGGGCTTAAAATAAAAAAAAAAATCCTGAGCCTGAACTTTTTTCCTGGGAGCGGGGGTGCAGTGGATCCGACATACACATTATAGGCAATTTGGCAGACAACTTCTTGGCATTGTGCTTGGCAGGGTACAAGATGACCTACAGTTTAAATGTGAATTTTAAAAAGTAAAGGTTATAAGGACATGTGAAACTCAGTCAGGCTAATTAATTTGAACTATTCATTTAGCAACCTTTTATTTCAGTACAGGGCAATTTATACAAAAAATGTATGAACAGTTACAGAGCAACAGCGAACTGTAGATAATATTGTAGTTTTAAATTGCAACATTTCCATCGTTTTTGTTCAAAACAAACAAGGCAAATTAGGTTATAGGAAAAGGCTTGCCGTCTCCACCCCTTTCTTCTATCCATAACCAGCGCCATTTGTTTTTAAGGCCATCGTTAATTAGGACTTCTTCCCCTGGCTTCATGAATTTACTCTCCATTTTTCTGATCTGATTTCGGTGAAACAACCGTCGGCTTGGATGCTGCGTTCAAGACCACTCGGAGATAACACTCACACTACAGGTTAACTCGGCGGAGAAAAACGAAGTGTGGCATATTGTCACTATTTGCTGAACACTGAAAACATATGCAGCAGTGTTGTCACAATACCAACATTTTAGTATCGATACTGATACCACCATGTATTTCAATACTTTTCCAAATAAAAAAAGAACACAAAAAATGTAATTGTCTCTATTTTAATAGAAAATCTTAGAGCTATAACTATGCAGCAGTAAATATATTTATAATAATAATATTTATATTCATAATGTAAAATAGTTTACATTATAGCTTTAATTTTTGGTGTTGCTTGCTTTTAGCACTCAATGTGGCTTTTTTTCATGGGTATATAAGTTGTTACCTGTCATTCTTTGAACTCCTTATGCAGGTCTGGGTGCTTGTCCTTCAAGTGTTTTGCCAAGTTGGAAGTGTTTCCACCCTTGGCCAGACATGTTTTGTAACACCGTTTACACGGTGCTTCGCTGTTAATGGCTTCACCGTGCTCATTTTCGGCTCATTCAAAGCCGAAGTAATTCCATACAGCACTTCGCGCACCCGGTTTAACTACGAGTTGCGGAGGGATGGAAGTTGCAGCAGCTGCCATTCTTTTCCTTCTCTTGTCCCTCTCTCTCTCTTTCTCTCCTTTATCTCTCTGTCGCCAGATTCTTGCTCCGTTTGCTGCTCCACTTGCTCGCCTGGGCTCAATTCACAATGCGGTGACATTAGGTGGCGACGTAAAAAAAAAAAAAAGGAACGGTACCAGCCAAGCGCAGTAGAGTACCATTTCAAATGCCTCAGTATCGCGATACCAATCTAGTACCGGTATACTGAACAAGCCTAATATGCAGCAGCAATTTATGAGATGAATATATGTGTAATTTCCGACCTGTAATTTCGGACTTTAGCGCTGTTCATTGTTCAATTCATTTTCTACAATTCAGAGCCCGTTTTTTTCCCGAGTTGTCTTGAACGCAGCATCAACTGCTGCTGGATCTCAACCACTATGTGTACCCATAGTTACGGTTGATAACGTAGGATTGGACAGTAGCAGTTTGAGGGAGGGGCCTGGCAAGTTGGTTTTTTTTTTTGTAGGGTTTTTTATGTTGGGTTTTGGGTTTTTTTCTGAATCGTAGTCAAACGCGGGAGATCCGACATGGTGCCGGAATACTTTAAGCCCTGCATTTAATCCGACTTGTCTTTTCCTTGCGTTATCATGTCTTGGTTTGGTCACACATCTTTAAAAATTAAAAATTTCTTGAGCCACTTTGTGAAAAGGACCAGCCAACTGATTGGTGAGTCACAGCTCTACCCAGCATCCCTGTATACCAGGCAGATACAGCAGATAGTTAACTATCTTGATTTATCATGAAATGAAGATTCCCACCCTTTGCACGATGAATTTCAGCCTTCTCCCTATGGAAAGATTTTTAGTCCCAAACAAAGAGGTACAAAAACAGCTTTGTTCCCGCTGCTATCACAGACCTGAACGGGCTGAAGCCATAATTTACACATTTTTAAAATTTAAGTTTTAAATTTAATTTTGAATAATTTTATTTTAAATTTAAAATTTTATTGTATTTATTTATAAGTGGCCTTAATGTATTTTTACCCTGGTTTAATTTATTCATAAACTATTTCCTTGTAATTTTTAATGATTTAATCGGTTGATATTTCTCTCTTATTTGCGCAGATTTTTGAAACCTTGAGCATTTTTATAATTTTATCATTTTCATTGTTTTAATTTGTTTATCATTTTTTGAGTGACTTTCTTTAAGCAGGTTAGGTGTTTTGTTTATGTTGTACATGTTTTTGTCTTAATGGATGTCACTATTTTGCCGGCTGCAAAGCAAATCTGTATATGGGTATGAATAAAATACACTGAACCTATACATGGGAACATAATGCATAAATATTGTGTTGTCTGGGGCAACTGCTGCTCTCCTACTGGGCACAGGGGTGTGATGGCATGTTTAATGCCGCTTGTAGCTTTAGGTGAGACCCGAGCTCCAAACAGTGCCAGGACCTTTTATAATGCAAGAAATTATTTGAGACTGAGCACTGAGGGTGCGAGGACCCTATTTTTTGTAATGCAAGGAATTGTTATTGCTCTCCAAAATAAACTGGTGTTTTGGAGGCTTTAACATACTCAAGAGCAAACTTTAACAAATTCAAAAATTTTTCTTTATTACACATCAAGTAAAAAGCATACAGCAGCGCAGTCTTCAGATGTATTGGTGAGAGTCTTGGTTTTATGATGTAGGCCATTATCATGTTTTTTGGAAATGTCAGAAAATAATTGTATTTTGGGTAGGGCTGTCGAAGTTAATGCGTTAATAACGCATTAACTCAAACTCCTTTTAACGGCACAAATTTTTTAACGCGCGATTAACGCACACACGGTCTGTGCCTTGCCAGCTTCCTTAGTTTCAGGAAGTGTCGCTAAAATAACATTGCAAACGGTAACAAAGCAGAAATGGATACAGAAAAGGGGCTTTTAAACGGAAAGTTTAACTTTGAAGTTTTGCCCGATGGTTCTCTGAACAAAACAACATTTGTATTTATTGTAAATGTAAAAGGGGAGGGTAAAAAAATAGCATTAATAACACGTTAACTCAGGACACTAACGCAATTAATTAAATTTTACTGGTTTAAAATAATGAATAAAATGGTCAAAAGTCACACATTTTCTTTCATATTATTGTTTGCATTCTGAAATTTTATCTACTTTTTTAGATTTTCACCTAGAAACTATGAGTATTTCACATACGTTTGGGAATTTTTCAACTTTAAAATTCCACCAAAATGTTTAAATAAAAGTCAGTTACAAGGCCCTCTAATCTCCAACCTCCTCAGATTTCTTACATGTTCACATAGAAACTCTCTTCAACATTTTTAACATTCATGACACTTGGCACTTTCAAATTCTGTCAGGTGTTCATTACATCATTTATTCTTTTTCAGTTTCATGCAATTTTAAGTTTCATGCAATTTTCAGCCCCTTTTTTAAGATTTTTACATTAGTACACATAGGGCAGAATGTTTGACTCAGATTTAGACCTAGAGAGGAGGACATTACAGAGTAAGTGGTTGTGATAACACTGCCGTCACACAAGGCTGCAGAATTCCAGAGTTTGATTGCTTTTCTGATAAAATATTTAATAAATATTTTTTACATTTATATTTATATTTCTTTCTATTTTTTCCCCATTCATTTAATGAAATATTTAAAAAAAACATTTGGACCTTTAGAAAGCACCACAAATGAACTAATTTAACTAATCACTTCTACAAGTGATTAAGTAATGGATAACAGTAATTAATTAGTTACACTACACTACACTGGGCCTGTATGTCTGTTTTTTCTAATGGCTCGCTCTGTCTCTCCCTCCTCCCTCCTGTGTGTCTCCTCAGGTGTCAAAGACCAGATGAGATCAAGCTGTTGGACCTCACTGTGCCCCTGTGAGGAAGGTTTGGCCAATATTCAGAGTTGTCAGTAAAAGGAGCCTTTAGAACTTTGATGCCCACTGCTTGGCCTGTGTTGTGCTACTCAGTTTGTTAACTTGGATGACTGGTTAGAACTGCTTTGAGTTTTGGTTAAGAGTGGGGGGAGGGAGAAGGAAAGGTAAGGTAATTTATTTTTTTAAGGTAGTTTTTTTAGTTTATGATTTTTTTTGTTTTGAAACAGTTGTTGGGGTAAGCCCTGTTTTTTTTTGCTAATTTCATTTTATGTGGCACAACCTCCCCGTTTCCTCCTCCCTCATTATTTGAGGAATGTTGCTTTGTCACCACATTACTCAAGACATTAAAAGCTTGTTTTGTCACACTAACACTTTGACTCCTGACTTCTGTGGTTGTCCTGTGTTTAGTTTTTGTTTAGCACCCTTGGCACCAAAGGGGACGTAACAAACTGTAATGTGATTACTAAAGTTATCAACAGTAATGTGTTACATTACTGCATTACAGACAAATGTTATGTGATAACAGAAACTTGTTATTTTTCACAAAAATGCACTACTTTTTTTCTCATCACTCCCGACTCTGGTATTGATGTATGTGAGTAATGATTTCTTACCACCAGAACATGCTCCAGCAGGCCTAGATATCCAGAGGCACATTCATTGCCATAGCGCAGAGCTCTCATCTGAACCTCCTTGCTGACTTCTGGGTGATAGGCAGCTTGCTAAAAAAGAAGACAGAAATCCCCATTTGAAACAACCACAATTTTGCATGTTAAAATTCCATCCTTATAATGACAAAATAAGAAATAAGTTGGTCTTCCATAAGAAACATGATATAAGTTGTTTTTATAAGTTGGTCTAGCACAAAAATTTAGAAACTAGGGAGATATCTTACTAAGCTGACTAAAATTTGTTAATGTTAATCCAAGTTAGTTTATACCAGAGTTCAACAACAAAATGCACTTTAAAACACTACAATAAGTATAGCCCCAAGCAGCAATTTGTGGCTCCCTTTTAAGTTCAACAGATGAAAGCAGTCAGCAATTTCTTTGAAAGACTGTGCATGTGTTCCTTGGAAGTAATTACTCACCATTTTCAGTTATTAAACAAAGAACACAAACAAACACAAAGTCAACAGTAATTTGCTCTTTGGGTCTTGAACCCTAAGAGGAACCAAAATATTGTAATAATTACACAGGTAGATGATACTAACTTCTAAATCACAGCTTAGTTCATAAATCAGAATTCAGTGCTAGAATTACAAAAGTGTGTGACCAGTAACAGCAAAAGACTGTATGTCAAAATAAGAGGTTATAATAAGTAACTACACAATTGGTACAGTTAGAGACAGGTAATATTTAATAATAACGTTCTTTGTATTAACTTAACATGAAATGTCATAATGTTATATTATGTTCAAAATCATACAGTTATACTTTTTGGTTTAAATGTCATATTGTCTTTTTGTGTTTAAAACTAAATTCTGCACTTCTTAAATAATAACTGTTTTCAAGCATTGATGATCTCAAGATGTGAAAGATTTTAGTAAAATTTAGTTTATCCTTTTTTTAAGCATGACTCTCAGCTATTTCTCTCATCAATAGGCGGTTGTGCTGACCAGCAGGTGAAGTGTATCATGAATCTTCTGCATACCTTGCAGGAATGCAGCATGTCAGCAATGGCCCGTCTACTGAGGTTGGCTGTGGCAATGATGTCTTCCTGACGACATGAGTTCCCAGCAGCCACTGCTTTTGCTGTTGCCATAGTGATTCCTTTAGTCATGCGAATGAACTCCTCTGGTGTGGTCGTCTTGGGTGGAGGGTCAGAACTGCTGAACACCTGTGTTGTATGACCAGAGGACTGTTAGTGAGATACTTGATATCTGAAAAAAAAAACTCTATTATTTCATCCAATAACCAAGTGAATGTTATTCAACATCGTTCTACATTAATTCTTCTGGCTGGAAGGGGTCCAGTAATCTACTGCATCTACTGTCCAGGATAGAAAAGAAACATGTATTCCAATGTTGACCAATATATATTGACAGTACAACACTTGCATCAAAAGTGTGTAACTACTCACAGCCAGCTCCTGTTTGATGTGTTCAATTGTGGCCTCCAAAGCTCTGGTTCCCTTTGTGGCCTCATCCTCCACAGCCTTCACTGTCTTTAGGAGTGATGTTACATTGGTCACCATCACCTACAGCATCAAGGTAAAATCATGTGGCAACACATTAGACTGATTATAAGGGAAAAATGCTTGTTATAGAAATAAATGTCGAAGAGATTTTAATACTCATTCAATATATATAGCAAAACCAGTGAAAAATGCATTCAAAATTCAACACACAGAGATAGATAAAGAACAGTAGATATGATGAATGAACTTTGCCATTCTAAGATAGAAGAGGGGGGGAGGGGGGAGACTCATAAGGTCAAATTTGGGGCCAAATTCTTATTTTGAAATGCAAATTGCGTATTTCCTGTTTGATTCAAGTCAGTGGTGCAGTGGGTGATTTTTATAGCTTGATAAGACAAAAAGTTTAGTTTAGTTTTGATCTCTCTACGACTTTCCTACAGGCTGTGGTGGCTGATTAGTGTTTCTAGGTGGTGATGGAGAGCAAATTTTGGCACTTTGAGGGTAAATTTTTAAACTCACCAGACCTGATATGAGTCTGTGAGCATGTTTAGGGGGTCAAATTTAGGTTCATAGTGGCGTAATGACAAAAATAAAAAATAAATATTACAATTACAATAGAGTCCTTGCCCCCAGGCAAAGACTCCTCTAGCCTTGCCAAAATTTGACCCACTAGAGGAGTCCTTGACTTACAGGCTCAGTTCCTAATAATTAAATAGCCAATGGAAAAACTGTATTGTAAATGCTGACTCAGCAATGCTGTCTTGATTTGTTCATGTAAAATTTCAACTCAGTGTACCATAATGTTACAGTGAAGACTCAGGAACAAATGACAGACTCCTTATAGGTGTTGGCATGTCAAACAAACTTGAATGGTCAAACAGCATGACTGTTTTATCTTACCTTAGCAGAGTTCTTAAGCTGCAACATGCTGGGGTCATCATGAGATTTGCCTGCTGCTGCCTTAGTGGTGCTGATAAGGTTGCCAAGAGCTTTGGCCACATCTTTTACTGCATTGATCAGGACCACCTGTGAAGTGTAAAACCATTATGTTAAAGGTTAAAGTAAAGCACCTTCACATAGAAAAGTTTGAAAGCCAGAAGTTAACAGTGACTGTCCTCTACATTTCCTAAATAAGAGCAGTGAACAAATCAAAGAGCAGACATGCCAGAATTTTCTGTACTATACCAGTCCTTACATCACTGTACTTGCTTCCTGTGTGTCAAAAGGTAGATTTGTGACTTTGTGACTTTTGCTTTTAAGCTGCTTTCTAAGCTGTTTTTACACCAGTCATCTGCTTTTTAGATAAATATCAGTTTGATGTCACTCTACGTCTTTAGCTTTGGGTATTTATGGGTACGCTAATGGACGTATTTCAGTATCCACTTTGAGCCATGAACATTAGCTGTTAACAAAGGGTGATGGTTGAGACACACATAGCTAACAAACTACAAAATGTTCACTGAGAGTCAATTCCACGATCTGTACCTGGGTTTCTGGATCCTCAGAACCCAGGCTGGCAGCTCCAAGTTTGACCACATCAGCCAGTTTGGTGATGGTGGACACTGAAGACTGGGCAGCCTGGGCCAATTTCTCCTGACTGGCTCCTGCACCGGACACCAGCAGCTTGGTGTCTTCCACCAAAGCCTTGGCTGTCTTTAGGATGCATTCTCTGCACACAGGAATGACAAAGTCATCACCTATCACTAAGCTGCTTCAATAATGCAAAGACTGTCCATATATTTAAAGAAAATGAAAATGGTATGTCTACTGTATATAAAAACAGACAGTAAATTGTTGTTCCCAAATTTAGTTCAATTGTAAAATTCAGTTTAAGCTGCAAGACAAAGCAACCTTGATTGACACAGATACATGAGGAAAAAAATAATAGGCTTCAGCATTTGTAATGTGAGAGATGTACAAACTTTGTACCACTGTTTACATCAAATAACACAATTCAGCCAAAAGATCCTGGCAAATCTTTCAAATTTCAGAACCAGCACTTCTAAAATAGCACTGAATGTGTTGAAACCTTTCCTGCCGAGTCAGATGCTCACAGTCAATACTTCTAGCCATTGTTGATATGGGATGTCAAACTCGTGCCATGGAGGGCCGGGAGGCTGCAGGTTTTCTTTCCAACCAAAAAACTTCACCAGCTGATTTCACTGATTAGTCCCTGCTCTCTGCTTGAAGGTGAGGTTTTTTGTTTTTTTTTATTCAAATTTCTGAGTAAGTTTGTTTCTGTCTTCAAAAAAATACAAATTTTATTTAATTCAGTTTTATAATGATCTGTAACTGTCAACAAGTAGAGAAAACTCCTAATAAACAAATCAAAGAAGTTGAAGGACTTTCTTGTCCTCAGGATACCAATACATAGACTTTTTTAACCAATTATTAGAAAACAACTACTCAAAATTCAATTTTCTTATAATGACTATGAAAATCTTTTGTATGTACATAATCCTCAATAACTGCTTACTTGTTTTAATTGTGTTCATATTACTGTAAAATTAAGGCTTATCAAAATAATGTGGTACGTAAGTGCAATGTGCAACAGAAAGTGCCATTTACTGGGTGTTATATACATGTAAAATTACAAATATTCTAGAAAAAATTTGAAGTATCTAAATGCCCTTTAGAGCCACTCTTAAAATTGCAATACTGCATTTTCATACATCTCTCTTCTGGGTGATCTTTTAACACCTCACATCACAAAGCAGCTCAAACCATTCATTTTTAAAGATCTACAAGAGGTAAGAATCCTATATAACTTGGTAGAAAAAACTTTTTTTATCTCTCCAATTATCAATTAATTTAATGTGCTGACTTTTTAAAATTAGAGGAAGTCACAGCCATCTCATATGACAAATGTAAAAGTTTCAACACACCTAGTCTCCCTCCTTACGGTTTTCTACAAAATGGATACACTATTTTTGCTATATTAATTTGAACAAATTAATCTATCATATCAAAGTGCTCATCACAGCCACAGAGTTTGTGTGGGCAAGGCCTTCTGTACAGTTTAGTGTTATGGATTACAGAATCTTTCATCCATTTTTAGTGTGGCTGGCTGGCAATAATGTCATAGTAAAAAGATATAGAACAAAGTTCTGACAAATAAGTCAGAAATGTAGAATACATGCCAATGATATGATCATGTAAATGATTGTCTGACGGCTGATGGAAATATTGTCACAATCATCTATTTCCATCAGTCGTCAGACAATCATTTACATGATCAATCAAAGAATTAGACTCTCCAGTGCAGTACTGCCAAGAGCTGCAAGATGTGCAGATGTGCATAATAAATCAAACAGGAAATGCTGATTACAAAAATCAATGTCTACACTGGGCATTACATTTTCCTACTTCTAGTCTGTACTTCTCAGGAATAATCTTTTTTTTTTTTTTTTTTTTAAATATTTGTATACCTTGACTTTTGATTGCCAAAGCCTACTCTGTTAATGTTATGTTAACGAGGACATTTGTCTTTTATTTAAGGAAAATTCCTACAAGGGGTACTTGAGATATTGCTTTTGCAAGAATTGGATGTACTGCCTGAGAGGGCAGCAGCTGCACTAGTGAGCGTACACTAGTAATGATTTGTGTTGGGATACACATTTTACTGACAAAAGCATGACAATTTCATGTAAATCATATTATGCTTGTCATGCAACACTAATTTCCTGTTGCCAGGAGGCACAATATGTATGACTCCTACATGGCATGTTTTACTGACATTTTACTGACAAAAGCATGACAATTTCATGTAAATCATATGATGATTGTCATACAACACTAATTTCCTGTTGCCAGGAGAAGGCACAATATGTACGACTCCTACATGGCATGTTTGTTTCCTTATTAGACTTGGGAACATTTTGGATGGATTGGACAATGTAGTAAGAACGACTTCCTGTTTCATGGTGAATAATGCATCATCATAGCAATGGCATTTGATAAAATATCTCACAAGTTTTATTATTCAGCATTATAGGATGGTCTTGAGACCGTTAACACCATTAAAACCAGTATCAGAGGGACATCAAAGGAGAAAAACATCAAACATCATTTACTGGTGCCAGTCAGTGACACGATGATTATAGTGCCAGGGGTCTGTGCTGCTGGAGCCGCCACTTATGACCAATGCGGATGCTAATCATACTAGTCTGGCTAGCACAGCTTACCTTCCGCCTAAACTTGCAACCTACAGTGACAGTATGGTAAGCATTGCATTTATAATAGTGAGTGATTCTACTGTAAGATACCTAACTCTAGAGCCTGGATGTCACCTACTGTTTCTCTGTTGGCAAGGTTTTCAACTAAATGGAACTCATTCCAGCTCTCATTAACCTGCATCCCACTGTTCATTTTGTATTAACGCATGTGAGAACAAACAATGTCATGGCGAGGAATTCCAGTCAATGACATGCAGACTTGGAGTCCCTGTGTTATGCAGTTGAGAGTTTGGGAAGATGTATTATGTCAGGTCCCATCCCAACCCCTTTCAGAAGCTCTGAATGTTTTAGTCGGCACTTCAGTCTCCATCGCTGGCTAAAAGATTTTTGTGCTGTTGCAGGATAGGACTTAATCTTACTTTGACTCCTTTTAGACTTATTCAAACCTGTACAAGGCAGATGGTGTGCACCCAAATAGACTGGGAATAAAGCAGTTGACTGTTAATTTCATTCAATAAACAGTCAACTGCCCTAACCTTACTCATAAACAGGGTCACACTCTTAACCTGGTCATCCCCAAAGGCCTTGATATAACCTTTAACTGCATTCTAGATGTTGGGATATCAGTTCATTTTTTTTTCATCTTTTTCAATATCGCCTGGATGACCAATCCTGGGTGCTGCATTTGTGCAGACACATATGTTAAGTTTATCTTAAGATATACCACTAGGTCCCAGTCTAAATTCTAACTGATTTGAAATTGTCATCTTTGTCTTCATGTAACTAAATTGAAAATTTTAACCAGTCAAAAAATCAAAAATCTTAGACAATATTTCTCCATAAAATTCAAGAAAACTTGACATAAATCAAAAGCACCATGGAGGAATGTGGAAAGAGTGAGGGCACAAAAAAGAACTTCCTGCAAATTTGAGCGCGAGAATAACCAGATTAGTTCTTTACTAACACTCTTTCCTGTAAAACCTACTGAGCGTGTCAGACATCTTGGTGTGATAATGGATTCTGATCTTAACTTCCAAAAGTACTCTTCTTTTATCACCTTTTATCATCTTAGAAACATATCCAAAGTTAGATCATTCCTGTCGCTATCAGATTCTGAAAAGTTGGTTCAGGCATTCATTTCCAGTCTGTTGGACTGCTGTGATGCACTTTTCGCTGGAGTAACTAAACAAGCAATTAATTAACTCCAGCTTATTTAGAGTGCTGCAGCCAGAGTTTTAACAAATTTTAGCAAGAACCAAGAGGTAAACACATCACTACTATTCTAACTTGTCTTCACTGGCTCCCAGTAAAACAAAAAATATATTTTTAAGTTCGACTTATTGTTTTTAAAACCTTGAATGTTCTTTCCCGTATCTCTGACATGCTCAGTGATTACACACCTGACAGACCTCGTGAGATCCTCAGGTAACATTCTCCTCAGTATTCCATGAATACATCCAAAATCCGCTCAGGGCGCTTTGTAATGATGTAATAATGCTTTGTAATGTAGTAATGATGGTCTGACTCTTAAGAATTCTCTGCCACATGAGCTCAGGTCTGCTACAACAGTATCTTCTTTTAAATGCTGATTAAAAACATAAGTAAGTATGAGCATGTGGTGAAACAGCTGTGTCTTCATTTCAAGATGAGTATTGTTATTACTACTTTTATCATGGTTATTCTTAATCCTTGTAGCAGTAATAATAATTATAATAATAATTTAATCTGCAAGCAGTGTTGGACAGGCCCTCACAACCCGCCGCCCCCTCAGAGCCAGCGGCAACTCGCCCCAGACACGGCCGACCGCTTGCGCGCTCCACACTGGGACCCAAGCGCAGTATGTGCCTTCTGTGTTGCATGCAGACAGGCCAGAACATAATTGCACTCAGTGCTATAAAGTGGAAATCAGGCAATGGATCAAGTTAATCCATGTGCAAAAGTACCCTCTACTCAACAATCACCTGATATTGATTAAAAATGTAAATATAAACAAGAAAAAAAAATGTTGTCTTATGCCACTGGTCACCACGTAGTCCAACAACAGCTGTTGGCAGGAGAGAGACAGCTAGGGCAACCAACAGCAGTTGCCAGATAACCATACTTTTACTAAGACACCAGCTGTCCCCATACCAAAATGCAACACTCACACACTTCAATAGAGTTTCACAAAAGTGTCTATTTCTTTCCCTGAACACATCTGTCAGTCCAAACAGCCCTCATGAGCACCTGTTACTGTCAACATCACTTACTACATCTGTTAATATCAACCTCAAATAAAGGGACAATAACGCATAGCAACCTGGAGTTTAACTAAAGCTCAGTGAGTGATGCTCTACTACCACCTTGCAGCCAAACTAGGATTTACGTTTACTTTGAAGAAAGCACATTTATGGAAAAAACACATAAGGTGCAGTTTCATTTTAAAATTAGCGTCAAAATAACCTAAGGGTTAAACTACCCAGGACACACTATAAAGATGGCAAAGTGACTGTTAGAAGTTAAAAATAAATCAGGATTATTATAAACTGCCATGCTTAAAAAGCATTCATGTCCAAACTTATTCCTCAGCCTGAGGGCATTACTTCTAATGCAAACTGCTCTATTAAATACCTTAACAAAACATAAATGCCTAGTTTGTCCACAAGGTGGAAGAAGAGCATCACTTTTAAGCTTTAGGTAGAGGATGAATCACATGAGTGGCAGAGTGGAAAAGAGCAGCTCTTGCTCTCATGCAATGCAATGGAGAAATCAATCACACCCACACCTGTTTGAGCTTCGACTGGGCCAACATAGTTGTAGCTACAGACTTCATTCAAGTTTTAAATGAGTCACAAAACTTTGATCTCTAAATCTTGTATTTACATGTTTTTGCTATCTTGTACTGTTTCTGAGTTATCACAGTTTTAGTTTTAGAGTTATTTGTGCTGCCTGCGAGGTTTTATAATGTGTGTGTATTGCATCCTGCTCTCCTGCTCAGAGTGAGTCACATGACTAGCTGAGTGGAGCCACAGCAGCAGCAATAAGAGGATCACTCCTAAACAGTGCTTGGAGCTTAGAGAGTCATGCTCTGCTACCACCTTGTGGCCAGAGAGCTACAGCACTGATCAAAAGCTCTATACAAGAAAACATTTTCCTAGTTTGGCCACAAGATGGCAGTAGCACATCACGCTTAAGCTTTAGTTGAAAGAATGCAGCTTTTTCTTTCATGCAATCCAATGGAGAGAACATTCACACCAGCACCTGTCTGAGCTTCGACAGGGCCAACATAGTTGTAGCTACAGACTTCATTCAAATGTTAAATGAGTCACAAGACTTTGATCTGTAAATCTTGCATTTACATGCTTTTGCTATCTTGTACCGTTTCTGAGTTATCACCATTTGAGTTTTAGAGATTTTTTCTCCTCCTTCTCAGTCTTTATAATGTTTGTGTGTGGCAGCCTGCTCAGAGCAAGTCACATGACCAGTAGAGTGCAGAGAGAGAGAGAAGAAAGGAGGAATAAATGTTAGAAAACCTCCTGTAAAGTACCACAAACTTGGTCAAATCTTACACAAAATATCATATTCTAGAAGGTTTTTTCGTCCTCTTTCCATTGGAACTCAATTCCAAAATATTAAGATCACTTTTGATCAACTTCAAATATGCTTGTTTCTTGAAAATCCACAGAGACTGCACAGCAACAGAAGGGAAAACAAAGACAGATATCAGAGTAAGAGGATCACTCCTAAACAGTGCTTAGAGCTTGGAGAGTCATGCTCTGCTACCACCTTGTGGCCAGAGAGCTACAGCGCTGATCAAAAGCTGTATACCAAAAAACGTATTCCTAGTTTGGCCACAAGGTGGAAGTAGAGCATCACACTTAAGCTGAGTGGCACAGTGGAACTTTTCCCTCATGCAATGCAATGGAGAAAGCAATCACACCCACACCTGTTTGTGCTTCCAGTGTGTCAACATAGTTCTAGTTACAGACTTCATTCAAGTTTTAAATGAGTCACAAGACTTTGATCTGTAA
>JAPZDZ010000011.1:2357049-2373549 GCA_029783805.1 Acanthurus tennentii
TTCTGCCACGATTTTTTTTCTACCTGGGCTTTCAGCAACATCCAGTTTGCGTTCATTTGTTCACTGAGTTTTCCTTGCAATTAACGTTATTTCGGCAACTCTGCAGTCCCTCCTCAGAAACTCAACTATTTGATTCTGCGCGCCGTGGATCGTGTGACCCAAAGGCGCTTTGTCATAGGATAAGGGAGAAGCCCTGGAGCGCTTGTTTACAACTCTGACACATGCTGCCGGCTCTTGAAAAAAAGAATCGACGTAATTTAGAAATTAAATCGCATGTAGGGGTGAATGGACATCGAGGTTCTAAAACAATTAATCATGCAGGCCTAACTTCGACACACACTTTCTCGTTTATTTTCGTCCATAAATAAGCCGCATCACTGTTTAAGCCGCAGGGTTCAAAGCGTGTGAAAAAAGTAGCAGCTTATAGTCCAGAAATTACGGTAATCAAATTTCCTTACCATCTCCTGCACAGTGACAGCTATGGCCTTGGCTGTCTTAACCATGGTAGTCTGGTAGTCCACAAAGGTGCCTTCAGGTTCAAGTGCAGGAGTGTCTTCCATTTTATTAATGGCGTCATTGATGGAGTCCACCATGCCACCCACAGCACCTGCTGCACTGGCAGCCTCAGCCAGAGTGGCACCCAGGTCATCTACTGCTTCTTTCATCATTTGCACGGATTCTTCCAGGGCCTCCTGCATGTGTGCTGCCTAGATAAAGGAAAAAATATTTGACTTGGCAATTCTGGAATATTGGATCAGACTGTTGAAACAACTCAGGACAGAAGGGTAATTAATGAGCAGCACATTACTTTAAATGAAAATAGGTTGTAAATTGTGAAATAAACAAAAAACATTTGAAGCAGAGGAAGTGGAAAATTAAAATTTTAACATAGAGCTTACACTATTTAAAAGCTTTTTAAAACATAAGTTTCATGAAGTTACTGGTTAGGTGAGTCAAAAACAGGGTTAATATTGTGCAGCAGCATTTTTTTTCTTAACATGTAAGGTCATTTCTTGTCTTAACCCAGGGTACAGTAAAAGGCCACCATGAGAAGACAAATGCAGTATGACTTTTTCAAAATCATAAAACAGTTTTGAGTTTTGAGAAGCCCCTTAGCTGATTGTGGTGGGGCTGGATGATACTTTTAACTTCAACATCAAATTCAAAGGAGACTACACCCAAATGTCTGGCTGTAGTTTGATTGTTGCAGAGTTGTAGACTCTTCTGAAGAGTAAGTATCAAATGCAATTGTCAGAAAAGTGTTATGCAGGACAGTATGACATTGATCTAAAGCTGAATTTTGACCTATTAGCTATAAAATATCATCATCTCATCATTTGATCCTATCAGACATTTGCATAAGTCCAAGTCAAAGATTTTGACCATCGAAATCTAATCAGTTCATTCTTGATTCTTAGTGGATGCCTGTGCCAATTTTTAAGAAATTCCATCAAGGTATTACTGAGAAAACAAGTCCCTAAGTATGGCACAGACAAACAAACATAAGAATAGGCATACAGAGATAAAAGGATAGACGAACAACATGAAAACATAATACCAACTGTCACTGCTATTCCTGGCACAATGGCATAATAAAATATTTAGTGTTACTATCACAATCAGTCAAAAAAATTCAGAGTGGGGACTCGCTCATGTCCAAAGTGTAATTTATTTCCATTAGGTTCCACCATACTTAGCACATTAATCTTCCCTGTTCAGAAGTTGTCTAACAAGATTTTGACCTCTCATGCTTTGGTATTGGATAGTTTTTCTATTCAAATAATGGCAGCAGGACCATTATTTTTTTCCCTTATAATGACAGTTAATGGCTTATTCAATATTCCAAACTCTGTTCTCTGTCCAGTGCACAAAAGGCTATGGGGCATTTTAGCATACAGACAACAGATATCAATAGACTATTAATGAATTGTCTAATACTTTTTCTTTATGTACATACTTAAATACATGCTTTAGTATTTCTATTAAGTTAAAGATATCTAATATCTTTTATTCTCTTCTTCTGCAACACATAGTCTACAGAAATTAAAAGACCCAAAATGCTTTGTCTGTGTGTGTGTGAATTTTAGAGCTGAAATAGTATTATAAATGTATCTTTTATATGCCTTAAGTTCACTCCCCTGAACCCTCTGCAAATTAGCAAACAAAATATATTACATAATTATTAGATTCTATTCTACAAAGCAGCCCCCAGTTGGTGCTTTGATGTTGCCTTGTTATACTCCCAAGAACCTGGTTTCAAAATGACAGAGCTTTGTCAATTTGCCAGTTTACTTGATCATCTTCTCTTTGCTATGAAACAAATGCCAGCTTCAATACCTTAGGGTTTCCTCCAGCCTCCTTGGCAGTGTAGAGCATCTGCAAGGCTGATTCAGTCAGGGTTTTGGTTTGGTCTAAGACAGCCATCTGCTGTTGGCTGCTGAGGATCTTGGATGCTGTGCCAATGGCGGCCATAATCAGGGGCTCAAAGTAACTGGCCATCTGAGACACCTGTTCAAGTGTGTAGGGAAAAAAATGTACACAGGTGCAAAACAGAAATTCAAAAATAAAAGGAACATGTCAAACCCTGTCAGTCTTTAGATTGACCTCTGGTTGGTCAGCATTCATATAGTACTGCGTAAGTTGTGTGGTGGTGGTGTTTTTTTTTTTTTTACCTTGTGTCCCAGCTGAGAGGCCTCAGAGCGAGCAGCCAGAGCTACAGGATCAATCAAATTACTAATTTCATGAACTGAGGCAGCCATCTGCTCATGGAGAGTCTGCCACAAATAAAAATACACATACACATATTATTCTTTCACATTCAGTGGAATTCAGTTTTTCTGCATAAATTTTACTAATAACAGAACAAGAATGGCTTGTAATGTGTGATATTATGTGGAAAGCCTAAAAAAATCAACAATAACAACAGCCTAAAATACTACACAAATGAAAACTGAAGAGATAACCAAGAAGGGTGCACAGAGCCTTCATGCTTTCCTAGGACAAAGTCATGCAAACAGGAGGTTAACCAAAGTCACTGAAGGGATTTGCGTTGAGCTCTCTATAATAAACCAGGAAATACATGCTAAAATACAAACCTCATACAAACCCTTACACCAGAAAAATAACCAAACAATCATCATAAAGGTTTAATTATTAAGAGAATAAAAGCTGCATGGCAAATCTGCGTTCTCTTAAATGCTATTGGCTTTAGCAATGGATGCTATTGGCTTTAGCTATGCTTGCTGGGAGTATCAGGTTTCAACAACATATATATTGCTATAATGCTACACATAGTACACGAAAATTCTTATTTTTTACAGGTGGCATACTGCTACAAATCAGCAACCCCTATACCAATTTGTCCAAAGTTATCCACACCCTCACTGGTTACAGAATCAATTTGAATAAAAGTGAACTTATGACAATAAAACACGCAAGATGTGACTTGATACAAACAGTTCCTTCTAGAATTGTGACTGATAAAGTCACTGAATGTCTTGGGGTGCAAATTACCGTATGGTGTTTCCTCCAGCTCAAAACAAAATTTTTCCCCCTTGAATCACAAAACTTTAACTCAACATTAAATTTCGGGGACGCTGCCCATTTCCCTTCTTTACAGGATAAATGTTAGAAAAATGGTCATTCTACCACTCTACAACCATTCTGCTACACTTTTCTTAAATTTATTGAAAATTACTTAGTTCAATAACAGTATATCATCTTAAATTATAACAAAAAAATCCAATACATTGTCACTGACTTTTTTAGGGACTAATAAAGCCAAAGAATATATAAACAAACCCTGTACAAATCCAGATAGAGCAGGGTTCTAGTTATGTCTATTTTTCTCTTTTCTTTTTTTTGCAAATATTAAGACCATAATCTTCTGAATTGATGATCCATACCAACAAGCTTATTGGCTAAAAATAGAGGGAGAGAATTGTTTTTCTTTCCCTACAGGTGCATTTGTTATGGTCCATGTACCACTGAAAACAGCTGAAGTTCAGTACCAAGTTGAGAGATATATCTTGCCTTCTTTTAACAGCACACAACCCCACCTTCAAAGCATTGACTCTAGATAGTGCCTTAACCCAAGATAAAAAGCCAAGGAGTAATGCTATGGAGATTATGGAATATTTAAAAAAAATACAAGCTAAACTACAACATTGCAAGTCACTGCAAAGCTCCAAATGCAACTGATTTATTCACAGTGATGAACAGCAATACATAATGGTGTTAAAAATTAAATTGCATCAAGAGTTTTTATGTTCATAACTTACTATCCAATCACCGATTAAATGTCCTAAACTGTCATCATGTTGAGCCAAGAAAATAGGAACTCAAAGCAAGCATGAAAAAAGCCTCAGTGCAGTATGCAGGCAAATGTGCAAATCAGTAGTCAAATTCTCTTTTTCTTTTCCCTCCTATCTTAATTTTTTTTCAAATATTTTCATTAGAAGATGAACTGCTTTCAATAAAAGTATTTGAAAAAATTTTAGTCATGACTTTTGCTAACCGCACACTGCAAAATAATCTGACACCTGAAGAAATTCCATTTGCTGGAGAGAGCTGTGGAACATAGTTGAAACCAATGAAATAGATACCTTTTTCCATTCCTCAACTCAAGGTGCTTCAAGTGAACCTTGAGTTTAGGATATTTTAACATAGAAAATAAAAGTTAAACATTTTAGCATCTGAGAAATGTAAACCACACCTCAGATCATCTTTAGTATGCATAAGTGCATGTGTGTTACCTCCATGGAGATGTCCTCTCGGGGCATTAGCTGCTGGCTTATGGCAGCCAGAGAGGCCTGATCAACCTCTCGCATGCAGCTGTTCAGCACCTCAATAGCATCATCACATTCTCTCTGGCCAGGAGCCTTTTCTCTGTAAAAAAAAAAAAAAAAAAAAAAAACACAAGTGGGAGGTTGTTTACAGTGGTGGCTTTAGCAAGTGGTTAAGCAGAGAAACAAATCTCACTGACAAATGACATCTCAAAATGTGAGCGTGTTCTCATTTTTGCCTAATTCATAATAGGCTTTGTGGACTAATCAGGACATAACCTTTTACTGGTATTTACGATGACCGGTAGGATATGATCTCTGAATCTGTCAGAAAAGGCAAGAGGCAGTCCAGTCAGAAGTAGTTGTAGCAATACTGTTTACCTCATATTAGTGATGAGTTTCTTTATGGAGTCAGACACAGTCCTGGAATGTCCTGCCAACACTGACCACTTGGGGGGGTCTTTGGGGTTGACAGCGAGAGAGCGAGTGGTCTGAATCAAGCCAGCAGAGCTCTCCAACATCATTTTTGCTGCAGCTAGGATGGGTTCCATGGCTGCATGACCCTAAGAGAGGTACATGGAAATCAGAATGAAAATGATTAGCTGAATTGAGAAATACTGAAATGATAATCACAGAAGATTTTAATCTATTAATTATTGGTGTCCACCAGGTACATATCCTAAGTATTGCTTTTCTCTTACTGACTAAACTGCATTTAATAAACACAAAACAGGGAGAGGAAAAAAACAACAACAAAAGCATAGCAGTCACATACTTAAAGTGCTGAAATGCTGTTAAATAACTTAACATAACAGCAAACAATTGAGCACTGTTAAATCATGCACTCAACTTCTGACTTGTTTAGATGAGGACATACCTCAGGACTGATCTGAGCAGGAATGCTGGCAAACTCAGGGTTGGAGGCGAATGCGGTCAAGTTGTCCACAGCTTCTATCAGAGGACCAGTGGCTGCCTTACATTTCTCTCTGTTCTCCTGGTTAAAGGCTCCATCCAGTGCCTGCACATGACATTTCATTTATGATTACACCCATGTGGTGATATGTATGATGGACAAGACTGTCCCTTTTTCAAGACCATTCCAATCTCAAATGAGAATTAACAAAGAGAAAATACCAAATTTACATTATGTGGTATAATGGTTCTTAGACATAGATCCATTAATATACAAAAAAAAATATTAAAGGCTCCTGGTTACCCCCTTCTCTGAATAGAATGTAAAGGATTAGTAAGTTTCAGTACTACCTGGTCCCAGGTTTACTGTGTTGTGGTTGGATATCTTATCATAACAAATTTTAGCAAAAAGCAACATACTGATACAAAATTGAAACATCATCATATCAATTTGTATTGTCCTTTAAATCAACAACTAGTTGGCTGACAGTACAGAATTCCCACTCTTTTCTTGAAATCATTTACAGAATTTTTCCAGGACATATACGGTGATGATCAAGCTGCTATGGTATGACAGACAGGTTACTGCAAAAATCAAAGTGAGGAGGACACAGTTCAATGAGCTGGCAATAGTCAGTAGTCTGTAACCAAGATTCTGTTAAAAACATGAAATCTAGGTTAGCAGAGGAAATAAAATCATTTTAAAATAAGAGTTTTGCAAGTAATTTAAAAACGTGCCATTTTAATTGTATTGGTGCTGGGCCTTGATTTTGATACATGTGACTTGAAAGGTTCTTTAGATTCCTGTGTTGTACGTTCCTGCAGTGAGAAAGTACTCAGCTCAGTGTTGAAGTGTGCTCCACCTGACAACTTCCATTTATATAGTGCCTTTAAGGGGAGCCAAGGACGCTTCACATTAATAGATAATCTCTTACATGCTTAGAAGTTATCCATTTTCAGTTAATTTGTCAATTTTTGCTTTATTTTCTGTTGTTTTTGTTTTTTAATCAAACTGTAAAGCACTTCAAACTCCATTTGATAACTCTGTAAGGTGCTACAAAACAAAATCTAATTGGTTGATTGATAACTGTGATGTTAATTTTGCCATGTTAAGTTCCATTCACTTATACAGACAATGTTAGCAACAAGAATTGACTGGGTGAAAAGCGCACAAGCACATTTACAAAGATTTAGGGAATCAACATGGTTACTTTGTAGCCAATATCATTAATTGGCTGGGTAGGCTGCATTAGTCAGAGTTCAAATCGCATAGTGCATTCATACAATAAATGTTATATAAGTTAAAACTCTATCAACTCTGAAAACAACTGCAAAGTCAATGAAGTAGTCTTTGTCAAAATTGAAGTTGTTAACATTGGCAGAATGTAGCACACACAATTACTGCCTATTAACTACTAATACCAGTGGGTGATTTGCTATTTTTCAACAAGGGGGATAAGTTTAATGCTAGTGCTTATAGCCTACAGCAAAGTTAGTCTGGTATTTGTTTAACATTGCTACCTTAAAGACTGTATAAAGACAATTCCATGATTTCCTTAGTAATATGTTAGTTCTGATTATTTATGTATATTGAACAAATGTTGAAAATACGAAAAACTGCATTTTAACTCTGATCTATAAATTAACTTTTTCAGCCATTTTGTTATTTTTGAAAAGCCATCCAAGTTTATTTTGCTGGTCAGGGCATTGAACTGGCATACTTTTGGTCCCAAGCTCATTTTTCAGACTTTTAGTGCACCAGTGCTCTGACTGAATGATGGAATATCAGCAGCTGTGTCATACTGCCTAATGGCACCACCCTCAAGTTTGAGGTTAATGCAGTAATATCTCAAGGTTGTCTTATTTGGCCATAATTGTTCATATTGGTTACAGATATGTTAGCAATTAAAAATTGTTAAAAGATTGTGATGACATTATATAGCTAAATGTATAAGGCACAGACATTATCATCAGCCAACCAGCAGATGACACAACTATATTCTTAAAAGACAGACATTAAATTCGAACAACTATTGTAAAAAATTGAAACATTTTTGAGATCTTAAGGATTATCATTCAACTAAAAAAAATGTGAACTATATGCACTGCATGACACACCATTAAAAGATATATGTAATATTCCTATCAAGTCAGATACCTGTCAAATACCTTGGAATACCTTTCCAAGGTCCAAAAACTAAGTTAATCTTCAAATGTGGAAAATAAATGAAAGAGTGTAAAGCAAAATTAAAACATGGTTACAAAGAGACTTCTCAATACTCAGTCCAGTCTATCTGAAGATGTAGTGTTTATCAAGATTATTTACTACATTCATCCCATATTAAAAAAATGAATGATAAAATCTATTAACCCAATTATTCTAAATTTCATTTTAAGAAACAGACCGAATTGTATAAAAAAGTAATACAGTCGAAAAATAAAGGCTGGAGAACTATAGGTTATTGATTGCATTAATGGAACTTTAAAAATAAATTTGATAAAATCTAGGATTGATAATTTCAACTCTTTCTGGTACTGTGCTTCTAATCACTTATTCAATTAGATTAAATGACTGCAATTTCTTATTAGGTCTGTCTTCAATTTTGATAAACTCCCTTTATCATTATTAGAGTTCAACAAACAAATATTGTTGTTTTGGTAATTGTTAAAAGCACATTATCTCATACACCCATACATACACCCCATATCACTATACTCTGGAATAATAGCTATGTCTTATAACAAAATATAATATTTGTTTTATCAAGGCTGGTATGAGAGAAATATATGATCTATAACTGACTTAAAGACTGCTACTGAGTTGCCTGTGGAGGTAAAGTGGGTTGCCTACTAATAAAAAGGTTGGTGGTTTGATCCCTGGATCCTCCAGACTTCAAGTAGAAGTATCCTTGGACAAGATACTGAACCCCAAATTGCTCCTAGTGGCTGTGTGGTTGTATTTTTATGAGTTCCTGATTAACAAGACTTTATTTTGAAGAGAAGCCACCTGGCATTAGTGTGTGAATGTATGTGTGAATGGGGGAGTGATGACTTGTGTTGTAAAGCGCTTTGAGTAATCAAAAGGTTATAAAGGCACTATATAAGTACAATCCATTTACCATTTCATGCTTTTCTTTTTTTTAGAATATGAATGATTCTACACTAAACATAATTTCAAGTCTTCCAAATCAGATTTTGTCAAATTACATAGAGCACTTCCCAATTAAACCAATTTGTGTTTCTAACAAAAAATATATCGGCATACCAACCTCTACAACTGGCCCCACTATCAATTCATTGGATCTTAATCCTGGACGAAAAATGTAATAATCATATTATAAGAAACTGTCTCACTGAACATTTATTTCCCAAAAGGCAAATCTGAAATAACATCTTAAACAAATTTGATTAAAAAAAAACAATTAACAGTCTAAGAAGAATGCATATAACATTCCCTATATCACCCAAACCAAAGAAACACTTCAAAATTATGAACAACATCTAGCCTTCCAAAGAACTACTTACGCTACATTTCCGTTATGATGATAATGTATGCACATTTTGTAAAAGAAGATCATTAATTTTTTTTCTCATATGGTGTGGTACATTCATTCTGGTTTACATTCACAAATGGTTAAAACAAAGGATCTCACCTTATCCTTTTATAATGGTAGGTTTCTGCCCGAATTTCAAATACTTCCCATCAGAACAGCTATAAACACTTGCCTGATCCAACACCAACTGCATGAAATATGTATGAAATGATAAAAGGGGCCTAGGCTAAGGGAAGAACTAGATAAGAAAACCCAGGGCTAATAAATGTAAAGATATTTGCTTTTACTCAACATGAAACATTTACTTTGACCTTACTTGAGCATGAATTTGAAAAACAAACCTTTATAGACTTGACAAGGTTGGCGGTGGTGTTGGCCACTTCTTTGGCTGATTGGACAAACTGCCTCTTGGCAACAGGGTTGGGAGTTTTGGAAGAGGCCAGACGGCATGCATTACACAGTGCAGAAGTGTGTTTAGCCACGATGGTTGCTGCCGAAAGCACCTAGGCAGAGAAATAGTGCTCATCTCAATGATGTATTCAACCATATTAAGACTCAGTAATGTAAATGAAAGGTTGATGAGAAAAGTGACCCGTTATTGGTTTGGTGTAGTAGAGTTATAGGAATTTACCTGAGATTGAGTGCATGCTGGGTCCACCAGGTTCTGGCAGGCCATCTGAATAGACTGATTAGCCCGGGCAAATTGAGCAGGGTCTACAAGGCCCTTCTGACCTGCTGAACTGTTGGGATCTGATACTCCTACCAGATAGGCAGCCTGAGGGACATCAACAGATCAGTGATTGGTCATGTCACAAAAATAGAAAAATAGCAGTCACTTTGTCAGATTGTTTCTTACTGTGTGTCTCCAAGTGGTCTCTGACCAAGACAATATTGAATTTTCTTTTTTTCAGTTCTGTTCTTGGGTGTCATGATATACTGGTATGATGATGGATTACATGTAAAATTTTTGTAAACTTAGGCATATAATTAAATCCTTTAAATAATGCAGCTCGCCCGTTTCCTTGAGTTCTCATGTTGTCGTTGTGGATGGCGGTAGTCCACCTTAAGGCTAGTTTCCAGCAGAAAAAAGAAGAACAGGAAGACCCAATCACAGACAAGAGCCAGCCACTCTACTTGAATTTGAAGAAGTAAGCTAGTCAAAATAAGAGTTTAGAACAAACAGCTTGTTTGAAATGCAGATTAATGAAATACAATAACCACCAAAAGATGCATTATCGCCAACCTGCTCGCCCAGCTGCATGTCAATCACCCTTCATATAAGAAGACAAGGTAAGCAGACAAGGTAAGCACAGCAAAAGGTTATATTTCGGTGTTTATGTGCATTTTATTTAAGCTTAGTTATTGGCAGTATTTTCTTCTGATTATATAAAAGGCAGAATCAAAGAAGCAAGAAAGAGTCAGAGATTAGGGTTAACCAAAGCGATTTGAGTCAGTAGTGAAAAAAAAGAGGAAACATTGGCTAATGCAACACAGGATCCATAAATCAACACCTACTTTGAATATTTATTCAGTTTTGAAGGCACACAAAACACACAATCAAGTTTATTTAGTTGATAGTATTATTTTTTGATTTTATAGATATTGTGATAACATATTATTGTGAAGTCTTCAGGTCTCATTAATTGTGTAAAATAAAAATCTGATATCGTAACAGCCATAATTCCAGTAATGAGTTTTTACCTGTGCAGCTGCTTCAGTCAGACCACACAAAGCTTTGGAGCCAGCACTAACTGAATCCCCAAATTCTGGCAGGTTGGAGTTCTTGGCATTGTGGGAAATACCAGCCATGGACTCACCAAGAACCTGTCAACAGCAGAAGAGAGATTAGAGAATGTCTGACTGTCGAATTGTAATTTACCGTGTCTTTTTATGCTGTTTAGGATGAGCAATATCTTGAGCAAACTACAATAAAACAAAAAGATAATGCAATAATTAAAGGGGCAATTCAGAACAATAACATGCAAGTATATTTAAAATGGGTAGGAATAAACCTCAGTGCTATGCTGACTATACTAACTTTTTAGCACCGCCTTGTCAAGTTTTAAAAGCACAAATGCCTAGACAGATTTATTATCTGTTTACTTAATCATGATCATATTGTTACAGTTTCCGGGTAGTCTAATCAATAAAAAATTAATGTTTTTATTTATTATTTTGTATAGCTGCTTGTGTTAATACAACATTTTACCAGTTGAGAATTTGGAATGAGGCTACAGTAAACTACAGCTTACATTAACATGTTGCAGTAGTTTACCTCTATAAACTGACTAAGTTTCCGTTTACCCCTCAGGGACCCTTTGAAATAAAAAATGTCATCACTAAATCACCTTATGCTATTCAGCATTTGTGGGTAATTTTTTCATAATTAACATGTGATTTCCTGAGCTGGAACAAAAATGGTCTTTGTGAGATCACAGTGACCTTGACCTCTGACCTCTAAATTCTAATCTTTTTAAGCTTGACTCCAGGGGGATGTTTCTTCTTCATTTCCAGAAATAACCCCAAGGCCTTTTTGCAGTTATCACCTACACAAGAATATAACAAACATAGGGCCAGAGTTTTTTTTACTTTTGACCACCAAAATATAATCAGTACATCCTTGAGTCCAAGTGGACATTTGTGCTCAATTTAAAATGATTCTCCAGGATGTTCTTGAAGTAATGCATTCACAAGAACAGGATGGATGTACAAACAGACAACCTGGATATATAATGCATCTATTGCTGTCACCAGCCAAGGGGCATTCAAGAGGAATCAACAACTGTTGAACATCTCTGTATGTCCCTATAACATGTACCCCTACACATATTTTTGTCAAGGGACTCTTAGGAAGTAATTGCAAAAAAAAGGACTCATAAAATAAATTTATGCAACTTAACAAGAATTTTACTAGAATGTCTTCAATAATGAAAAACAGAAATATTGTCACTTGGTAAAGCCTACAAACAAATGTATACACTTTCAGCAAGCATCACCTGATGTAAGAGAAAGTAATCTGTCGTTGTTCTTTTACATTGAATGTGTCACTTTGCAAAAAGGTAAAGAAATGAGAGGAGGGTGATAAAAGAATGGTATAACAAAAAAATTAAAGGGAAAGAGGAGACACAAAAACAGCAGTAGAGCAACAGTAATGTATGTTCTACCTTTGAATTTTCCATCACGCTGTCGATGCAGTCAAAGTATGACAGTTCATTGATGGCTTCTGTTGGGTTTTCTAGCATCCCCTTCACCGACTGCATACAGACATAACTCAGTGACAATACACACACATAAAACATACATAAAACACACAAGGACTTGCACCACTCAGCTGAATGTCACACAACCAGTGTTGTGCTACATGCTGTTTTATGACCTTGTTTAACAATTTTCTGTATTATAAATAATTTCAAGTAATTTTTTTCTGATAATTTTTTTCTAATTCAAACTAGTTTCACTTGCCAGCCCAGTCTCCCAAGAGTTGTGTCAGTGCTGAAAAGGTCTGGGAGTAACTATTATCGTTCTGCTATAAGGGACAAAACACTCTGGCTGGTCAGTTTGTCTTTGTCTTATGTCTCAGAAACATCTGTTTTAGGAGTCACTAAGCCAAGGATTTAGTAACAGGGAATCTTAAAACCCCACAGTCTACATAAAGGTAGTCATAGTAATTCAGAACTACAGGACCTTGCAACAGGATCAATTATTGGTTACATCAACAATGAACACTCTAGTATTCAAACTCAAAATGTAGATTCTACAGTTCAGTGGTCATATTAACCAATCTCAGTTAGTTACATGCTGATGAGGCCTCACTTACACTGGTGATATTAAAAAAAGCATAACCCAGAGGACAGAAGAGACAAAACTTGGTGTGTGGCTGGATGACAATGGTTACCTCAAGCTCTCTTAGTGCATTGTCACACTCCTTCTGACCTGGAGCCTGTTGTGTGCACATGGTGATAAGCTGGTTGATACTGTCGGTAACTGCCCTGTGGACACAAAGGCTCAAAGATGTAAAAGAAAGATATGCAGTAAAAAAGACTGGCAACAAATAGAGTTTAAGAAATCTTTTTTTACCGAGCAGCAGCTGCTAGCTGGTTCTTCAGATTTGGGGAGCTTGGGTCAGTGGACAAGGCTTTGGCTGCCAGTAGCAACTTGCTGGATGACATGGAGATTGTCTTCAGGTTGGACACCACCTGCGTCTGGTCCTCTTTAGACTGGAGGATAGGAAGGAAAGGATGTGTAGAGAATTTCAGAGTCTTAGTTACAGCAACTGCACCATACAAGTGCTTACTGGAATAAAATGATTATTCCTTAAAATTACCCAAGCCTACTTGTTCTGACAACATTACATATCGCCTCATAACCATGTACGCTATGTATTTATTTTTGAACCAATCCAACATACATTTTCCTGCTACCCCAAATACTCATTAGAGTATTTGATGGGAATTATCCTACAGCTAACCATTGTCAACAAAGATGTTCTATTCCTACCTGTTTGATTAACATTTGCTAAAAACTACAGCAATCATCTGCTTTTAAAAAATTACTAGACATTTTCTAAAGGAAGCCATACATTAGTATAGGAGATATAAGAAATACATGATGCATTAATACAGCCATACAACAAACATATTTTGTAGTTCTTTTATGCTACTACTATTAACAAAAAAAAAAATAGTAAAACTATTTTTCATATTTTAAACTTAAGAATAAACTAGAAATCTTCCAGCCTGAGGAAAAAAAGCTGCCCAGCAGTTTACTGATACCCTGTATGACACTTCTCTCATTCCTCCTACTACCAAACTGTGGTAGGCTGAACAGGGTGAGGCTAAGGTGGGTATCATTTCTTAATGCTCAGCCTTTGTGCACGAACCTTACCTGCCTCAACTTACAGCAGACGTGCAGCAGACTACTGAATAAGGAATATTATTACTTTATTTATTTTGTTATTTTGATGTTTACGCAAACAAAAGTGCATAGTGCTGCTAATTTTAAAATGTTTTTCAAAATAAATTTGTGAAATAATTTCAGTGTGTGCATTGGCACTTTTTTGAACATTTTCAGCACATTTTAACAATATCGTAGTAATACTGATAACCGTGATAATTTTTGTCGCTATAATCCTAATATAAAACTTTCAGACCATATTTTTCCTCTACTCTTTACTCATTTTGAGTGCTTCAGAAGCAGAGCATCATACCTATGTTGGCTTTGATTTTTGTACTTCTACAATGGCTGTGTGGGCAACATAGTTAAATTGAATCTCTTTTTTTCATTTTCATGTTTATTGTTTTCATTTCCTACTTGGTGCTATAACCTACCATACAGTCACAAATTAAATGAGCAAAAGATTAGTTTTATTCTTTTGGGTGTTTTACTAATAAAAGAATCTGTGGACTCAAGTTTTATCATAATTTTTCCACAAATATCCTAAGACTTTTGACCTGGTGCCAGACAATGCAACGTGATGTTCATATGTTTATGCAGTGAAGCCAACACGATCTGCATGGGGTGTTTTATCTTAAAAAATGACCAGATTCTTTGTCATTTGCGTGTTTGACTTATGCATGGCTCTGTTAGCTCTGAGCAAATTGATGTGGCTTTGGTCATAAATAGACAAGGTGCATATTCTTCACAGAACTGAGGGCTGCTTCTGGGATGCTTCTGAAACATGATGTGCCTGGTGGAAACACGAGCATTGACTACAATATCCATGATCAGCTCATGCAGATACACATAATGGAAACCAGGGGTAATAATTAAATGAGGGACAGCTAAGCATACAGTCTTACTGATTCACTTCAGTCTGTCATCATGTGAATGTTGATGATCTCATACGATACTATTCCTGAAGAGCACTGTTTGGTAAGTGTAGGAGGAATTTAAACAGCAATAATAAACACAATTGTGAATTCTCTGAGAAGATGATGTAGTCATTACTTTATCATCATCAAAAAAAAAAATCTGGTGAACATTGTCGTGTTGCCTACATTTTTTAAGATCTACATATTCAGCAGTAACCTGATATTTGCTTGAGAAAAGGACATGTGGTCAAATGAGTTTTGAAAATTAATTTTAACATAAGTGCTCTCTGTTTAGGAGTCATCTGTAAGATTAGGACACGAAAGGATTTTTTTTTTCTATATTGATAATGAATGGCCCTGCTTGTCATCTGTATTTTTCCTTTATAATATTTTTTCAATACTGACCTGGGATGTTCCAGCCATGTCGACACCAGCCTCCAGGAAGTTGCTAAAGTCCTGTCCAAACTTGCTAGTGGCCCTGGCCAGATCCTGGGTGGTCCCTCTGGATGCCTGGACCACTTCATTGGCGGACTGGTTCAGACCAGCTGCAACCTTGTTGAGCTGAGCCTGTACCTCTTGGAAGCTTTTTCCACTGGATGGGAACTGTAAAAGGTGTAGGAAACAACGTTAGCCCTACCTGATTAATGTAAGAAGTCTCTCCTTTTACCATAATTTCTCCTAAGAATTTTTGGGGGTTTTTTTTGCTAAATGCTCCACCATGTTAAGCAACTAGTCTCTAACAGTCTTGCTGCAAATTGGTGCTGAGCAGAAAGCAAACAGTGGAATTTGAGAGTATTTTCACTAAAAACAGCTGCTCACTGCTAGAAGAACATTTGATGAGAACACTGGGAGTACACCACATTAGTAAAGTTTAAGGATACAAAATCATCACAACATGCTAAACGATGTTAAAAATTCTCTGTTGAGCTGAGGGGAACTGCAGAGTTGGTGATAATCCTCTATGGGTTTGATAAAAAGTTAAATCTTTCATATTACTCATAATCATTTAATCTTTTTTTATTGATAAAAAACTGTGCAGGCTTAAGTGCTCTATATGTAACAGGGGCATAAATTATTAGGGAATTGACCTGGTGCAAATATTTCTCTTTGGCACTCCCTCTTGCCCCAAACAAAAGCACACACTCATGCACACACATGCACAGATATACAAAATATGCTAAAACATAAGTATAGAACAGCAAAGACATGAGGCAGGCTGTCAAAAGTGTAACAGGCTACAAAAGCAGGAGTGCTCCCATCATGTGTGAGGCCACGTTACCAGACAAGCTAAATACATTTTATGCTTGCTTTGATCTCCTCAACAGAGAGTCAGCTGTAAAGTCTACTGTCGATATCCACAGTGGATGTGAGGAAAGTCCTGCTGAAAGTGAATATGAGTAAAGCTGCTGGGCCTGATAACATCCCTGGCTGTGTACTAAA
>JAPZDZ010000011.1:2386924-2400573 GCA_029783805.1 Acanthurus tennentii
ACCAGAGGTGGACAGAGAAAATTTATAGGAAGGACTTTGTTCCCAATAATTGAACACGCTGGCACTTTAGTTAGTTAAAGAGTTAGTTAGTTAAAGAGTTAGTTAGTTAAAGAGTGAGTGAGTGAGTGAGTGAGTGAGTGAGTGAGTGAGTGAGTGAGTGAGTGAGTTAGTCAGTTGCTAATGTTAGTACATATATATATGACATAGTGCTGTTACTTCACTTGAAATGTGGCTTACGTTCAAGCAATCTGTTATTCCTCTATTTCCTCCATTCTATCCTGTCTATTGCTTAAACAAATGTCTAATATCTAAAATTATTGAAATCAAGATCGCCATCCATTTAAGGATACCTTAATCAGTAACTGTAGGCCACCTTCTAGCATCCTCAATCAAACTACCATCACTGCCAGCCAGTCACAAACTCAATAAAGACCAGTAATGGCATCGAGGCAAGATAACAGTGTACAGAAACTGGTCGCTGAGATTCATCTCTACTGGAAGGAATAAAAGGAGGGTATTGAGAGAAACAGTTTTCCTACCAGCCGTGAGGTTGACCATGGAAGCTGTGCCTGCTGTGATGGCATCCACCTGAGAATGGATCTCATGTTTGGATTCATCCATCTTGTTTTTGCGCCAGGCTTGGGATGCCTTTAAAAAAGAAGAGAAAAAGCCTGGTGAAAGATCCAGATATAGAATACACTGCTTGATTTCACTGCTCATAACTCATGTCTGCAGTAAAATCAATCAACTTAGACTTAGAATAATGGTAATTAATTCTCACAGCATCTGTTCCTAGTGGGGGTAGGGTATCAAAGTCATCCAGAGAGGCCTGGGCTGCCTGTACAGCCTGCATGCTGGAGTTGATAGTTCCAGTCAGGGCTTGCTGTGCTGAAGTCTGGAAAGGAAAAAGCACTATTATTAACAGGATGTATCCTGTGACAGCTAACACCGTCTTGAGGTCTTAAAAAATTCTTAATTTGTACTCTCTTCTCTAACTTTTAATTAGATGTTAAAGGACAAGTTTGCAGTAATTATAACAGTCCCCAGCTAATTGGTTTTGACAAAAGATGTAAGCCTTCAAAAATGCCTCATATTAATATCCACTTTTATTTTGGTGGGTTTTCAGGTTTGGTGCGGGAGTACTTAAGAGCTGTAAGGTGGATGTGGGACTCAGTCAAAAGAAACTACTCTGAGTGAAAGTGTGTGCCCGTGTGTGTGTGTGTGTGCGCGCGTGCGTGTGTGCGTGTGTGTGTGTGTGTGTGTGTAATTATGGTATCAAAGTAATGTGTCACCTAGTGTTGCTCACAGATGCATTTTGAACAAAAATGGAGCCCTGGGGCACAGAGATATAAAACAGAGTATATCAGGTTTTGAAAAAAACTTTGTTTACTTTTTGTGTACTAAAAGGCAGAAATTTGTCTTTTGGTTGCTTGGCCAAAGAACGGCCACAACAATACAGAGGCTGCATTGAAAAGAGCAACAAGGACACTTTTGGGATAAAAACGGGTATCTTTGCACATTGCAGGCCTCGGGTCACTGACAGCACTGGACCCCAAAACTAATGCAGGTCTGTATGTATGTATTGATTTCTTCACCCTGTGAATTCACTCTCAGCTCAGAATTTTGGTTTCTTTTCTTAATTTCTTCACCCTATGACTTCACTCTCAGAATTCTGGTTCAGGATTTGGACCTTTTCCTTACAGAAATTCAGTTTATTCTTAACCCTTAACTTTTGTTGTATTCCAATTTCACAAAACCTTCCCCAGTTTTAGCTTGTTTATATACCATTAGTAAAATATTGATTTTGCATCTAAATACACAAAATGATTGCTGATACTCCCTCACAGTTGTATTTTGATTGTCTTTATTAAATAAAATATGTAAGTGGGATTGTGTAAGTCTAGAATTAATAGTTTGTATTGGTTGTAAGATCAAGAAGTGGAGTAGGCTGAAAAGGATTTGAAGAGTACTCCTTCATATATAGTTTTTTACCCTCTAAAGTGCATCCCCTGTGGTACAGAAATGTAGCACCATTTGAGTTTTGTGAATAGACAATTAGATTACCAACTTAATTCAGTTGGTAACCTTATAAGCACTGAGTTCTGAACCCAACCCCTATAACTGGACCTCAATAACATATCCAACTTAATACAGGGGGCGCCTCTGTGGTTGTGGCAGGAAGCTAGTTAATTCCAGTGGCTAATCAACTGTAGTTCTTTCAAAAATAATTTAAAGATTCCAGCTCTGTTTATCTAATTAATTTGCTGTTCTGAATTGTCTCTAAAATGTTCTTGCAAAGCTGTGGTTCCTGTTGCACTGTTTGTTGCAGTGCCAAAAACAAAACAAAGCTAAATTTGTGGCCTGGTAAACAATGTTTTTGAATGTGTACCCATTACAAAAGGGTTCTGTTTACAGCATTACAGTTCCTATTACCTACTTCAAGATAAGTATGGGCAAAATGGGCCCTCTGTACTTAACTTACTTTTTTAATTTTCTGTACAACAATGGATGGTTCAAAGTAGGGTCTGTCAGTCCTAAACTGTAATGTGGCATAATAATTATCTTTGAAATATAGTGAAGCTGAAGTCGAAAGTACTGCAAAATTAAATTACTCTAGTAAAGTACAAGTGCTTCAGAAATGTATGGTATTTGAGTAAATGTACAGTTACTTTACAACATTGAAATGTAAGGCAGTTCATGGCAAGGAGTGTAGGGCAGCTACCAACAGTTGATGTACAATTATCTGTGTATATTAAAAGTTCCCTGATGATGTTTTTTTTCAAATGATCTCTCCACATCTTTCACAGATATTCTCACAAAATTGGGGCTTAAATACATGTCATCAAAAGTAACTGGTGTGAGCAACACAATCTAGCAATTTTAAGTTATTTAAAATTTTATGTCAGTTTAAGTTATTCTACTGGTGTGCTGCAGAGATATAATAAATCTAATAAACATATCCACTAATTGTATCATATACCGAAACTGCAATTCCACTAAAATAACACCAATATGACTATATAATAAAAACTGAAACAGAAACCCTTGAAACCCTTACAAATTAACTTTGTTTTAGGCACATATATGAAATATGCTGTCATCTAAAATAGTTTTCCACTTCCCACAACTGTATTTCCAGTGTGTCTGGGTGTTATTTCTCTGTTTTCAACATAACTCAATACTAATTACAAATACGATACTCTTGTTCTATTTTTATGAGGTTTTGGGCTATCTTTATTTAGTTCTTTACAGTATGGAGCAACAGAGTCAAAAAAGAAGCTAAAACTATAATAGAGTACATTATTTGCCACCATTTCTTCAGGTTGTCTTCCGATCCTTCAATAGTAAAAGGCAGTGGTAGCAGAGCATCATCCTGTTTGAGGTGTAAAAGTTTGTTTTTCGCATGTTTTATTTCTCAGCGCTTCAAAAATGAAGATAAATGTTAGCTGTTACAACAGAAAACACCAGTTTTGGTTTAGTGAAAGGACACGGCAGAGGTCACGCTCGTAATTCACGCAAGGGATCACAGGTGATAGAGATAAGTTGGATAGTCCAGTGCCTGAGCTTACAATAGATGCTACCCATATTAGCCTAAGTGCTAATACCAGGTAAGACTGTCTAAATACATAGTAAAGCAGCTTGAACATGGCAAAACGGCAAAAAATGTTGAATAAAACTAATAATATCTGGAGAATGTGAAATATTGGGTTTCTTGAAAAATCATTGCTTTTTATTTGAATAAAATTTTTTGTGAGGACACGAATGAAGGTGTTACTAGCATGTCTAAGGTTTGAATACAGTTTGAATGCAATGCTTGAAATACTAATGAAAAGATAAGACTTGAAAAATGCTTGAAAAGTATGAGAACATTTAGCTGTGTGTTTGCAAGTTTGTGAGTACAAAACACAGCAACTACTTAATTATAAAATTCCTCTGAGCACAACTTTTTCTGCTTCATTCAACAGAGGATTATTTCAGTAATTGTGTTTAGTGAAAATTCTGTTTGGTTATCCTGCATTAAATTGTTGCTTAATCTATTGGCCAGTTACTTTGGTAACTGACTTTCTCAATCTTACCCTTTCCCTAGCAGGTTCTCTTCAATAAATTCTTTATTTGTCTTTTGCACTCAGTTAAAGGTTAAAGGTGAACCTTCCAAGGCAGTTAGACTGCTGAGATCTCAAGACTGAAATCTTGCTGGTTCATCCTAAAAAACTTCAGCTGCATTCGCTTTTGTCCTGTCAGAATATGCCCAAACCATTCAGTGTCCTTTAAGGAGAGAGAGATGGCAGAGACAGGTATAGTTTAGTTTTGACGAAAGCAAGAAGAAACTGCAAGCTTGTAAACAATGGTGGCAAAGAGGTGGGAATGCTGCAATAGCAGCGATTTTTATCACACCTGGACAATATTTTCTCATAAAAAAGAAGAGCAAAGAATGGCACTGAAGGCTTTTTTTGACTTGTCTGTGATGATGACTGATATGCGTTGATATCAATACAAACTGAGTCTGTTACTGGCAGCCAAGCACTCGCTTTAAACATTGGGTCATGGCTGAAGCCACATCCACTTCCCAAGAGGAGTGTGACCAGTCACAGCTCATTTGCATTTAAAGAAGAAACAGCCCCCTCAGAAGAGCCTTTAACAGAGAGGTATATGTGCGTGCCTAGGCTCATAATTTCAGTGGTGTATTAAGCAAGAAACTTCACAGACATGTTTTGTGGACCTCTGAGACCTATTAATACTGTTAAAAAGGGGCAAAATACAGGACCTTTATGTTTTTTATAATATGTAATCTGAATGATAAAAAAAGTAATGTATTGATGAACTGCTGTCGAGCTTGAATCTCTTTCCCCTGCATAAAGTCTTTTTGTGATATTTGTTATTGTTTACCAGTGGAGGCATATGTCCTCTGTGCATCTGTCCACTTGTGATGTGTTGCTTGGCCTGAGGCATGGAGCCCATCTGGAAGCTCTCTGGACCTCCAGCTCCTGAGCGCATTATTGCTGGCAGGGCCACTGAGCCTGTCTCCACCTTGCCCACCTTATTGAACTGCTGCTGCAGCACTGTGGACCTGTGTTGTTGGTTAGTAAAAGTAAAGAAAGAGAAAAAAATCACCTGAATGCTAAATACAAGGTTTTCCCGAAGAAAATAGGGAGGGGGAGAAGTCCGTCAACGAATCATTGCCACCAACTGCTGTGAGAACTCAATTTTGATTGTAAAAAAACCTTATCATGTTTTACTGTTTTAATCAATTCTGCTTGTGTCCCTTGGTTATACCAACTCAAATTTAGGGGGATTAATTAGTATGTTTACAACTACTGAAAACCTATACTATTAAAAAGTAACTAAATATGAAAATCTGTAAATCATTAAAAACTATTAACAATCATAAAATGTTTTATTTCACACACACACACACACACACACACACATACACACACACGCACATACACTTACTTTTTGGGTGACACAGAGTCTTCCAGCATGGTTGACTCTTCATCTCCCTCAAGTCCAAAGTGATCTTTACTCTTTTTCTGTAGAAAGAAAGTAATGACAACAATAGTGACCACACTTGCCTGTAAAACATGTCATTTTAAGGAGCCTTAACAAGGTTTGCTGGACAACAAGTAAGAAGACTATGGTACATTTGAGACACTGCATGTGTTGTCTCTTATTTAACAAGAACAGCAGGGGATTAACAAATGTGCACAGAGTAGATAGTGTGACATTTTAAGAAGCAAAATACTAACAGTGAAAAGGGGACTTCACACAGTTGCAAACCTGGTTCACAGCATATTGCTTTTTTCTAGTCTTTTGACCAGAAGTCCTTCAAAACACAAGTCAACATTCACGCACTGATGGCAGGGGGGATTCTATATTAAGCCCTTGGCTTTTCATCAGGAAAACACAGAAACACACATATGCATATATACGCACTACTGAAAGGACAATCCAGTTCTTCTGTGAACATTTACAACATAGTTCCCAGATGTACTTACAATAACTGTTATTCTATATAAAAGAATTTGCCTCTTGTCACCTACCACAGACAAAGAAATCTTGAGGTAAACCTTTTAGTAAGAGTACTTTTAGGCTTTAAGTTTTTACAAATAAATGTTTGATGACATTCCTATGTTAATGCTGACTGTTACCTTTTTGAGGATGATGTCAATGTAACCAGCAATTAGCTGAGCTATTTGTTCTCCCTCAGTGGTTTGCACAGAGTAGTAACCGTCCTGGTAATCTCCAAAATCCTGAAAGCAGAATAAAGACCAACCTTGAAATAAAAGATTAATATATGCAGAGGCTTGCAGGTAGTCTAGGGGTTAAGATTCAAATCATCCTTAACAAGTTTAAGTCAAGCCCAGAACATTTGTTGCATCTCACATGCTGGATTATGACAGGCACATTTTGGAAACTCTGATAAAAAAAATTATACCTGAACAAACATGTTCAGTCATTCAGTTTAAGTCACAGCAGGAATCCCATAGGACCATAGCATACCATGCCTCAACATGGCTAATTTCTGCTGCACAGGGATTATGAGAATGCTGTATAGGGCGGGTCCAGACATGATGCAAGGTAAAGTAATTTCAGCTGCTGAAATCCATCATGTAATTTTATGCTGGACTACAAATGTTGTCACATTTCAATCACAACCAACTGCTTGGATGTGGCAAGACTTTTGCTAAATTTACTTAACATGTAGGTTCTGTTTTATGTGAAGTACTTTTGTATTTAAAAAGGTCCTTTCAATTTTAGCTGATTCCATAAAACTATAGATATGGAGAAAGGTATATTGCTATTATTGAGTTCAGTTTACCTCAGAGAGCAAACAAGCAAGTTTTAACAAAGATTTCACACACCTCAGAAAGGGCAAAGTGAATCACTAACTCCATCACAACTGCTACTGATTTGCATCTGAATTGCTAATGATCTGCACACGCATCTGTCATTGAAAAACCAGGGCTTTTGTCCTATGTCGCACTCTCTGGAGTCAAGTCACAAAGTTCCATCTTAGTTAACTGACAATGATGCCCCACACTCTATGGCAAGATCAAAACCGCAGGCAGGGCAGTTGTAACATGCACAGTGCATGGACATCTATTGCTGCAAAATCTTGAGTCACTTTAAAGGTCCCATATCATTGCCAAATAAACTCTTTATGGTTTTCCAATGTAAAGATGTGTCTCAAGCCTGTTTACACTGCAATAGTTTAGACTGCGTACTGGTGCCGTGTCCAAATAGTTCAAGTATATGGGTCAAACAAAGAGGGGTCAGACCCAGAATCAAGAGTTTTTATTCCATTTTGATTAGCAGAAAACACAGTTTCACACCATTTTCTACAAAAACAGTCCTGATAATCTCTTCCAATTGTGGGTTGTAGGTGTATTCTGAGTCCTCTTATTATTTTACCAGCACAATAGTACTTTTTTTAACTCGTATACCCAGGCCGTTTACGGACATCCCCAAACAAAAAAAAAGTGCATCCTCTCCCTGTCTTGCTTGCCACACTTTTTGGGAAATGTGTGCCCACATGCTCTGTTTCGTAATTGCTCCCCTTTTGACATTAAGAGGGGCAGGACACACCTCTAGCTAGATGACACTCCAGTGCTAGGTGTTTCTGCCATCCACTGAACTAAGGTGTGTTTACCCAACATTCACCATTTGTTTTCCTTGCTAAGGGGCTCCGGTAGATCAATGTTTAAGGTGCTTGGAAGGCATGTTAACTGTTCTGTTGTTGGCTGCAGAAATGGGAACAAGAGTCTTCATCCACTGCTAAATACTGACCTGATTAAAACCCACTGAATTGTTTTAGCTGATTTGATGTGTATTTAGTCAGTTTAGCTTGGCTTTAGCAACAGCAGCTATTATGGAGGCCATCTATTGTGGGCTCAAGTGTTGGAATACTTTAGTGATGGTCAGTAGGTAGGATTGAGAACGAAACTGTGTGCTTTTAAGTTGACTTTTTATCATAGGAAGATGCTTAGGGTCTATTACATGTTCTGTCTTTCCTTGAGGAACTCACCAAAGTGAAGCTCTTGGGTGAGGCAGCCCAGCGTTTAATGTTGGTCAGGTTCCACTCTTGGATGACTTCCTTTGTCTTTTCATCCACCCTCATCACACTCTCCTTGGTGATGCCCAGCAGACGAGGCACCAATTTGTTCTTACCCTTCATTTTCTCCTGCAGAAAGTTTGAGGACAGTCAAAATGTTCTTGCTGGAAACAATTCAGCAAAATAATAGATCTGACTTTTTGTACATTTTACAAATTACACACATACAAAACTCAAGAGGTTTCAAGTAACTCCTCTTGTTTACTTCTACTAGGTTTCAGGGGTCTCACTTACTTAATTGAACACCAGTAAACACCACCATTTACTTGTGACATCATGTAGAACTTCTCACTAGCTTAAGTAACTGTGTCCTGATAGAGTCTTGAAGCAAATGTTAACAACCTTATCAAGCCACTGTTCTGCAATTCACCAAACAGAAATGTTTACTCATAATTTCTCACCTTGACCAGAAAGAAAGACACTCCATATGTTTTCAGGGACCTGGCCAGCTTCACATAGCTGACTTTAGCTTCAATCTCTGTCATGTTCTGACAGTTTTTGTGTGCCTGCAAAAGCATAAGAGACAGAAGCAATTGTAGGAGTAGGTCAACTTAATTCGGCATTTGTAAGTAAACCTAAATATTATTCAAATGTATTAAATGTGTTGTTTCCTATGATTTAAAGTTATTTGTGGTGGTACTCAATTATTGTGTTTACCTTCATATCACAATATATCTTGCTTTAAATGAGATTTATATTTTTGCTTGGCATGGGTTTAAGGCATACCTTTAAACCCATGCCAGAGCTTTAAACCCATGCCAAGACTGCCTCTATATTTAAAATTTTCCCCTGGTCAACACTGCTGAGAGTTTCTGTTTTAATATTAAAAATATAGATTGTATCTTCAAGGAATAATACAAAATAAATATTCTAGCACTTGTACTATTGTTTATTTGACCAGAACTGCTTAAGAATCTGATCAATTAAAAGGACAGCGAAATCAGAACTGACAGGCCCATGTATCTCTACATAGTCCAAGTCTTACCTGGAAGATTTTTTTTTCTCCTTTGTGTTTGATGTACTCTTTGGGAAGGAACTCCTTTAAACTGAGTAGAGCAGAGTTTAACAAGAATAAAACAAGTCTCAGGACTATTTTAGTAAACTAACTCATAATAGAAAAGGTCAAATAGTAATGAATGTGACCAAAAGTAAACAGAGAATATAAAAATGAAGGTGATGCTTACTCAAGAAATCCAGACTTGTGTTTGGACTCATTGTGATCACCAAACTGAATCTGACACTGATAGCCAGCAAACTCGCAGGCCTTGTCAAAGGAAACTGGATGAGATCCATTCAAAATATCATCACGGGCCTGTCCACATGGACAAACAGACAGACAGACAGACAGTCAGTCAGGCAGACAGATGGACAGATGGACAGACGGACAGGCACACATACACGTACGCACACACACAAACACATGCACACACACATATGTAAGACTGTGGTGTGTTGTTACATCCATACAGAATACATGTTTTTTCTTTTATAGTCCATTCGTTAATTCATTCAGTCCGAAATTGCCTGGTTATTTCACCTTAAATAGCCTCTAGGCCCATTAAGATACACCTGGAGATACAGTCGTGTTACATGTTCTCCATTATGGAAATCTTAGATCACCCCTCTTGCTCTAGCACAGATACTGGTTGGGGCCAAATATTCTTTTAACATTGCATTTAGTATACTCTGTATGATGAAAAAACTACAAAGGGTGAAATACTGTAAGTCCATATCCAACTAAAAAATAAGGACATGTCAAAAAAGAAAATTTGAGAAAATGTATTATTTCTGAATAAAGATATTAACTCTGCAACAAGCATATGTCAAACATGAAAGAGCTCTTTATTAACTAATGCTTATTTTAAAAAACAATGGCCTTTCCAGGAGAAAAAAAAGCTCTAAGGAAATCATGCCAATAAAAAAACAAACAATATTTTATCTGTATGAACAATTTGTGTACCTGTACATAGAGCAGGTTGAGCTGGACAGGATCTCTGGAGTCCACATTCTGGTCTGAGTAAAAGAACTTCCTTCTTAGCAGTAACATTTCTGCCTCCTCCACACCCTGTTCCCTCAATGTCCTGCCGTGGTCCAACCAGTTCACTAAGGAAAAACATCAACCTGATAAATTAACAACAATTTACTGGTCCCTGTAGGCTCTGTAAGATGCCTGACTGAAAAGTAACAAGTATGTTAAGGTACCTAGTTAAAGTTGGTTAATCAGTACTGTAGGGCTGCACAATTAGTTGAAATTTTATAAAAGTTGCAGTATGGACAACTGCAATTTTTAAATCACAGGGAGCACAATAATTATTCAAGGAGAAATATGATTGTCAGAAAACAATTGAAATCAATATTGTGTGGCTACAGAGTTGTCCTAGCCTACACATCATATTATATAGACTTAAGAAACCTCTTTGTAGGGTACAGATCCCTTCAAAAGCACACCATAATCACTTTAACATATTTATTAATCAAAATGAGAAAAAAATATGCAAATTTTATTATTCCTTCCAATATTGCAAATCATGTCCTTTAGCCAGGTAGTACAGCCTTGATTATTTCTACATCTCTTGCCAGACCACAGAATTTTCACTCTTACTACAATGCCTCTGTGGATACTGCGAGTAAGCAACTCTCTAGAGGCAGAGTAAACGTAATAGCTGACTCTTGGCTGAGGAGCTAAAAACCAGCATAAAATTAGTCAAGCTCATCTACCAGTGTGGCCTCCAACATGATGGATGTGCTCCTGGGCTTGTAGCCTGTGATATTCTGAATCACTTGTTACATATCTCTAGGTTGTTGGCATTTAGGTCTCTGTCTGGTGTCTGCTGATGTCCAGTGTTAATTTCGTTGATGAAGACTATGACGGAAAATATTCATCAACAAACTTTTCACAGACAAAAACTAAATAAAAAAGTCTGATATGATGACGAAGACTGTGACGATATATATCTGACACTTAAGTCAACGTATAAAAACGAGACAAAAATCTTAGGGAGGGACGAATGGAGAAGAGATCCAATCAAAACTACCCTTTTTGTGGGACAAGATAGGAAGAAATCCAATCAGAGCCAATCTTTTGAGGGTAGGTCGATCTACAGAGCAGCAGAGCCATTTTCAAAAGCCGCTGCAAGTGCAGGCGCATCAGTTAAACATAGCAGCAGTTACACACTCACAGGAGGACAAAGACAAGTTTGCAGAACTTCAGTTAGGACGGTTAGGTTGTTTACCTATATTAAATTTAGTTGTGTTTAGTTGCACAGTCTTAGTTACACAGCTTAGGCATTGTAGCCTAGCAGTTATTTAACTTCTCTTGAGGTATGTGAACATTAACAGTAGTGAATTTTCTGTATTTGGATACCTTGTGCAATGGCATTACAACCAATAGTTATATTATTTTTGATAATTGCACTTTATTTTTCTTAATGTTTTTGATTTTGCACAGACAGTAGAAGACAGTAAGTTCAGAGTTAGGAGGTAATCTATTTCATAATATTGCACTTCATCTTGAAAGAATGTCATATGCATTGCATATCATTCAGGGGGAATACATATCTTTTTCAGGGAGCATGTATATTTTTCAGGGAGAGCAGGCCCTTATGCTTATTATGTGAGATTATCTTATGCGAAAAAGCCACAGTCATGTTTTTGACATTAAGAATAAAATAAAATACATGTTTTGTATTACAACCATTAAATCTGTGTCTGTATTGCATATTCAAACCTTAATACCATTCCATAACAGACTGATGAATACTTTCAATGACCAGAAATTCTGTAGAAAAAAAGTAGTTGACTAAAAATCTGCTAATATTTGGTCTAAAATATAGATTAAAACTAGACTAAGGCTAAAAGACTTAAGACTAGACTAAGACTAAAATTCTTATGATATTTAGTCAACTAAAACTAAACTAAGACTAAAAGATTTCTGATGACTAAAATATGACTAAAACTAAATGGTGTGTTATTCAAAAGACTATGACTAAATCAGAATTTGCTGTCAAAATTAACACTGCTAATGTCTCTGCTTTTCACCCCCAAAATATATTTTGCTTCACCCTCACTTTATTATAAATCAGTATGTGATTGTTTCAAATCAGGGGCAGCACTCTGGCCTTAAGTTTCAGAGCAGTGTCACTCAGTGTTATGGATCAGAGAAATGGCAATGACAATTCAGGCAAATGCAGTGTTAAGTGACTTGTAGATTATGGGGTTACTTTATATCAATACATTTAAGACATTTTCTTATATATTTTAAGTAAATACGACAGGAAGTGTCTGATGTATGTATCAGTGTGTCCTGTGGACTATTACTTGTTTCACAACTTATATTGCCAGGGGCCAATTTAAGGGGGTAGAGATGTGTTAACCAGCTGTCTGTCAAAGGAGGTGACTAGTCAAAGTTGTATAATATTCCCGATATATTCACATCACGCTGCCAAAGCAGAATCATATGACAAAATTATGACTCCCCCTGGAAGTGACAGTAAAGACAGTTAGTGTGACCATTCTTGTCATACACTCATCATCAGTGTGAAGCTTCTGTTTCAGCTTCTCCATCTTCTTGTCGTCTCTCAGCAGAGTCTTGTCTCTTTTCAAAGTACCTGTGGTCTCCTCCTTCTTCTCCTCACCAATGTCTCTCACGAGTGAGTACTCATCATAGTTTGTAATGCCTGATACACAAACAGATTCAAGTTATAACATATACCTTAAATTTAATACTGCAGTATATCTTGTGTAAGAGATGGACTGGAGGACAAGCAGAATGATCTTGGGGCAAACAAATATTATTCCTACACATAAAAAAATCAACAAAAATTTTCCAGCAGAAGTGTGACCTGTATGCAAAATAGCTGACCTATTCTAGCACAGATGGTCATGAGCATGTCACTGACAATCTTGGAGTCATCAACCATGACAGTCTTTACTGTGCCATCCAGCATGCGGATCTTCAGAGGCCTCTGCTTTTTCTTGTACTCCAGAGTGTCCTAAAAGACGGTGGGAATAAATTAGGTGCTCTGCATTTACAAATGTCTAAAAGCCTGACTAACTTTTAGGGCTGATATCAATGATGATCCATTTTTACGATCTCAAAAGCACAGGCAGTGTTGTTAAAGTTTTTTTATTTTTCCTGACTTCCACATTGGCCATGGCCAACTCTGTAGTATTTTGGTGGCCAGGGAGGAGCATACTGTGCATGGGTGGGAGGACTGTTATAAGAGACAGTGCAAGGATGTGGATAATCCCTGGAAAAACTGTTTTTTGTTTTTGGTTTTGAGAAAAGACATCTCAGAACCCTGTCTGCTTTTGGCACAACTATTGTACGCCAGCAGCTTAATTATTATTATTCACTTACTTTTTTTAATATATATATATATATAAACACACATATGTATGTATATATACATTTACATATATATATATATATATATATATATATACACATATACATATAGATATACATATATACATATACATATATATATATATATACACACATATACATATACATATACATATACATATACATATA
>JAPZDZ010000011.1:2442090-2455403 GCA_029783805.1 Acanthurus tennentii
TCTGAACTTGATGAAACTTTTCCTACCTCACATCATTAGACAGCTGGTATAAACTCCGGTTGTCACTTCACTGTGAGCCATGTAAACGATTTGATCCACCAGGCAGTTTAATGTGGTTCTCCACAGTAATCTGGTGTCAGTGTGAATGGAAGCGGTGTCACATCGGCTGATGCAGAGCTGAGCACCGCTGTGGAGGATTGGATTACAACTCATCAGCACACACACAGGAAACACAGGAATCCTTTGCCCTCAGTCCTGTATGCATCTTTTATTCACAGCTCTTCTCTTTTTTCATATTTTAATTATTCCCTTTCAATAAGAGTTTCTCCCCTTTTTTCTTTATTACCTCTCCCTTCCATTACTTCTTCTTACTTCCTCCTTCATTTCTTTCATTTTGTCTTAATCTTACTACTTTACTTCTTTCTGTCATCCTGTATTCATTTCCTCTTTCCTAATTTCACCTTTTTTTTCCTTTTCGTCCTCCTTTCTATCTTCTTCTATCCTTTCTAACCCCATTCATTTCCCTCTTGCTTGCCTACCTCTCTCTCCTCTCTCTTGTCCCCCATTTCTTTCTCTCTCACCCTGCCTCACTCCACCTCTCTCTCTCACTCTGTGTCTGTCTGAGTCTCTCACTCTGCAGTCTCTTTTCTTTTCGCTCACTGAGTCGCAGTAAATCCTATTGTGATGCAAAACTGATTTCGGAAGAGAGATAGAGAGACAAGGAGAGAGAGAGAGAGAGAGAGAGAGAGAGAGAGAGAGAGCAGTTTCAGATTTGTGTTTGAGCAGATCTGATCTGATCTGACCTTCCTTACAACTTCCTCCTTGTAGTAAACTTTTTAACCTCCTCTCCATAGTCCAGCGGGTAGTTTCGGGGTGTTGTTGGAGTCCGTCTGCCGGAGGATCGACCGGTCTCCGCGCTTCAGGAATGCACTCTGCAGGAAACGCAGCTCGGTGCTCGGACACCTACTGCTTCGCTTTTTTTATCTTTTTCTTAACATGGAATTACTTTATGTGAATAAAGGATATGTGTTCGTGAAGGAGACTTCGTTTTGTTCACTCCTGCTATCCACTCTATAGTCCGCCGGGCCGCTGCCGGGCTGAGGTCAGAGGAGCCCGTAGTGAGCGCTCGCTGGCCGGTCATGGAGAGCGGTGGCCGGGCGGGGCTCCAGCAGGCGGCGGGCGGAGAGGAGGGAGGAGGCGGCTGGATGCTCGTTGAGGCCCGGCTACAGGGAGGCGCGCCGTGGGGCTTCACCCTGCAGGGTGGCCTGGAGCACGAAGAGCCGCTCATCATTTCCAAGGTACTAGACAGGAAACACTGAGCCCACTGTGTCTTTTTACAACCTGTGTGATATCAGGCTGTGAAACACACTGGATCTAGTCATGGCATGAAATAGGCTACACTAGTGAGACCGGTAATACAGCCTAGAGAACAGTTAGTGACATTATGGTTAATACAATCTCTCTTTTTTTCTTAATCTAAAAAAAATTAGTATCAAATCATTAGTATCAAAAATGTGTTTCAATGTGTCAGGTGCTTATTTGTTAACTTTTTTTTTTTTTTACCTCACTGAGACTGTACTTTTAAAGGAGTACCTACTCCAGATACCGTTTTTGAAGGATGATCAAAATCCACTGGCACAAACTTGGTCTATTCTAGGGTTTAGTTTTTGGTAAGGGGCAAGCAGCAACATCTGGGGCTGTAACATTTTTTTGATATGGAAGTGCCAAAAACTTCAGTTCTTCAAGCAGCCACTTCAGGCTATCTCCAAAAGTGAGCTCAGCCCCACAGACCCCATATTAACATGCCAAACCTCACAACAGAAACATACATGCTTACATCCCAGTACAAAAAACAGTTTTGGTCTCTATAGCTAAAATATCCCATGTATGCCAGTTGCAAGGGGGCAAAGTTTCATATAAGTCAGTTGTTTAAATTATATTGAGGCTCAAAATTATGAAAAATGTAGCTTATTTCAGTCGCATGACCTCTCCTCCAGTTCATCCAGCCCAACTGTGTCTGAGACTAAGCCTGTCTTTTTTCTAACCAGTCTCACTCCTCATGCCTAAACCCAACCAATCCAACCAACAAAGGTAACTAATCAGAGGCAGAGAAGGGCAGGTTTTGCCAACAAAAGCAACAGGATCCATAATAATGTGTATTTAAGACATTGTCAAGCTCTCAGATCACTTCTTTGATCTGTTCACACACAGAAAATGAGCGCTGCTTTGTGAGTTTTTAGCAAAAGTCAATTTTCCTCTGATCTGGGGCTTTTGTTGGTCATCTCTAAAATATATCTGAAAGATAATAATCAGGACTGTAATCCTGCAGTGTGAACTTGGTCCTAAAACAATGACACTGGAAGATTCTGACTTCAGTTTATCATCAGGTGTTTGTGGCGACATGGGCAACTACTTTGATATGGTTAACTTGTCACAGGCATCACAGACACAAACACAAGAACTGATAATAATATGATGTGACCACATTACACTGGACTGTCCATGGAGGCAAGACTCTCATTTTAAACAGCACAATGACACAGTCCATTCACTGCCCTTTCAAACCTCAAAATGATACAAAGATTAATGTTCATCCTTAACAAAAGCATCGTCAGTCAAGCATACATAACACAAATTCCTGTGTCAAAGTCAGTTGCACCACTGATTTGTTCTTCCTTACCTCCGCCTGCACCCAACCTAACCCCGGCACCTAACCAACACTATGACCTAACTCAGGAAGGAGACGCTTCAATATGTGCCATGTAATCAATATACAGCACTTTCACAGTGTACATTTGAAAATGATCCATTTGATATGATTGTAGGAGCTGGTATAGTGAGTATTTCAGACTACAGTTTTTGATTAGCTGTTTAATTGCAGTGCTAGCTTAGTTGACGCACAGTGAAGCTACTGTACAGAAAGGAGTGTACAGCAGCTCCTCTGCCTGCAGTAAAGAAAATGACCACTAATGATTCCCCTTCTGTCCCTACAGCCATCATGGCCTCATTTTATTAAAATGCAAATCAGCAGGCTGGTGCGAGTGTTTGTATTTGGTGTGTGTGTGTGTGTGTGTGTGTGTGTAAGTTACTCTGGGATGGAGGCCAAACGGCTGTGAAATAGGACAAGAATGTGAATTATGTGTTTTCCTGGGTGCTTTTGAACACACTCATGCTTTTATTTTGTACTGTTCTTAGATCAGTGTTAACACCGTCCTCCTTGTTTGACCAAACAACTGCCTGATGTCCAACTGTTGGTTTGACAGCCTCTCTCTCTTTCAGCTTTTCTGTGTTTCTCAGTATGACTTTATTTTTCTGTCATCATCTTTGCTTCCTCTCCCTTTCGCTCTTCATCTTTTTGTCTGTCTCCACACACCCAGCTAACCTCTCTCTCTTTTGTCTGACTCGCTCTCTTCTTCTCTCTAAATCTGCCAACACAATCAGATTGATGCATCCACACTAGCTTTCAGGTAACTTTTGGAAAGTTCTCTGTCCGCACTGAAATACCTGAACAAAATAAAAAAATGACTGAATTTCTTCTTCTTCTTCTTTCTCTGTTAATTAGGACTCAGATGAACATAGTTATGTGCCTAGAAGTGGGAGATAGCATGTGTCCTCTGCCATGTCCTCTGCTGTGTCTCAGCTGGTTCTGTTTCATCTCTCTCTGCATTATTATCTAAAATGTGTTCAAATACAAAAGTGGTGGAAAGTAACTGAGTACGTGGTCATTAACGATAGTCAGATCCAGCTGTATATGGACCATAGAAAATTGGCAAAGTAACATTATAAGGCTTCTTGTGTGCTAATGCTTTCATAATCATACTCAGACAATTGATATTTATAATATGATTACACATAGGAAGGAAGCATTAAGCTCAACAAGTACTTCTGATACTTAAAGCCTAATTAGCCCATTGCCAATATCATACAGGACAGCTGCAGGTGCAAACTGCCTCTCAATTTCAGATTTTCTGATGTGTTTAAGGTGGTTAAACAGAAGAGGCCTTGTTTTCTGCAGGAGTACGATCAATACACTTTGCCCCCCTCATCTTGTTTATCGTCAGGCTAAACAAGCACCAGCTTTTTTATTGTGATACGGAGTTCATAGGTCACAGTCAAGTGTTCTGTTAATCCAAGCGGTTCAGTTCAGGTTTAACAGTCTTAATAAGTCTTAATCTGAAAGTCTCATGACTGGCATCAAACTGCACTAACATTGACAGGGTTACACCTTCAAAATAAAGGTGAATGACAAAGTTGTAGCTCAAACTTTCCACTGTAAACATCTACTGCATCATTTAAACTCTGATCAACTCTGCTTACTGTAGTTGTGTGTACTGAAATAACTAGTGGCCCATTTGCAGTGCTGAATAGTTTAGTTTTACATATCAATATCTCGTAGAGGGCAACTCATTGTACAACTGACTGTTGGTTTTCACTTTTCAGGCACCAATATGGCTGCCTTCAGGACTAGCTACTAAGGGACAGATACAAGCTGTTGGGCCTCAGTTACAAGAAACTAGAGGGTGAGGACTTCCACTTTAAAGATGTAGCACAGGACCAGCATACAGAATGAACCTTGGACTTGGTTTCTGTCCATTGAATTTTGTATTGTTGGATCCTCAGTTGGACCCTCAATGCCGCTAATTTGCACATGAAGCCAAAAATAATTGACCTCCAGTTATAATATTAACTAGATCTTCCACTTATCTTCCACATTTTGAGGGCCTGTAGACCATGCACACTGGAGATGCCGACTGAGCAAGCTTATGTCCAGTTTATCCCTCTGCTATCTTGAACAGGGATAAAAATAATTAACTCTTTTGGTTCTTCTAGACTTTCCAAATATTATTGGATCACATTCTGATAGTGAAATGTGCCATTTCACAGGGTTGTATCCATCCTACGAGAAAAAGTCTTTTTGGGCCCATGAAGTGACACCTTCACTTCTGTGGGGCTCGGCGTTGCTCTTGCCTGATGTCCTTCATTCCCCCTTCCCCCTTCATGTGGGACCACCATATTGCTATTGTAGCCCAAACTGAACATTGGCTCAGGGCTTTCATACATTTAATGGTTCTCCCACATGATTTAAAGGTAAAACTCAATTTGAATGTTCTTTTCTTTGGTGGTGGCAGTGTAGACAGACCACACACTGACCTGAGAAGAAAGGTCAGAACTAGATATGCCTCGACGTAAGTTCTTATAAGCCAACAAGGTTGAGTAAGACTGGACTTTTTCAAAAAATATTTCAGGACTTTTTTTACACGCACACACACACACACACACACACACACACACACACACACACACACACACACACACGCACACACACACTGCTGTCAGTGGATATTTTCCCAAATCACAGTCTTTATTGATAAGAGGAGGTATGTTGTTTCAGTCACAGTATGAGCAGGCCGAGCTGCTCTGTTTGGATATCTCTGTCTGCAGGATAATGAATTTCAGCTGGAATACCAAAGTCAGTGACACACACACACACACACACACACACACACACACACACACACACACACACACACACTCACTGAGTTTTTCTGCTAGCCTTATTTGGGTATATTTATTCCTGAAAAAGGCAAACAGAGCAGGCATGTGCACTATTTTACAGAGCTGCTGAATGGTTTACATTTTAACACACTGTTTTTCTTTCGAAGCTCCGGGTGGATGTTTAATTTCTTTTACATCAGCACAGCTCGTTAGACACAGCTCACAGTTGTGTCTTTTGTTTTATTGTTTAATGACATATCTACATGTCAGCGGTGCAAATATATCTAAAAAGTTGTGTTTGTCAGTGACCTGGACTTGGCACTAATCCCGCATCTGTTGATGGTTATTTCTGTGATTATGTTGTGTTTTGGCCAGTGATGTTGGATTTTGCCCGTTCAGAGCTGCTGTACGTTCGTGACTGAAGTCAAGGATATACGATACATGAGCTTGATCACGGCAGATTTGAAATGTTGCAGCTGCAGTGTGTGGGCCATATCCTATTATCCTTTTGTTTAAAAAGTCACACGTGTTATAATTCAGAAGGGGGTCAGACACACCCTGCTAGAAATTCTTGGCGGTTATTTTGACATTCACTGAGTCCCAGACGGGTGGGGTTTATTATTTCAGAACAGTGTTAGATACCTTTGTCAATCAGAGGAAAGTATGTGAAAACAACTCTCAATGAAGGCTCCTTCTGATGTCTGTTACTGTATTTCTACCTCTCATGGAACCCGACCTTTGATCTGTCTGGTTATGTATCTACAGATGTTTCAAGTCTGGAGTTTGAGTGTGATATGATCCTCTCAGGGAAACTATAAATCTTACACTCTCTGCTAAATTTTACACTCATGGATATAACCATGGACTCCATTTCCACCCGGTAATTAGTAGTCTGTATCTGCAAGGAATATTGTACACAGCAGAAGGTCAGCACCCAGTTTCATAAATAGGACATAGGATGAACACAAGATTAACACACTCTTGTTATCTTGGTATCTTGAGTCCACCCGCATTGTGACCGCTTTTCAATTTAATTACATAAAGCAGAGATGTAGGACCTTTGAACAAACATGGTGCATCTCAGGTCAATAAAAGCAATGTAGGTTAATGTTGAAGGCACACTACAACCTGGTGAGGATCATGTCAGAGGTTGCAGAAAGCAGATCATCCAGATGTGGTTTGATGATCTTATAGCACGCTGATTGCTGATTGCTTACTTTTTCCCTTAACACCTGCATAAACATGAGTTTTCCTAGATCCAGATCAAGTTTCTAAATACAGATCACATGTTAATACCAGTTGGAAATGGAGTCTTAATACTGTATTAATGTCATATGTGCAGACTGTAGGTATTTGTAATAATTGTATTCAAACTGACTACAATACTGTAAAAACGTAGGCTTTTTATTCATTTCACTAAGATAGTTGCACAAAATAATTAACTTTGGTCCAGTTTTAGCATCTCATTAGCCAAAGACACAAACCAAGAGGAATACTGAGCGTGTTTTAATCAGTTGTCCTCCTCTCTAGCGTCAAGATGGAGAACATACAACTGTGATAAACTTTCAAAACTTCAGTAATCCAATGTCAAATTACAGACCAACATTTTTAAACTAGCAACTTTGTCCTGTTTTTTAAAGGATAATAAAGATCAATTCAGCATTGGGCAGCACTGTGGTGCCATGGTTAGCACTGTTGCTTCACAGCAAGAAGCTGCTGGGTTCAAAGAGTGCACCCCGCCTCCCAGTGTCAGCTGGAATTGGCAGTTGGATAAGCAGTTAAAGACAATGGATGGATGGAAATTCAGTGCTCGGGGTTCTAACAGATCACTTTATGGGTTTTTTGTCTCAACGGAGCATAAGAGAAGTCTCTCCTGCACACTGTAAGTGCTGAGACACACCTAGTTTTTAGTCTCAACTGAACTGTCCGACTGTACTGTGCACTGCATCAGAATCAGGGTCAGAGCAGAAAACATGTTCAATTTGAATGAGTTCATCTGTCAAACACATCCAGGATTCCAGTCTGAGCTGATGACGTATGTGAAGGAACATTTTGATAATTACCTCGGGGTTTGATTGAGCTTATCTCACAGAGACCTCAAGACAATGTGACCTTAGAAAGGACTAACACTGTCACACACACACATGCACACACACACACCGATAAACAGACAGTTGCAGACGTATGTTCTGATAATGCTGCACACACTGACAGGCTGCTGAGAGGCATCATTGGCAGTTCTGATAAAGCAGTGGGGTCATGCTGATCTATGCAGAGTGTGCATGCGTGTGTGTGTATGTGTATTTTGGTTTCAGTTGAATCATCGTCACCTTTGATGATAACAATAATGTAGGTGTGATGTGAACGTTTCAGGAAATTCTTATCTGCACCTGTTTTTATGATTTTTACGTCAAATGCTTAGCTGACTTTGGACTGCACAAATCACAGAGTCATGAGCAGACAGTTGCTCAAGAGGGAAACCTCCTTATTGGCCCAACGTGCAAAGTAATACTGTTTATTAACGATATGGTCAGAGTCCTGAATTGTAGGTGTATAGTTTTGCACAGAACCTGGCAGGAAAGAGACACTTATTTTATTGTGTCATTTGGCAAGATACAGACCCTTTAAGTGCTCATGAAGGCACCTCCATCCGTGTTTGAACGTCAGTGTATGTCTTCCTGATGAGCAGGCTCCATAGAAACGCCTGCCATTAATGTGTGAATGGGTGAATGCTGGCTCGTAATGTGAAAGCACTTTGAGTTGTCAAAGGACTAGAAAAGTGCTACGTAACAGTAGTCCCTTTATCTTTTGTCACCTTCTGTGACCCTCTGTGATCAGTGCTTCAGTGATGTTTGACAAACTTTATCATTTGAGCTTCAGAATGTGATTTGGCAGCAGCTGAGGTGTAGGCCGATGGTTTTGGACAAAATATGCATGACGTTATCGTGCCTCTGATTTTTTGAGAAATAATACATCTAGTCTGCAGTTGCTGACATACAATTTTTGTAAGTTCCTATATTGGTACAATTTGCAGTGAGTAAAGCTTTGCCCTTTATATACATCTAATTTGAGTTTTGTTTTGTTTTTTTCACTGAGGAAACATAAGGACTTTTGTACTTTCTGGAGTTAATAATATTTATATCCATAATGAGTCGTTCTTTTAGCACTGTGTGGCAGATATACAGCAGGAAGTAAGTATATTATGTTACTGTAACTTTTGAAAATGCTACTGTGGAATGCTAAATGCTAACTTGTGTTTTTATGCACATGTTCTGATCTGATGTTTTTTAAACACTTGGTTAACTTCTTACTACCTTTAAAATGAACTGTGTGTAGTTTTAGATATCAATATCATTGTATTTTGCTGCCATTTTTTGCTGTCATGCTATATAGCTAAATCTAACAGGCTAATAGATGAAATAAGATGTAAAGCAATCACGGCAACGTGCCTTCTGCTTCTGTTTTGTAACCTTCTCCCCCATTTGGATCGTAAAATGGAAACTTAGTAGAAAAGAGCACAATTAATCTGCCAATGATAGCTTTAAATTTGAAAATTTTGTGTCTTAGCTTGAACACAGATGATGTTCTAACAGACTTTTTCTAGTGTTACCTATAATTGAGATAATACACTAACTCATTACAATTTAAAATTAGGTCACTACTGCAGGCTCTAAAATACACTAGTAAGCCAGGGATGCTAATGTTAAATTAAAGCTAAAAAAATAGAATAAAGCAGGTAATAAAAGCCAAAAAGAAAACAAAACAAAAAAAGGTTTACATCAAATTTCAATAACACATCTTTATTTTTCACATTTAGTTCTAGAGTTTAACTTGGAAAACCACCTGTAAGACAATATTGGTGACAGACAGCACATGCCAGTGGCTAATCTATTAAGCAAACAGTTGACTCCCACTTTTCCCTACAGTGGCTCTCTGAACAGCATGCACATCAACACAATAAAGTGTTTCCAGCTAACCAGAACAATAAACCCTGATAACAACTGCCACAACAAGTGTGACTTCACAAGTTCATGACTGTGTGTCCATTACAAAGACTGCAGGCAAGAGAGGACTGCAGTATAAACCCAGAGACCTCATAAGTCACTCCTTTAATTCTTCTCCGGCTTTGATGATTTCATGAAAATCCAACCACTGAACTTTGCTAGCTGAGCTCTCTGTCACTCACAGAATGCTTTTAGGTGACAGCACCTAGGTGTATAAAGAAGTAGTGTCTTAAATCAGGAGCTAAATACACGCAGTTTGCAGCTGTAAAATAACTGACCTCCACATCCCACATTTGCTTACATTTACAGTTTTCTTCTTCTTCTTCTTGACTCTTGTGTATTTTTGTTTTTGTGTCTGTGCAGGTGGAGGAGGGTGGCAAGGCAGACAGCTTGGAACAGCCTCTGCAGGTGGGAGATGAGATTATTGTCATAAATGAAGTGGAGCTGACTGGATACAGACAGGAGGCCATCGCTCTGGTCAAAGGATCATACAAGACTCTGCAGCTCACCGTCCGCAGGTACGGCGTCTGTTACAGTGTGTGTGTGTCTGCATGAGCCTAACACTGAGACCCAAACATATCATTTGTTTATCACTCAAATATAACAGATTAATTCTTAAGTCTATAAAATGTCATAAAAAATAGCAAAGGTCAGTCAGAAGTTTACAGACTCCAACATTTAGTCCTGTAATGTTTATAAAGTCTTATTTGCAGTAATATTTTTATTAGCCTGGGAACAAGACCAATCTGCTGAGCAGATGGACCTGCCCCCCCCTCACAATCAGACACATGTCCACCCATCCTTACCCTTGTCTGGCCAATCACAACAGCTTATCTTATATGGAGTGGTTTGATATGATGAGTGAAAAAGGACGGTCACGGGTCCTTTGTCACACACGTGACACGTGTCACAGGTTTAGCTGCTCTGATTGGTTGTTGCATTCAGTCTGAAGACCTGACCAAACACAGATCAAACTGTCAAACAGGCAGGGCTGATCAAATATGGATTAAGATTCTGTTACTTAAGCGATTATTCCTATACTCATTTTTTTCAGTTACACAGCTCAGTGTACTGTTTTGCTGTAATCTGTCTTTTCTTTCCTGCTTGAAAGTGGACCAAGCACCGCCCCCTTCCTACATGTAGCGCACTAGGCTCGTCACATGTTTACTGCTCTTATTAGTTTTAGGTCTGAAAGAAAAGAAAGTTTTGTTCAGCACCCATTGATGATGCCCCTGAGTGATGGAAATAGAAAATAAAATCAAAAGGTACAATACAAGCTCATAAATGGGAATGTTTCTGGCTGCAATGTCATACTGATACTACAGAAAAAAAACAAAACACACATATAACACATACACAGACACACAAAACGCATATTTTACTCTTTACCTCACTGAAATTAATGTCAGAGACGATATAAGCAGCTGAATCCTAATATTGGATTGGGACTGTAATATAGAGGGTTCTCCATTTTTCACTGTGTTAAACAGAATGGTGCTTTTGATCTCCTCACATAAAGCCCATATAGTATGAATGGCAGGTATAAATGACAGTTTGTTGCCTCCTGCATAATGTGTAAGCGAGTGAGTTAGTGAATCATTGGAAGACTGAGAGATCTGAAAAATGGCTGCCACAGGGTGTGTTTTGTCCCATCGCATCTCTTGTAGCATTCGGGTTGATGCCTTGCCAGGTGCAAAGCCAGGTATGTATTTGGGTTTCGGGTGTGACTACTAGCAAGGCTGCTGTTGCCACTGCAGCTTTTATTTACTGGAAGACGCGTGAGAGGCATGACACAATACAGGACTTTAGACTTTAGACACGAACACACACATACATACACACACACACACACACACACTGTAGGACAGGTGTAGAGGCACACATGGCATTATGGGCAGGCGTGGTAAAGAGAGGGAGGGCATGAGAATTGTTCTGGGCAGCAACATTTATTTTGGTCTTAGCAGCTTCCTGCAGGAACTGATGGGGAAAAGCATGAAGTCATCTGCTCTCAGGTCTGTGTCTTTATAAAAGTATCAATGCAGTAGTTTCTGCTCAGTTCTATTGTGCTCATATTGTCTTTTCTGCTCTATTAGACTTGTGCTGAGGCAAACTACAGAGTTTGAGCAGTGGCCCATGGTTTGCATGTTGTGGCCATGTGCAGTGGACTGTGCAGCAGGTCAGAATCTGTAGTTGAATACCTTGGCCACATTTTCCTTTGGACTGTAATTTTTCAATGAGCTCTGGCAGCCATGAAAGGCAAACTGAAAGGCAGTGGATAATCAAAAGCTCCAGATGCTGCTCCTCTTCTGCAGATTTCTTGAAAAGAGAAAGCCTGTGAAATGTACTTTTATCTGTCTGCTGGAGAGACAGGGAGTCCAGTGCAGCTTTGACCCTATGAAGGATACTTATGAAGTTTATGAGCGATTCACTTTCTGGGTACCAGTGTTGTAGCCGAGCAAAGTAACTCTCCCAGTGTGTGTTTGTGAGAGAGAGAGAGGTGGTGCAAAGCTGTCACCTAACTGTTATTCACTGTTTGTGAGTCTGAATATCATGCTGAGCTCTGAACGCAGCAAAGTTGTCAGTCAGCTCATATGTTGTGTTTGATGCCAAGAAAGAGGAATAAATATTGTTGATGTACTGACTGTCCATGTCACTAATCAGCATATGTATGCGAAGCAAAAACTGAAGTCAGAGCTCAGCATCATCAAACATGAGTCTCTGTATACTTTGCCATTATGAGTCTAATAAGAGACAAGGACTGTCCCTGCCCTTCACAGCCTCAAAAGTCAACAAGCAGAGCCAGCAATTTCTGAGCAGTTACAAACATGGATGATCAAGCTCTTGCTCATCACAGCCCTGAACTCACAGGACCACATGTGAGCATGCAGAGCAGAAATGTGTCATCACTTGTTTCCATGAATGTGTGCTTCTGAGACAACTTACACACCACAGAGGCACTTCATTCCTCAGTCTCAAGCAGTCGTCCTCCTCTCTTTCTATGCAACCTGTGCAACTTCTACTTCAGCTGGGAAGCATTGTGCGGAAAGTGTTCTTGCATCTGAATTTACAAGCTTTTTTTTTCATTCAAATAAAGCTTTACTACGCCATGTGATCTGCCTCTTCAGTGCACTTCAACTGTACAAAAATAACATGCAGTTCAGCTTCGGAGCTGTTAGGAGCTCGAATTTTAGAGCTGAGTGATGAGTTGATCTCCTCCTCTTTTACTCGTATTTTGTGAGCTACATTTTACTTGTCTTGCTCTTCCCTTGCATCCCTTCTCTCCAGCCCTCCTCCCTTAGATCCCCTCCTCCTCCTGCAGCTAGAAAGCAATAGCCCTCATGGAGGCAATAAAGATTTATTTGAATTAAGCTGATGTTTTATTGCTGCATAAGCCCAAAGTCTGTGTGTGAGAGTACTCACCTGAGCAGTGCTGGGTGTGTGTGTCTTTGGCAGGTGTTTGGATGTACTGTGTGTGTGAGACAGCTAATGTGAGACAGGTGCTAACTGGTTTTATAGTTGGTTATGTTTGTGTGTAAATGTGTGTGTCCTCCATCCTCTGTGTCAGTTAGACAAAAGGTGTGTGCAGTGTCGACACCAAACACAGTTACACAGCTGTTAGACTCTGCTTTGCACACTTCACCAGTCTGTCTTTCTCCACCATACCTGCTGCACTCTGATTGGTGTGCTTAGATAAGCTCTGATTGGCTTAGAACAGTGTAGTAATGGCACTCTGTGAAAGAGAGAAAGAGCCACACAGACCTTCAGAGAGAGAGAGAAGCATGCTGTCAGCGAGCTCACAACAAGCTGAAAACA
>JAPZDZ010000011.1:2503683-2527725 GCA_029783805.1 Acanthurus tennentii
GTACTTTGATTTGATGAGTTTTATTAAAACAAGTAGAACAGGTCTCACACAGGTAGATGAGGTCAGTGTAAGGGAGGTTTTGGTTAACAGGTTTCTGTTGGGTCTCTAGGAGGCACTGACTGGCTGCAGAGGTGGGCAGGGAGAGGAGCTGCCTTCCTGTCGGGGAGACAGAACACTGCAGACACCCAGGCCTCCCTCTCCTCCACCACCTGTTGTGATCGTTCCATCCTGGACCGCGGGGGCGGCTGTGGTGACGTCTTCGTTGTAGAGGCGTTTGATACCATCATAGAAGTCGTCCACCTCCATATCCTCCACCTGAACAAAGACAAACTTATGTTATGACTTAGGTCGTATTAGCAGTTAGTGTCTTGACTACTTTCATGACTGAAATGAGAAAATGCAAACATTTACATTTGCAGAAACTAACAAAGTTCTTTCTTTAAAAAACAACTTGATTGGTTGTCCAAGTTGTTGGGGATACATCTACTGCAGACTGAATTATAATTTTACTGCTTTACCCAAGAGCCTACAAGAGTTTGTTTTAGTCATCCATTTGCTTTTATCTTTTAAGTTTTGAGAGATAGTGTTACCTTGCGCTTGGTGGAGGCCTTGCAGCGCATTGTGACCTTCTGCAAGTAGTTCAGATGGTGGAGGCGTTTGGGTGGAGAAAGTAGGGCTGGGATGTTGCTGTTGGTTGTGGAGGAGAAGGTGGAGACAGAGCTCCAGGGCTGTTGGCTCCCCTGCCCCCTACCAGATAGTTGGGCAGGGGTGGTGGTGATGAGGGCGTGGTCCCTGGAAGACTCAGTGGTGGAGGTGATGTTCCCTAAAAAGACAAAGGCTAAAGAATTTAGAGTCTGGAAAATCTGACCTAAGATTGGTGTCACGTGCCAACATTGATGATGTAATTCACTTTTAGACATCGGTCCAACGTTAATGATCTACAAACTGACTCCTTAGTGTACTTATTTAATTTACTTAATTTGGCGGGGGGGGGGGGTTAATTGCAAAGATATTCAAATTGTCATTTTGCACTCTGACATTCTCTTATTATATTTGAACCCATGCATAGAAATCTACCTACTAGTAGCTGAAAATGTATTGTTGTGCGCATCATTTGTTCAAGTTTTTCAAAACAGTCATAGAATTGCACTTGTACATGTGTTTGTATGTGAAGTCTGCTTAACTGTCAGTTTAAATGCAATGAAATGCAACTGAATTTAATACATTTTTATGTGAAACTTGCTCATATCAACTGAAAACATGGGTCCACCCCCCTTACCCAGTGTGCAGGAGGGGGCCGTGAGGTCCTGCTGCAAGATGGTTTGGCTCTGCAGGGGTTGGTAGATGTAGACAGTGTTTGGAGGCAGGGAAGCTCTCAGTGTGGACAGACTACAAGCCACCAGCTCTCGACTCCGGATCAACTCAGAGCTGTCGATCTGAGAGAGAGGAAAGAGGAGGAAAAAAGGACAAAGGAGATATACATGGGACAAACGAAAGAGAGGGAGAGAGAAAGCAGATAAGAGAGGTGTCTTGAGACTGCAGTGTTCATTACAGCTACAATCAAACTGATTATTTTACTGCTCTGAGCCCAACCTTGGCTCTGTTCTTCTAATGTAGCTTAGCATTGCTAACATGATGTTATACAGCTTCCTGTTCAATCTCATCCAGCAAACTAAGTACTTTCAATTAGGACGGTTGGTTGATTTGTTAATCTTGGGTGAAGATACAACCTTGGTTTGCAAAAGTTGTGATGCTGTGTAAAACAGAATGAGATTATTTACCTATCTTTTTGACATTTCTTCAATTAACAGTAAAAAGACAATATAGTTCGTGTCTACCTCATCAACTTTATTGATTTTTGTGAGTACTTGTTAATTCATAATTTGAAATTGACAACACATTCTAAACATGTTCTAACAGGGTCACCAAAGAAACTGGGAAAGTTGTGAAAAGCTCCAAAACATCTGTTTTAGAGCATTCCCCAGGTTACCAGTGTCACTGGTAACAGCTCATAGTATCATGTTTGAGTATGAAAGAGGTATTGTCAAGAGGTTTAGATGTTCATAAGAAAGGAGGGGGTGATATTTGCCATTTGGGGAAAACTATAAAGGAAAAAAAATGTTTCAGAACAACCTTTCTTAACCTCAAATGATGCAGGTGTTTCACCATCGACAATTCATAATATCAACAAAAAAGCAGAACACCCAAACTGAAGGCCCATGTCAACTGACCTCTCAGGTGGCAGTGTATTAAAATTACCGGAACTGTCTGAAGGATAAAATGGTCTCAAAACCACCTTGGAGAACCGCTGTCAGTGGACACAGTCAGTGTTCTTTGTTGTATTTAAAAATATGAGGATTTTACCATGCAAAGCCAGAAAATGTATATCCAGATGAACATCCAGAAAATGTGTATTAAGAACTCCCAGAGCCCTGAGAGAGTCTGAGACCAATTGACACTAAGTGGAAAAGTGTGCTGCGGTGTGACGTGTCCACATTTCAAATGGTGTTTAGAAATCATGGCTACCTTATCCAAAGCATTTAACTTATAAAACACAAATTGACCTTAATTATCAAGCAGACACGAGAAGTACAAAGTGTGAGTACTTCCATTTAGTTACTGTCTTTTTTAAGATTTGTTCGACATTTACTGACTGTTTGAAATATTTGAAATATTGGCATGGCTAACTTGCAAATCTAAAGGCACTGTACAGGTTCAGCAGGTCTATGCCAAACCACATTCTGCAAGCATTACAACAGCATGGCTTCAGAGGTAAACATGCCCCTGTTGTTAATGGTTTACACAGCTTCCCAACGAATTTCTTTTTAGAGTTGTTTCTCCTTCAGTCAAAATAAGGAATGACCATTTTATTATTTCAAGTACTGTTGACAAAGTTGTTGAAATTCTCTGAATGCCATATCTCTCTTCTTCGCTGCAGAGACACCTCATGTTTAGCACACTCTGCTGGCCTCTCTTCGCCCTTTGCTTTCTGCCTGTCTAATCTACTTCCAGGTTCTCTCATACAAAAACAGCTTCTCCTATTTAACCTGCAGAATTCAGCAAGCAGTACCCTTATATTGTTTGTTTTCTGAGTTGTTTTTACTCTGTTTCTGTCTATGTCTGTGTTTACTTTATTGTAAAGGAAATCTCTACCACATGCTGTATTTGTTCTTCCTGTTTTTAGTGTTTACACTATGACTGATGCTGAGGAACCACATCTAGCAGGAGTTTCCTCTTTGCTTTAGTTTTTCAATAGAGGCTCAATGTGAGTTCTCTGTTACTTCTCTGGCAACATTTCTGTTTATTTGCTCTTGTCACATGATCTACCATAAGCTTTCAGAGCTTCTGATTGGCCATTAGTAATAATGAAAGAGAGCCAGTGTGGTACCTGTGCCTTCCTAAGCAGGTCGATGGTGAGAGCAAGCCAGTCAGGACAGCAGGTCTCCAGCTCCAGGGTGATTATGGCCAAGGCCAGCATGGATCCTTTGAGCTACAGGGACAAACATCAGACAGGTGACAAGTGTTGATAATTGGACTGATAAGTTCCTTTAATATGTAGAACTGGACAGAAAAGAGGTGAGTGCTTATTGATGTGATAATAGTTGGCAAAACAGCTTTCTTAACAACTATTTGTATGGATGCATTTCTAGTTTTTTTAATGTCCTTTTCAATAACATGCAGAATATTGCCATCTGGTGGTCTGGAGAGTTATCTACTATGTAGGTGCAGAGTATTCTTGCTAGTTGGGGTTGGCTGTAGTGTTATGTGTGTGTTTTTTAGTGCAACTTTTTGGCTCAGACAGGCAGCATGAGGTGACGTGACAGTCTGCCTTTGTAGCCACTAGTTTCAGAATGTTGTTTGTTGGGTTAGGACCCTTACATCATCTCAGAAGAGAAGAACTATTTAATACTCAGACGAAAGTCACAGATGTGTGTGTACCTGAATGAGCGTGTGGTCAGCCAGACAGTGGTAGAGTCGGCGTGTGAGCTGGGCGAGGTGCTGAGAGCGGTTCAGCCCCAACATGGCGTCCAAAAACCCAGAACGGCACGACAACACCATTGCGTGAAACTAAAGGAGAAGGAGAATGCGGATTTGGAGAAAAATAAGCATAGTTCAATTCTTATTTTATTTCAAAGATTTATTTGGTGAGTAAAGAATCACATTTGAAAAATATAAGGCACATTTAACGAGTAATACATTCATTTATTATTTAGACAGTTGCCAGTTAACTTTCAAATTAACCTAGCGGTTAATCAATTCTGTTTCAGCTGCACTTGTTTACAGTGTTGGACAGTTTAATTTCTTTTTATAAAAAAGGAAAAGAAACATTTTCAAATTGTAAAGTAACCAGTAATTAAAGCCTACAGAAAAATGAAGTAAAAGAAAAAGTATGATGTTGCCCTCTGAAAAGCAGGAGTAGAAATAAAAAGTGTCATCCGAAGACAAGCCTTATATGCTTACATTTACTCAAGTAGTGTACTTGTGCAGTACTTTTACCTTACTTGTTGCATTTCACTCACGATCACCAGTAGCAACAACATCACACAACTAAAAGATTTAGAGACCCTCAACATTTTTGAGAGCAAAACAGTAAATTCAACAGAATTAACAACTGTGATGATGACTTAAAGTCTGATGGCAAAAATGATTGACATTTTGTTAATTAATGAATTGATTAACATTAATTAATTTAAACAAAACACATGAAGAGAAACTTTATTAACTAAACTGAAAACAGTGCAACATTGTTGAAATGAAACTTCTGTACTTCTGATCTGAGGGAGGGCTGACAGTAACATCTTTTTACCACCAGGTGTCACTAGCTGCGCTGATCAGAAATTTACACACAAAAATGAGCTAATGGACTGAACTCATTGGAACTCATCATCTGTAAACAGTAATACAAAGATAACACACCTCAGAATATGAGAAGTGGTAAAAGTACATTTAACAAACAGGCCATCTGACACATATTGGACTTTGAATGCCCCTAAATTGTAACTTAAATCATGTCAGACACAGTGAGGGTGTGCACATGTGACAAACTTACGATGTGCAGGAAGTCCAGTGCAGTGGCAGTGTGAAGATCCCAGTTCAGTTTGTCAAGGATAATCCTCTCCATCCTCAGGATCTCTGACGGAGAACAGCCACAGCTGCTGGAGGCAGCCAGCTCCTTCAGAGAGGGCACACACTGACACACCACAGACACACAGACACATCATTAGCCCACGTGATTGTGTGTGTGATAGTAAGTGTGATTGTGTATGTGATTTTGTGTGTGTGTGCGTGCGAGTGTGTGTGTGTGTTGTGGTGTGTGTGTTTACCTCATCTTCCTCGCAGGTCTTAGCAGCCAGGAAGAAGCAGGCAATGGCAATGCAGCGCAGGTACTTAGGTCGGGCCTAAAGATAAAAAAAGCCCATCAATCAGTAAACCCAGATAATGTTTCCATTCAGTTTTACATTAGAATGAAGTCAACTGAACATTAGCTGACAAGTCCTTTGAGAGAATTCATCTTTTAAAAAATTATGGCCCCTCTTGTGAGTCAGAAATAAAGTTTGTATTGAACTCAATTTATTAGCTCTTCCACCCCTTGTTGCAAAGCAGTTTGCGTCAAAGCTGTTCCGATCAATATCCACTTCAATAGAACTGTTTATCAATAAATTTCCACAGCACTAATAGTTTCAGAGTACTTAAAACATGACTCAGCTTTTTTGTAATCAACTGAGGAAAAACAAAGAGCATATGAGTCAGCAGGCGGTTCTCTACTTTAGCAGTTGCAGTATTTATTGATGTGGTTGTCAAGACCAGAAAAAGACTGAGGTCTGGATAATCCTAGAACCTGTTATTCCTCAGCCTAAGACACTAACTTCCTGTCTGATGTGGGACGTTGTCACGACCTGACAGGATATATCTGAACCGACACTTCCTGAACCTGTGCAAAGGCAAACCTGCAAACCATCAGCTGCGAGGAAATTGTAAAAAGAGCCTTGACATCATAGCTGTACAGCAGTAAGAATCAAAGACAAAACAATGAGAAGCTCTCAGATCAAATTTTCCTGAATCTCCTCATAAAGGTTCTAGTATAGGGGATTAGAGGAGGAGATGGACTTCATAATTTTTACATTTTATCCTTTTTTTATAATGAATGCAAGCAGCTCCATTACAGCCTCTGGTGGTATTATTTTATTTATTCATTTATTTTATTTTTTACCTTGATGGGGGCAAGGAAGCGGTCCAGGATGCTAACAGCTAACACCAGGGTTTCTGGGTACAGCTGCAGTCTGCTGTGGAGCTCCGTCAACCAGCGCACAGCCTCATCCCGCTGGGCCGGGGAGATGTCTGTATCCTACATCAAACAACAAACAACAAGGTTAATGTCAACATTATGAGCCTCTCACTAGGCCCCGAGGATGTTTGTACTGACCGCTAATTTGTTTGTCCTTGTCCATGTTTCCTCAAGACATATCATCATACTTAAGAATATTTATCCTTGTTCTTACTGCAGTGAGGTTGTTACGAAGGTAAGGTATCATTATGCAAGTAGTATTTACTGGCATAAACCCTGTTATCACTGAAACTACAATGGAGCAGATTTTTTCCCACACTTTCTTTGTTTAATTGCACTTTGTGAACACAATCCAGCTTTGGTAGCTTTTGTGATCCTAACATATTAAGCTTTGCTTTCTTGTGATCATGACATTAAATTCAACAAGACAGAATTTTCACATTTGTACCATACAAGTTCTTCAATTTTTACACAAAAGTCAGCATGTATGTGCATGTTTTTTTACTCAAGTGGAGGCAAGTGATAATGTAACACCTGAAACTTTTTTTTGTATTTTACTTCATTTTCTCTTTTCAGCCTCCAAGGGGCCAAAGCTTGTGTGTCATCCCTGGTGTTATGTTTCCGTCACTGACAATCATGGCTGAAGCTGATAAATACCGCAAATTACTGCAGAGCCATACAACGTGGGAATAAATGCTGATCTTACCCTTTTCCACTAATGACAAAAGTCAGATATTAAATGCAAGTCATCGCAGGTTAGTCAAAGACATTACTGACTAAATGACCTGTGAATGTTATGCCTGCTGATCTAAGTATTTCAGGAAAGAGTCTGTTGTTGTTGTTTTTTTTACTGTGAAATGGTCATACTCAATATAACAATTACCACGAGGAGAACCTTCCCTGGAAAAACAGACAAGGAAACAAAAAAGAGGTCCTGAACTTCTCTTCTCTAAGACAGCAATGCTATTTTAAGGCAACATTTGGCCTGGTTTCCACTACAGGGCCAAACACTGCAAGACAAGATTTACTTATACAACTCACCTACTTTCGGATATTTAGTGAGGACAAAGAAAGGCCTGAATGACTGACATACTTCCTCTGAAAAAGGTTAGATGGGATCTTCCTCAACCAGCTACACAACCAGTATTTTGTTCTATTAAACTTTATTTAAAAGTTGAACTAATAAACCCTCTGGTGTCCTCAGGCTTCATTATTTGTCAGAATCTTCTTCAAACTGATAAGAAGAGCAAATAAAAACTCTGAGGTTACAGCAGTTCATTTGAACTAGAGCTGGATGATGCAATCAGCATCAATGTCATGATATTTTTAATTATTGTTTGCCTCAATAAGAGTAAAAACAAGAAAATGATTAAGTTTGATAATTGCATTTTGACTATCATCAGGGCTCCTGGATGAAAAAATGACAATCTGTTGAAAATACATGTTATGTCAAACTAATTACTTACAGCTATTTACACTCCATGTGGAGACCAAACACTCCCATGACAGCAAGGTTTTAAAGGTCTATTCACCCACAGCCTAACCTGGTGGTATCTGGCTATGCAGATAGTACAGTTACAACCAACCTTTTTTCCTCATTACAGATGGACCTGACATTAATTTTAAAAAATGCCTTTAACATTTATTCTTTAAAACATCACTGGAACTATCACAAGTGCCATTTTTGCTTGAAAATGGACTTAAATGGTTAATTGATTACCAAAGTAGTCGATCAAAATTTCTGATGTTCAATCAATTAATTATTCATTGTAGCTTGCTCTAGGCCTGAGTGGTATCAACGGAGGTAAAAGGGATAATTGTACGTATGTATATCGTTTGGGAACTGACAGAGTGAATTCAAGGCTTTCAAAAAGGAGCAAGTCTTCTTGTGTTGTCACAGTTACATTAAAATGCAAAAGTAAAACCTTATTATGGACAGGGATGCAACCTTTTTTTTCACAGTTGTTACATTATGAACAACAAACCCCTGAGGATAGCTGATTAGGCTGTTAGCAGCCGATGGGAAACAGAGTCCTGTGGCATGTTTGTCCAATGACTCTACTAGCTTTTAGCTAACAGAACAGTGCCCAATAGTAAAAAAAAACCTTTACAATATTCTATTCCAGGGAACATGCACGGTGAAACTACCGTTTGCTTTTTCATTGCCATACCAGAATAAAGTGTAATTGCACATCCGCTACAGTAGGTGGCAGTGGCGCTTTCATGCTGCTGTGTGTTGGTTGATCACTGTTTAGCGCAACATTCTCTGCTGTTGCTGCACTGAAGACAAAGTGCAGATCCCAGCTAAACACTGAGCAGGAGCTGAGAGTTGCAGTATCATGCTTCAAACCCATTTCGAAAAGTTGTGCAGCGCAAAATGTGCTCATTGTAGCCATTAATCCTGACTTAATCATTTTGATTAAAAAAATCTGCACAATTTATCAAGTTTATAAGTTTATTTAAGTATAAGTTTATTTTTCAGAATCCAATGGCTCAATTAGTTGGTTGAAAGAGGTTTATAGTTTACACAAGAATTTAATTTTGTTGAATTTAAGGCAAATTGATGCACTTTAAATCTTTTCTGGTTCAGACTAAAAACAAGGTTAATAAAATTATTCTTTGTTGTAAGTGGGGCTATATTTCTTTCTTTTTTTTTGTTTTTCCTTAATGTTAATGAGGATACGATGTTATGTAGAGGTGTACTTGTAACAATTTTATAGACAAATGATACCATTCTACCAAGGCGAAGAGTGGGGGGGCGCAAAATGTTTTCTTCTTCCAGAAAACAACTGAAAAGCACTGAGTGCTGACTGACTTAAATACATGTTCATTTGGTGGTGAAGTTGGTTTAGGATATTCCCAAAGCTGCTGTTAACAGCATGCCGAGGCAGAAAAATGTGAAACTAATTGTAAAACTGACCAGTAATTGGCTGCTCAAGATGGTGTCAATTTTCTGCCTATACAGCTAGACCATGCTAAAGCAAGACTTAAAGATTATATTTTGGGTATTTTTTGTAATGCTTTATTGTCTCCTAAACATAGGCTACACAAATATACAATATACAACATACAAAGGCCTTAAAAACACATCTTTATCATTCTACTGTAATTTCCTGTACATGGACTCACATTTCCAGAGGACAGGATGCCTAAAATTCAGACTTTAACATTCTAATCAATCCTCCCTTTTTGTATTTTTGATTTGTCTCAAAGCTTAAATGCATGGGTTTAGTGAGTGGAATGCGAAACACTGGACAAGCAGCAGGGGTCAAGGGTCAGAGGACAACTGAAACTGTTATCCTACTAATCTGCAACTTGACACTGTTCAACCTCTCAGCCCTTAGTTGTCCAAACTAAAAACAACTGGCCTATTTCTAGCAGTTTCCACTACAGGACAAAAAACACAATCTGTCAATGAAATCCATTTTCTCTCCAGGTTGCAGTGGCAGCAGGCTCAGCAAAGTGGTCCACACATTTTTTTCTAATCCATTCCCTCAGCTTTTTCAGTCATTCTGAGGGGACATGTCGTCCCTCAAATCTAACTTATTTGTTCAGGGTAACTTCTTCATAGCCAGTATAAGCCTTTTTGTGCCTGACTTCCCCATGACACCGAGGCAGTGACCCAACAATATCAAAATCCTTCACAAGATGGTGACAACAAAAAGTACAGTTAGTCGGTTGCAACTTATAGATGACCAAACACCTAGATCAAGGCAAGCTAACTTCTACTGTTCTATTAATGCAGACACAGCATGCTCACAATTTTTGCTTGAATTTTGATATATGTTATTCATTTTATTACTTTATCACAAAAATTTAAATTAAATAACTAATTTAATTTAATTATTTTTACTATCTAAACCATTTTTTCAAAGTTATTACATTATCAGTTGTTATTACTCATTTTTATGTTAATATACTATATTCTAAAGCCTAACAAAATAACACTCTGTTTTCTTCAGGTTTCAATTATTATCAGGATTCTATCTAAAATGGCATAATTATCAAATTTCAAACTGTAATAAACAGTGATAATGATCCAACTGGAAAAAATATGTTGCAATCATAATTTTTGCCATGTTGTGCAAGCCTAACAGGTACCATCTGAGGTCAGATTCCTTTTTTTAGATGATTTCTGGAACTTTTTGCTCATGGACTACAAAGTGCAGATATGTGATGTGTGCAAGCAGACCAAAGCTAATTTGGTTGGACGTACACATGTACAGTCATTATTTATAAACTATGTACTGGGGGGGGAAGCTCAGCTATCCAACTTGCTGGTCATCTGCCTTCATTTTCTGCCTCATTGATGGAGAACACATTTTCATGAGGAAAAAGACCACACAAACAGTTAATTCAACAAAGACAAACATCACATACTGAGGAGTGTATTTTCATCAAGCAACACTCAGAGGCATTTAAATGCCGATTATACGCCTCTGCAGAGACCAACTGCCTCCTTGACCTCATCAGTTAACATTCTGCTAACTCAGCCAGAGGCACTGGCAATTGTCATAACTGTCTCAGTGCCATTATTTACAGCCTTTTAGTGTTATTTTCATTATCAACACAAGAGCATGAACACACTAGCTGGAGCTAGAGGGCTGAGGCTTGGACAGAGGCATTTTTTATTCTTAAAATAAAGTTAGGCTTATTTTTTAATACATTAATATTGTATTCAGTATCCCACTATGCTTTACTGGCCCACACCAATAGTGGTTTTTGAGCCACTTAAGGCTGCACTGCTTAAGGTTGGTCTCTCTTTGGGTTATTTTTGTATTGGTCCCCCAATATAAAAAATATGTTTGAATATAAGGATGTGAAGAGACGTTATTTTACCAGAGATCTGCCCTCCACTAATGTCATTTACCTAAAGCCATGATGAGGAAAAACTCTGTCTGTTTTGTTATTGCTTTATACCTCTAAAGCCAGTGTATGAATTAACTCCAGAAAAAAGAAGTGGTGTTTGAATGGAGAGCAGAGGTTTCCTAGACTAGCTACATGGCTGCACACCAGGATCCCAAAAGCACAGACAGAGCAGGAGGTTGATTATGATGCAATGGCCAAATTTAATTAGTAGACACATAACTGTGCTGCAATGACTCAGCAACAGATGTAGATTAGCTGTCAGAGATTACCTTTAAGCCCGTTCAAATACTATAACACACATTTAAATGAAATGTAAATATGGAAGCAAGATACAGGTAACGGCGATAATTTCATGATTAGAAATGAAATAAAGAACTGAAAAAATAAAAAGCACACACAGATGTGTGGGTTGCTAAAAGAAGTGTGAAGGGAAAAACCAAATAAAGTGCAAAAAAACATCATCAACATGTAACAATTAAGTTTGCTCATATTTCAGTGTGATAATGTCAGTTTGTGCATCCATCAAAAATGAATTGTTTTCTGGATGTTCTCCCGCCATTACATTTTTTTTTACTGAAGGTTTCTCTAACACAAATTAGTGACTTAGGATACCAGTGTCAATCCTAAAGCGTAATTATCATCATTAACTTGATTAGAGGTTCCAATAACTACTTCATGAGATGCTGAGGGGGCCACAACAACAAGTCATGTTCGGGAAATGCTTCAGGAAATTGTTACAGTACAATTGCAGGGTAGATACAGGATAAAAACATGAAGGACAACTACTGTGAATACTACCGTTAAAAAGAAAAGGATTCAATTGCATTTCCTCCAAATTTATTAGAATAATATTTTATGATGACTTTTCTTTCCCTTACAAATTTAAATAAAATTGTTTACATTTTAGAAATAACAACAATGATAAAATGTATTATAATTTTTGTAAGGGAATTCAAACTTATGACAATGTTTATGATGGACAAATGTATAAATTAACTACGGCAGATAATATTTACTGATGCTCATTTCCAAACCAAGTGGTAACTAAGTAGTTTTTGTTCCTAAATCTGATCAAATTGTGACTTAAAAACTAAAATATATAGGCTGAGCAAGTCCAAAAAACAAAAACAAAACAAAAGAAACAAAAAAATCTAATGAGTTTTGATTTTAAAAACGACACGTAAACTCCAGTGCGCTGCATTAAACTCGCGCTACATACTACAACACCTGGTGACAGATGTGAATAGCTGTCAGTTTATCTATCCTCCTTCTCATGCAAACAGACAACTATTCACTAACTGTTACCATATTTAGGTCCTGTATAATAACTAAGTCAACAAAGAAATCCTTTAAAAAATAATCTAATTAATAACTTAAACAATTAAACTGCCTGTGTATGTAACAGGACCTGCATAACTTGATTACACTTGATTGCTCCTCATGTGTAAGGATGTTATTTTGAATCAAAATCATGCCATATTATGCAAAATGGAAAAGTTGGCCAAACTCTTGAGTGCTACTTCAAGTTTTCAGAACAACACATTGCTGTGACACGGATGACTTCTGTTTGTAGTTAGCATATACATTACCACTGACACACTGGTAGTACAGTCCGGACCCGTGAGGACACCAAAGTGCACAAAACATTGATTTCTACATGAAGTTGCTTTTATAAATGGAGGCACCAATTGGTAAATCCTTACCTGTGAGGAGGGCTTCTTTGGCAGGTAGATCCTCCACATCTTGGCTTCCCTAGAAGCTGCCTTTTCCAGAAGAAAAGACAGCCTCTGGCGTTCCCAGGGTTCGAAGAACTTCATTCTTTCCTCCCCTGGTTGAGCCTACCTCCCCACTGGATACAGCTACCTGCACGTGAACACAATATTTCATAATTTATCACATACCACAGCTTACATATATTTTATTTTAACATCATCCATCAATCCTACTCAGTCACAAAATCCATCATTAAAAAATTGTTCAGTTTGATTGTCTGAATTTGATTTAGAGTTCACACAAACAATACTTTGTAAAAGTGCTAGCTGACATTACTTTATAAAGCAACATTTTGCATCAACTAGAGCAGGGCCCCTTAAAAATGAGCCTGATGAGAAAGTCAGTTTTGTAACCACGAGGGACAAAAGAGATACATTGATTTTTTAGGACACTCTGCAATGTATTTTTTTTTTTATAATGCACCATTGTGTATCAAGAACATATAAAAGTGGGAATGATGCCGAAGTGTACGTATTAATTATCTGTTTGTTTCCATTCATCATATGGTGCACATGTTTAAGTGTTATGTCCCATTATTAGCTTTTAGGCTAATTTTTCAACACTTCTTAAGGAGATAAAATACTCAATTCATGATCAAAAACATCAAGCAGAAAAAATGTGTGATGGGAATATGACAATACAGAATGTGACAAGATAAATATATCAACTTTCAGAGATTTGTTTATATAGCTGTTACAATCCCATTTACTCTGGGAGTTTGGGTCGATGTGGGTAGTGCTGAAAATCCAAGGGGAGACTTCTTTACAACAATGATGGATATGTGATTTTTGCGGCAACATAATGAAGTTTGTTGTCTTGTCAAATATTTAATTTGGACAGACCAAAAGCAGGCATTCTTGTTTAAGCAATTAGAGTTTTCTATAGAATTGACAGAAAATGTATTTTATCGCAATATAGTTTATAAATTACACACAATATGGTAAAGGAAATGAATAATCTCCCCCCATTTCTAGTAAAAAGCACAAAAATTAAGACATTTTGGTTGGCCAATGTATTTTTTCCTCTTTCCTATCATGCTGATGGAAATGGAAAACACTGTATCTGTTTCACAAAGTTGACTAAGGACACAGTCACGGTAAAGTTAGAGGCCATATTTGTTTATTTGAGATGCTAAAGGTTGCATCAGTCTACCTAACAGTTCACAAACAGTTCAAGACAGATCATGTAACGTTGTCCATACATTTCAGAACCGCCGTTTTGCTTGCAGTAACCTTATTTAGCATACAGTTACATAATTGCCAACTCGTGAGTGATATCTTATAAGTTGGCTCCAATGGATATCATTGAATCTTGTTCGGACTTGACCTGTAATCAAATGGGTCACCATGTAATACTGAAGAGTGACAGAGTGAATCCTAAGTACTAATTCGTTTGGAGCTACATTAAGGGGGGGTTCCCATTGTTCAGGGAACCCCCGGGCCTCCCGCCCCGCAGCAGGTGCATTACCAAGCATTTCCTTCCAGTTCAGCTCTGAATACGACTATTTCTTGAAACGGAGCTAACCTGACAGTCCGGAGCTACAGTCAACTCGCTAGCTACTGTGACGTCGCGCGAAAACTGGTACGTGGCTAGCAAAGAGCTAAATGTTGACAACGACGGTCATTAAACTCGCACCGTATATTAAAAAAGGAGTTGGATCAGGGTTATGGCAACGACTGTGCTAAGTCTGAAGTAGGGCCATTTAAATGGCTGACTCGGATCCAGTAAGTAGCCGTAGCCCCAAACCTTACCTCCCCTGCGAAGCGGAGAAAACCACAGTTGGATTTCATCCGGTCCACTCAATTCAGGATAAATTAAGGGGGTGAAATCGGGGACCCGTTTTTTAGGTTAGTCGTCCATCTTGGCGTTCATGTTGAAAAGGGGCTATTGTAAAAAATATATAAAAATAAAAGAACGGAATATAGACAGATACGTCTACTTCCGAGAAGGGGACTGGGGAAGAGAGAAGGAAAACAGTCACCGCCCACATCCAGGCAGACCAACCAATGAAACAAGAGATCCAGAGACGCGTCACTCAGGCTGAGGCCAACAACGGGCCGAGAAACACTTCTAGCGATACATGCCTCTGCAGGGTTAACAGCACTATGTAGTCCACTGTTGTCTCCAAGGCAAGGCGAGACATATCGTGCTTATTTATTGAGTGTGAAACGTTGTTCGCCTAATCAGAGTGTTTGAATCAACGTTTCACCCTTAACTGACTCTCATGATTCACTCATTATTTGACAAGATTTGTAAAAAAACAAAACAAAATAATGATAATAATAATAATAATAATAACCTAGTTAGTGTTTAAAAGGTTTTTTAAATAATATAAAAGCTACATCATAATCATCATCAATCAAAAGCAGTGATGAATTTGGCCAACAGCGCTGACTTTAGTTAAAGTGGTGGCGTTTAAAAGACACTAGCTGTCGTCAGAATAGGTAGAAGTTTTCCTTAAGGTCAGTTGAATGAATAAAAAATCAAGCAGAGATGACATTAGCATTTAAAAAATAACGTAAAACAAACTGAAATCTATAAATAAAACAAAAATCTGAATAAGTGGGATTAGAGCACTGAATAATTTGAAGTAAACATGAAGATTTTGAGGACACGCCAATAAACTGGGCGAGACCTGAGGGCGTTAAGAAAGCATACATATTTGACGTCATATAAGACTGCGTTGAGAGCATAGACTGGCTGTGAGGTGTGTCTGGGTGAGACCAGCTGAGCCTGGCAATGTGATTAAACACAATGTCTGTGTTAGTGGAGTCTTTGTTCAGTGACTCGCTGTTTTTGATACATTGCTGCATAATGACTTAATTTTATCTACTGTTTGTTTCTGATGCACCATGGGTGGGAACAAACTGCAAAGAAAACCTACATCTCAGCAAATAATTTAATGTATTTTTAGTCTCACAATTTTATTTTAAAAAGAGAGTAACTGCCAGCCTAATTAAATTGCTTCACTTATTTCCAAAAACAAGTCATTTTGAATAAGTATTTTATAACTAATATAATCTACAATTTGTATTTATCTCTAAAACAAAATAAACTGCAGTCTAAGTGAACCTAAACTGTCTACACATACATTCTCCATCATAAATCCTCTTTTTTCCCTGAACAAGTAGGTTCATTGCTTTTGTTGCTTGTCCATCAACCAACACTGTCTGATAATAAAACTCTTCTCACAGACAGACATGATATCAAAAGTACTTTCTGTTCTTACACTTTGGTCAGCACTCCTCCTGACATATTACACTTTAACTTTTGATAAGTAGCTTCAGAAACTGAACATCAACTGCAGTTCCTGCTCCACAAAACATGAATACAGCAAATTACTTTTCAATAAAATAGAGAGTTAAATTTTGACTTGATGGTGATATAAAGGTGGCCCACCGAGGCATCCTTGTAGCTGAGGTTTTCTGTATTTATTATTGACGTCTGACTACAATTTTATGTCAGGTGAAGGCTTTCTATACAGTATATACTGTAGCACCACACTGAAAAGGGGAGTTTGTTAAGTTGTTTGTGAAGTCTCTGACATAGGTACAACCTTCATGTATAATGAAACAAAAAGGGCTCATCTACATGCACTCTACATAATAAGGTTGTTACGAGCCGGCCTCACCTCCATCCCTTCCTCTCCACCTCTGTCTGGTATACTTACCTGGCAGAGATTGCTTCTGACAGCTGAAAAAATAACACACTGTACATGCCATATACCACGAGGCAAAATGTTCCCATTCATAGCTTTCAAGCACATCTTGATTAATCAGTGTTGTAAATGACAACTTCTGGTTAGCATTTGACACAATACTGAAGCTCACTACAAGCATATCACCAGGCATTATCTTACCTCCCGGGTTACCCTGCCTGCCTTATTCTATCTGATAAACCCACTGGCATACAAAAAGGTCTTTGTCTGTGTCTGACTTTGGCAGATGTAGTAAAACACAGCCAGTTAAGTTATGATTAGTTTGCAAAATGTTAAGTTTGTGAGGGAGTTTTTGACTATGAAATAGGCCAGGGGTTTGGTGATTTGTGTGCCTAATGTTATGTGTAAAGATGTAGTGGTTCCTTAATAAAGCGAAACTCCAAAGCAAAGATATATTTGATATCCTATTTTCAAACTAAATCACTGACTGCTTGAGAATCAAGACAATATCAAATGTTTCCGTCTGAGAACATCGGTCCCTTATATTAGTGGGTAATGCCTCACAAGACAGCTAAATATCGTCTGCTCACTTTTACATGTTGCCTTTTTTTGAATGTTTCCAAATTGAGCCTACAACTGGAGCCCAAAATCATACTAAGTACCATTTTCTACATACACAGACAGCTTTATTTGGACATTTGATATACAGTTGAAGACAATAAAGGAAAGACACTACGTAATGTTAGGATTGCGTCAGGACTCTCTGTAGCCTTGGGCCAATCAAAGCATTCAAATTTGGGCGGACTATTTGAACAGACCAAACTGCGGTTTGCTGATTGGCTCATGAAAACATCAATCTGAGGGCGAGCTTCTCATGTAACAGACAGGCTGTATTTCGAGTCCACGGGCATTTATCGGTGGATTGACGATTGATTATTGATCCAAAGTACAAAATTCTCTTCGATAATGTTATGAATTAATCTAGAATGATACCAAAATACGAGGTTTAGGCTTGAACTTGTATTGTTTAGCCTGAAACAGGGGGGTTTCTTTTCCTTTCTACATCTTGAACCCGCGCCTTTGATTGGTTTCTGTCAAGTGACGCTGCCATGTGGGCGTGAGCGTTATGAACATCAACAAAAGAGCAAAAGAGGAGAAAGGAGAAAGACGAGAGAAGACGAGAAGGATAATACGCTACAGCTGAGGAGAAATAAATATGTGGATCTAACCTGCAGTGAAAGGTAGAGTGAACCTTTTGAATTAATACACATATTGAAAAAAGAAACTGTTGAACAGGCTACGCGGATTTGCTTAGATATGCTGTCTTACACTTAACTCGAAATAGAGAAGGAAATAAGCTCATGAAGGGTCGACAATTAGGACGTTTATTTAGCTATAATTTAAATAACAAAAGCCAATGACTTTTCAAATATTTAATTTTTTAACTGGGTTTCTAGATTTTCCTAGCAAAATTACGACAAAACTCTTACAAGAGCGTTTGTAGTGTACCGTAAATGAAAGATGTTATTTGATTAAGTTTCAATTTTAGTACCGTCACTTTGAAGCGATTGTTTCTTTTTCGTTTTCGCGATTTCATATTAAAAGTTACCATTAGTTGTACGTGGGATTTTCTTTTAGCAACCAGTGTTGTTTTCTGTCTGTTGTTATTCGTATCCCCTGGATCCGTCTCAGCAGAGCTTTCTTTACCCACCGATATACATTCAGACGAAGAAACCTCCACAAGCAACCCGTTATAGCTTTCATGCCTTTATGCTGCGCTTTAATCCATAAACTGTTCAGTGTTGATAACCGTGTTTTACGGTGGAAATTAAAAGACCTTTAACGATTGAGAAATGAAAAACCAGCCCCTCCCCCGCTCCTGTCCGAGGATTTAAAAGACGTTAGCTAGCTTCAGTTAGCGCTAGCTTTCTCACTTACTCTTAACTAAAACGATAAAACCCTGCATTTTCAGTCGTGTGGAAGACGTTTTTGTGTATTTTAGGTTGCTTATTAACAGATATAACCTTGGAAAAGCAGTTGTTTTTCGGTCAAGAGGGCAGGAAGGCGTCTGCCAGAGGAAATCTGACACCGGAGCCCAGCTGAGGGAAGTGGGCTGGGCTCCGAGCTGTGACCCCTGTAGGACTGACAGCAAATGTAGGCCAGGGATATGCAGAACAGGAATAATACAGCAAAAATATTGTGACTGTAAGACAAACGCTGTTTTTTAAAAAAAAAATCACACCTGCATAGAATTGAAATTACAACAGTGGTCCAGTTAAATTTTTTCAACACAGTTTTCACACAGCTGTAAAAATAAAGGCCATGTATTGAAGCTGAAGCTTGGTGTCTTCCTATTTGCAGTGAGAATAAAGAGGTAAAAAAGGAGATCACCTGCTCCAGTGCAAGAGACATGGATGCCTTCAAACTAATGAAAGAGCTGAAGGTGAATCATGAGCAGGAGGTGTATTATCTTCCCAAAGCAACGGGGCTGAGCCTCATTGAATCCACAATTCAGGTGAGTGCATTTAAGAAAATGTGATCATTAATCATCATTCTAGAAAATGGAAAATCATCTCAACATTACCCACTTTAAAGTGTTCAGATAAGCTATTTTGCTTTTGATTGCCCTGTATGTTAATTAAGCCTTCAACATTGTGAAAATATGAATAAAATCCATGTCATGTTCCTTGTCTGACCAGCTTTTCTAGCATGAAGAGCTGGACTCTTATATAATTTTCTGCCAAAGTGTTATGACTTATGGGTGTTAGGACTCGTATATCAAGTTAATCAACAGCTAATCTTGGTTTTTCAGGATGACAGTCGGATTTCAGCCAAGTGCAGAGATGCCAAAGTGGAGGACCTGTGGAGCCTAACCAGCTTCTTTGGTTACAGCACACAGACCTTTGTCCTGGCTGTTAACCTCCTGGACAGATTCCTGGCCATGATGAGGGTATGAGATTCACCCAACTGATAGGGCGTACAACACCTGATCTCTCCTTTTTGTCACAATCTGTTTGTAGCTGTTGTGTGCATTAAATGCTTTTCAAAAACAAAGAGGATTTCTGACAGAGATATTTCTTGTGTGTAAATAGTCTTAGTTAATAAATTCTTTACCTTCAACCTCTTTACTCAGATTCTTGGGGAATCAAGGATTACAACAATTTAGTAGTTGTTCTTGTTGTGCTCTCAGCAGAACTGCAGCCTGAAGTGGGTTTTAGTCAGTGGTTGCTGTAGCTGGGTCCAGCTTGATAAATTCTTGTTGGACTGGACCAGCCATTTTCTAAATTTGTGTCTCTCCCATGTTGTGCAACTCAGATCCAGCCAAAGCACCTGTCCTGCGTCAGCCTCAGCTGCCTTCACATGGCGGCCAAAGTGACGGAGGAGGAGTGTGACGTGACGCCCACCGACGAGCTCATCCGCATCGGACAGTGCAGGTTCACTGTGTCCGACCTTGGGCGCATGGAGAAGATTGTTGCTGAGAAGCTCAACTTCAAGTCCAAAGCCATCACTGCCTTAACCTTCCTGCACTTGTACCATCAGATCACACGTTCACACTCCACAGACAGGTGAGACCACGTCTTTTCATTCCCACTGCTCGTTCTCTGAATCATTAGTTTTTAACTTTGTCAACTTAAGTGCATGACCATGAAAATCTATTTGTAGACCCTTAAAAATGTTTGCAGATTAAGAATATAATGTCGAAACTGAGTCAACTTTATTTTTTTCCGTTGCATCAGCAACAAACTTGCTTGTGATTACAAGTTTGTAGCCCTTGTTGAGGCATTTATTTGTTTTACATCACATAATGTCGGCATGAAATACAAGAGTTCAGATTGATTTTCCCATGATTTGATTGGCGGAGCTTTTCACACCACTGTTAGAGAAGTAGACACAGCAGCTCAATTTAAAGTAGGGCATCAGTTAACTATCAGTCAACTTCAGTGTCTGAGCGAAGAACACTGATAAGATTTGTTGTCAGCTGTCGCTGGCACCAAAACACCACCCTTACATAATCCTGGCACAATGTTTGTTTTTCATGTGCCTGACTTTGCTTCAAAAGCGAACATGTAGTTTAAATTCCCTTTTATTTTTGGAAGTTATGCACTTTATCGATCTATAAAAAAGATAAGTCAGTAGTTACACTGGACTTCTTTGTTATAAAATTGTTGATTCTGAGTTGACAGAAGTTGATTCTTGTCTTTCTGTCTGTGCAACATGGCTGACCTGAAAACACTGAACCTGACTCTGACCGTGTGTTTCTGTGTGAACAGGAAGGACACTCTGAGCCTGGAGAAGCTCGAAGCTCAGCTCAAAGCCTGTCTGTGTAGGATCTCCTTCTCTAAAGCAAAGGTAAGAATTCACTGCAGGTCAAAGATCACACTGGCTTACATCAGCTCAGCAGTCTTATGACACCTTGAGAAATAAGGTGTGTTATGTTGCTGTTTGTTTGATTGCTACACTGATACATGGTAACATTTCAAACATGTTTCTGTCTATCCTCCTGTTCAGCCCCTCACATTTTGTCCTTTTTTTTTGTTTTTGACATCCAGCCGTCCGTCCTGGCCTTGTCTCTCCTGAGGCAGGAGATCAAAGCTGTTCAATCTGAGGACATGTTGGAGATAGCCTATCACATCCAGAGACATTTGAAGGTAACAATATTATTAAACAAAAACTCTTAACAGTAATGAAAGTAAACATCTGTAGAAACCCAGTTATAAGAAAAAGCTAAAAAAAAGATTGTCTACTTTTCGTCAGCAGAGACAACAAGAGCAGCGAGGTTTAATCTTACAGCATTTGGGTGGTTCTATAAAAGTAAATTTAACTGTGACATCAGCTCAGATACTAACAAAAAATAGTGAAATTAAAACCTTTATTTTCCAGCTGTACAGCCTCTAGACTTGTTACTTCAGGGTGAGAGTCCGTTTTCAGAGAGAAGAGAGGTGGAGATCAGAAGAGAGGTGAACGCAGGGCAGAATTATGTGATACCAGATTCTGAATAGCAGCAGGAGTGTTTGGGGGTGTGTGTGTGTGTGTGTGTGTGGAGGGTGTGGAGGGTGTCTATTTATTTTTAGCAGGGCTCTGCTTCAAAATAATTTTTCTGTTGACAGTTGTAGTTATGCAACCTGTGTGAGGTTTTTTTTTTGTTTTTTTTAAAATTTTGTGTTGTGACGCCCTGACACTTAAATCTGACACTGGAGCCCCACTGACAGCTTGACACACATTAAAGAAAAAGTGACTTTTGAGTGCGTGCAGCCACGGTGGGATTTAAACACCTGACAAATGTTTGTGTTTGAACTGCTGATATCTTGTAGCTTTTCTGCCCTTCTTCACTGAATCAGCTGAAAAGATTTTTTTTTCTCAGTAAACCTTAACTTCATGCCCTTTTGTCACATTTCTCCCTGCCATTTTTATAAAGCTATATCTTATTTAAGAAATTTCAAATAATATTCACCTGTTGCAATGTTACTTTTTCTTTTAAATCTGAAAAAGAAGAGTTTTTTTCCACTCCAACTTGACTCTTAGGTTAGTAGTGTTTGAGATCTGTCAAAGTAAAAACTTTGCCCGCCTGCATGTTGGTAATGTTAGTCGTTTCAACCCCCCCGGCCCCCCCTCTTATGTACACTTAAAGGTTCAGGTGTTACATTACCAGCTGGTCAGGTTTCAGTACAAACTTATGTAAGCTCTTCTAACCTAGTTTCTCTTAACCTCTAAACCTGGGAGAAGAAACCAGATTTTTGTTTAGAAGAACGTTTTTACATCATTATATTGTTTCTGTCAGATTATTTTAAACACACTAATAATATTCAGTCAATGAGAGGGGCAAAAGGTCAAACTACCAAACTAAACTGCTGTGTGTTTGATTTCAGATTGCAGACAGCGAGCTGCAGCTGTGGAGTGAGCGAGTGGCACTGTGTCTGTCGGACTATGCCTCCCCTGAATGCAGCAAACCCAACCACAAGAAGCTGCAGTGGATTGTGTCACGGCGGACTGCCCAGAACCTGCTCAGTCACCGCAGTGTCCCTGAACTGCCCACCATCCCAGAGGGCTGCTGGGATGAGAGCGAGAGGTCAGAACCCCACACGCACCTGTCAGATACACACCTGGATAGGATACTAATGTAGTACAAGTGCCCTAAGTAAAAAAAACCTACAGTACATAAAATTAATACAAGCTATCACATCCTTTACAAAAGATAGTGTGAATATTCCCAGAATAAACAAACTGATCCAGAGATATTAAGTCATTTGACTAAAATGCTCAAAAAAAACCCCATATAAACTAAAAGTACTCAGCCCAGATAATAAAAGAAACAAATTAACAACCATACATAAAATTCTGAGGTTTCTGATAGGGAAAAAAAGAAAAATTAAAGTTGGCATGACTAAGTATATGATCAACCTTTCAGCACAAAGGTTGAGAAGCTGATGGTTTTTGATGCTTTGTGCTACCAACACATGTTAGTCAGAACTTAGTACTGCGCTTCAGACCAAACTTTAACAATCAAACTGTGAGTTGCTTAACTGAGCAACAGACTGTGTTGGACTCAGTTTTCATCCTGAGACAGACGTCATGTGCCAGCTCACAGCACGTATAATCTGCTGGAAAATACCTGACACGGCAGACAAGAACAGAGGCATTTAATTTTGACAGCAACTGGACACACCTTGTGTATTGCCCACACCTACCTCCACACACACACACACACACACACACACACACACACACACACTGCAAATGTTTCAGTGTGTAGAGCAACACCTCACAGATAAAAACTGTTTCAAGTTTGTCTTTAAGTTTGATTTGTATCAGCTGGAAGTAAGTTTTCGTCAATTCAAGTGTGTCATGATTATTAGGAGATCAAAATGAGTGTTTTTGACCTGAAGAGGAAATTTTTTACAGTGTGCTGTCTGTGTAATAACATTGTGAGGCAACCAGCTGTGCAGCAATACATAAGTTTCTGATGTTGTAACAACACGTCACACAGACAGCCCAGCCCCTCCTGTATGTCTGACTAAGCTTGTCAGGGCCTCTCATATCTCCTGGACAGGGATGTGTGCGAGTCATTAGTCACGTCCCACTGACAGACATTTCCATGATGTCACATGAGGCCACAGAGCTTCACACTTTATGCAATGTGGAACTTCAGCAGAACTTTGCCTTAATGAGGCTGTCAGAGAAATGAGGAAGTAAACATGGGGACGCTTCCCAGCTGTCTCTTGTAAACAGTAACTCACAGAGCAGGTCAGTCGAATAAATACCTACTGATTACCACACCTTTCTTAATATTTTCTTTATTAGGTAGCATATCAGCATAATTAGATGTTAACATACTGACAGTCAGCTGAGTCACACGTGAAGTGGCACAAGTCTGATTATGAGATCAGCTGATAGGTGGAAGTTGAAAACAGAAGTTCTCTTTACTGGTCTTTTTTTCTTGCTGTCATGAAAAGTCCCT
>JAPZDZ010000011.1:2579772-2598738 GCA_029783805.1 Acanthurus tennentii
TGACCTACCTGTATGTTAATCGCTCACATGGTAAATTCTGTGCAGTATAAATTTTCACCTCACCAGTTCCAGCAAAACAGCAACAACAGAACAACAGAATGACAGCAGTCATGGGGAACCTATTCATGTCATACTTATGACTCTACTACCTTCAGTTTTTCTCTTTAAAATCCACTATATGCAATTTCTGTGGCCCTGAGATATCTCAATTTTAAAAACAAACAAAAAAACAAACAGAAAAAGCAATAATGAAAAGATGCAAGATATTATATTATATAAGAATTTTACAAATATGTAAAACAACAAAAGATCGAGTTTGTAAGTCTGTAAGCTAGCGAGGGATCATGGGATTTGGCCTCATCGTCAAACATTCAAGAGTGCAGATGAAAGCGCATAACCATGTTTTATCATAAGTGAACAATACAAAGAATAATAAACAATAGACAGGCTAGCTAGCTAATTTGTTACTTCCTCACTCTCTGATTTATCCTATGGTGTTTCCTTGGAAGCTACAGCATCTGGAGGGGATAAAAGTGAATTGACTAAAATTTAAGCTTTTAAACATTGTTGGAAAATGTGGCATAATGTTAGTACACAGCTAAATGAAATGTACAACATAGTTGAAGTCATTTTAAGTATGACAAGACTCTGTTGTGCTTATAGAGGAATGCTGTTGAGATAAACATTATACTGTATATCTATGTACTAGAGGTGTTTGTGTGTCTGTGAAAAGTTAGATGTCTCCAGGGTATTGTCTTTCACCCATAATCCAACAGGCTGGAGTATGAGAAGACACACACACTTACACACACACACACACACATATACATGCACATATGCACACTGAATTATTTTTTTTGGTGTGTGTGTTTGCATGTATGTGTTTGTGAAAATCAAGTGGTTGGTTTCAGGGAACCAATATTTTGTCTATGTGTTTTCATATGTTTATTCGTTTGACTGTGTTTTTTGTATTTTTGTGTGTGTATGTATGTGTGTAAGTGTGTGTATGTTTTTGTGTGCTTGTTGGCTCTCCTCTCTCCTCCCTGCACCTTTAATATTTCATGCCTCCTCTTTGTGATCCCCCTCCAGGCCTCCTAGACCGGGAGGAACCCCGGAGACTCCACGCAGGACGCAGGCTGCCCCCCCTCAGCCTTCCAACCCGGCGCTACAGGCCCAGATCAAACAAGGTAACTACAAAAGGAGGGGGCACTAGCTTCACACACCCCCAGGGTCCTGTGGGGAAGGTGGGAGGGAGGAGAGGCAGGGATTTGATAATGCAGCCCACCGGCAATAAAACCCACAGAGAGTTATAAAAAACCTTAAAAAAAATCACAGGAGGAAGCTGCTGCTGTTTCCTCGGTCGGCAGGTCTCTACAGGGATGTTCTGCTGGTTTTGACATGAGGGTGCAGTTGTTGGCTGGTGTAAAACCTCCGACTGCAGCTTTGCATCTGATCTTTTCTCTCCCAAAAAAATATTTTTATCTAGTTCTCAACTTAACCAAATAGTAACAAAAAATAAATCATAATAGTGGCAAATTAGACCTCAGTCTAATGAATACAGTCATGTGTGACAGTCTCAAAAGCCAGAGGCAAAGTAGTACTGATTATAGGGCAACTAGATCAGAAAACACTCATTCTCAATGGCCGTGACAAATGAGTTGTTTAATCTTTTTAGTTAAGAGTACTTGTTGGGAAAAATATGACAAAAATATGTATTTAGTATGAATTATAGGAAAGAGATATGAATTTAATATTTAATGTTGTTGTTTTGTTGTTGTGCACTGTTGTGGCCCCTATGAGGTATCTCTCCCTGACTTTTACAATTTAAAGGAGTATGTTATGCGTAGGCTCCATAGGTGAAAACCTCAAATAAAGCTTTGACTGTAACAACATAAGAGAGGTGAAGGAAGCCAGAGAGGGAAAGAAAGATTCAAATAATACAAACAGAGAGACAAACAGGAGAATTTCATTGAGTGAAAGGTGAAAGCGCTAGAAGTTTTGAGTTTTTCTTTGCAAAGAAAGACCTGCTCTGGTTCACTGTAGGGGACATTTTAACCAGCCTGTCACCATCTGCCTACAACACACGCTCACACACACACATCCACACACACCCAAACCCACACCCTCACACACACAGCTACCTACCACAACACAACAACGCTTATTACCTACAAACACAGACCAAAAAATCAAGTCTATGTTAGTACAGACACAGCACACACACACACACATACAGATGCCATGGGTTGCACCCTCATGAGTTGAGGGGAGGCGGGGTTTTAGCACTATTGTCACGCCTTAATGGAGGCCAAGCGTGACAAGCGTGTGGACTTACTCACGCCACACGTCTATTCACCACCATTCAGAGGGAACGCGCTCGGCCGTGACCTCTGCTCAGCCAGCTACTCCAACCAGGTGTGTGTTTGTGTGTGTGTGGGTGTGTGTGTGTGTGCGCACACGCATGCGCATGCGTGTGCCTGTGTGTGTTAGAGGCTTTGTGAAGAAGGGGCTCCTAACCCCCTAACCCTCCCCAACGTCTCCTTTCACATGGAAATAAATGAGGAGGCCCCTCTAATAAACAGCAGCATTTACAGTGAGATAAAGAGACAATACGGAGTGTCTGCAGACCCAAAAACATCTTACAGTTACTGCATCATGATCATGCCTACAACAATGCAGGAAAGTTTTGAAAATCATCTTTACAGTTCACTCTTCAGCCCACACACTGCCAGCAGTTTCAGTCATTGTTGAATCTGTTTTGGTTTTATCTAATCACAGTCAGACATTTCTAGAATTAATGCACTATTAATGTTAACTGCAACTGGGAAACTCTTAAAAGCAATTTATGCATGATTAACAATATAGGGCTATACTTACCTAACAATATTGTGGTATAAAGCACCTTTTTCAAGCATTTCTTTAATACACTTTTCAACTAATGCAACTAATGAACAAATCTCTAGACAACTGTTTTCTGATCTCACATTATTAGCTGAACTGAAGTCTTTAAAACTCTTTTATATAACAAATCAAATTTTTATCCAAAGAAAAACTTTTGTGAGGCAAGTGCGACCCTTATTGGTGAAGCAGTTTCTTTCATCTCTGCAGAGAGCAATAGACCATTCACACAGCACTGCTGCCAAGACCAATGAAATGCCTCGGAAATAACAGTGACATTTCAAATATTACTCTCATTCTTTAATAAAGCTAGTTTTGCCTCTTTGGTTATCAAGAAAAAAAGCTGCAAACCTAAGGGAAAACTCAGTATTCACTCTTTAAAAGATTACTAAGTTTAACAGAAACTTGTAATCTCCTTATTCTGACAGGGAGATTAATTAGATAAACACTGTTGACAAACATGTGTCACCAACCTTTGCCATACTCCTAGTTGCTGTATTCTCCTTTGTTGTAACAACTGCTCCTCCCTTCAGCTGTTCCATCGCTAAGGTCAAAAAATGCAGCTTTAAATAAAGAGCTACAACTATTTGACTCGATGAGTGGAATTGGAGAGTGAGTGGTGTTTGTATTGTACAAATTGTACATATTTTAATGATTTGTGTCAGGTTCACTGTTTTTTTTCCAGATTAAAAGTTTCATGCTTGAACCTGGACATGGGACGTTTACTCAGTAATGACATGTTTGACTCGATAATCATAAATGTTCAGTGAGAGATTGTTTACTGAAAAAAAAATTGCATGGGAAAAATGAATTACCCTTCAATATACATTGGTGGTGATAAGAATTTTGGTCTTTTGCAGCATTAAATGATGTTAAAGCCCTCAATAGGTTTGTCATGGTTTGATATTTAATTCTAATTGTTAGAGAAGATCTAAAGAGGATTTTGTAATATTTTTTCATACATTGTAGCTTCAGTAACATGATTATATTTAGAATATCTTAGTTTAACTACTTGTCAGGCAGGTCATTTTTTTCAAGTTAGAAATGAATATTTAAGTATCATCTGCATAGTGAATTTTGTTAGGATGTAACCATCAACGTCCAAACCTTTTCCTGAGAGTACCACCCTGTGAGGCTGAGCTAATGGTCCATGACCCAAAGTAGATCATGCATAAGTTCTATAAGATGGCAAAGAAAATATTTGACCTCCTCATACAGCAACTTTTTATTTGAAATTTTTGTTGTTTTTTTTCACATCCAAGCTGGCAAACTATTGTTGACTGCCCTCAGCCATCTGCTGTTTTAAATCTTTATAATTTTCTGTCTCACCTGCTCTCAGTATTTCTCACTTTCTTCTCCTTTCTTGATCTATCTTCATCTTCGCACTGCTGTTCACTGCATGGCTTCAACTTGCTGCCCGTTTTCTAGAAAAAACTTGTTCCACAAACATTATCTCTGCAGTATTTCTTTTGGTGTACATCCATTTAATCTCCCTTTTTGTGCATATCTCTGTCACTTCTTCTCTTTTTCCTGCTTTCTTCCTGTCTTAACCACCATCTGATATAATGTTTCTGTACCTGTTTGTCCGTTGTGTTTGTGCTACATGTTTTTTCTGTGGTATCTTACCTATTTTACTGACAATTTTTAAAAATGTACCTGTTGCATTTAGCTGCTTTGGTGTTTTTTTTAACAGAAAATCTATGTTCTCTTTTTGACTGTGATGAAATGTAAAAACAAACTAACTAAAATTTATTAGTTACTGTGTATTATATGTGAGTAAAAGTGGCTCTTTTCTTTTATGAGGACAGCTGTGCTTTTTTCTTTATTTATTTGTGAAATACCCTTAATGTGACTGTAAAAAAGTGCTAAAATCTTAAACTACATACTTTTTAATTTGTTCATAGTATGGAGGTTTCAGGTTTTTGGCCCTTGTATTAAAGAAAATTAAACATAAATAAACACAAGTATAAAATCTTTATTTATATAGCAGTTAAAACCAGTACATTATAATTTGCCTGCAGGTTAATGGTTTTTATGGACATGTTGGTAAAATGCTAGTGCCACAGTCTGAAACCTTTGTGCACTAGGGCTTTTGTCAGTCTTAGTTTGAATGGGTGTGGTTGGTCCTCATCTCCAAACTAACAACTGATTTACATCTCTCTACCAAGTGCTTGCTGGGGAATGAAGTGTCATCTTTGTTTTCCTTGACATTTGTGTGCCTAAAATGAACTTCTCCATTTGTATCTTCTTACTTTCTTCTGCATAGCAATTCTTCTTCTTTGCTTTGGGTTTATTTCCTTTTTGATCTTTTTTATCATTTAGTTTTTTTAGTTTGCAGGTGTTTTGGTTATAGGTCTCTTTTTGACTTGATAAAAATTGTGAAAATAATTTAACATTTGTCTGTCTTTAAATTTATCTGTTTGACTTTTTTCTATTTTGCTGTTTTTGGTGTCAGCTTTATGGGTTTGGTAAAAAAAAACAAAACAAAACAAAAAAAACTGTATTACACAGAAAAATCTGAGAGAGAAATTGCTAATATTAATGGAAGAAATGGATGAGTATACATCCATTTGTTGACTCTAATCCTTTGATTTAGACAACTTTTCTCAAAGATTATCCAGTACCTCATGAAATATGTCCAAAGCTGACATTCAGTGCTGGTACAAGTTAATATTTATGTACAAGCATGTCAAATATGAATGTTAGGATCATAGTGATGGATGTTTATGTAGTATGTCTGATTTTAATGTCAGACCTTGGAGATCCTGTCCTGTCACAGCAATTTTTTAACCATAACCACAATCTTAACCATATGTCCACTATGATTATTTACCATGACAAATATTTTCCTGTGGCTTTAACTATACCCTAGTTGTTATGTGCAGATATTGTAAGAATTTAAAAGCTTTATTGAATGTTTAAAACTTTGCCAGTGAGTGTAATTTTAGAGAATCAGCTAATGGTAATTACCATCATTTTAAAAATTTATTTTACAAAAAACTGTGTAAATGTTCCCATCCTATTTTTATGCTTACTTTGAAAGTAGGGTTTCTTGAATTGGAAACAAACCCAACATGATTGCATTTTTTTTACCTCTTACTTCTTTAAATGTGATCAGTTCCTTTTTTAAATGCTTTTTTTTGTGCTATAAATACATTTTCTTCTTTCTCTCTGCTTCCTACTGTTTGTCTCCTCTTTGTTTGCTGTTGTTTATATTTATATTTTCCTAACCTGTTCTTTCCTTCTTGACTATTTCTCTCCTTCTCTTCCTTTACAAGCTGCTGTAGCTGCCACAGTCAACACCAGTACTGTTACTACTGCTACAGCTGGGGCTCCTGGGGGCCCTCCTCAGGGGGCCCCTGGGTCCCCCAGCCCCGGCCCTACTTCTCATAGCATCCCCTCAGTCAACGAAGGTACAGACTGAAGTAATGGGTACCACTTAGGGAAATTCTCACAGCCATAGTATTTGTACAGTTACTTATCTTTGTCTCTGAAGATCCTCTGCTTCCTAGATCTTCCTTCCAGCCTTCCTTCTTTCTGCCTTTCCTTTTGTTACTACTTCTCATTCCGATCTACTTTTTTTGTATCTTATTTTATCCACTGTTCTTTCTTTGTTCTCTCGACTTCTCTCTCTTGATGCCATCACAATTCTCCTCTCCTCTCTTTACTCCATCAGTTATTTATCTACCTTTTTTTCTGTTTCTATCCTTCTTGGGTCTCATCACCTCATTTCTCTTGTCTTGCATCAGTCGTGTTTTTTTCTCTCAGTCTTAGGTTTTCGTCTCAGGTGTCTAGCTTCAATTTTGTATTATAATGTTTCTGTTATTGTTTTTGCTCTACAACGCTGTCTATTCATCTTCCTGTCTGTCCAGGCTGAGTTCAGTCCACTTTCAAACCAATCAGTTGGAGAAATTGATCAGTTTGGGTCTCCAGATTTAAATGCTGCAAAACTTTTGGCAAAGGAACTGAAATCTGACTTGGCCTTTGGCAATTCAAAAAAGTCCTGCAAATTTGCAAGAGCTCGCAGATTTACTTAGTCTATGATTCATTTCGAAATTAGGAAAATAAAAGAAAAAAAGGACAATTAATGAACAAGTACACAAAATAGAAATACAAAATCAAGTGAAAAACCATCATTCCTCAATTTTGATTAAGGTTAATTGTGGTTTTCCCCTCAGCTTTGCTGTCTGCAATCTGTGAAAAGGGTGCCAAAAAATATTTGTTAGTAAATCTGCCAAAAATTCAATCATATCTGACCACAATAACTATGACAAAGAGTAAACAAGAAGCTGTTGGAATGGTCTAACATCTAACAGTTGTTTTCAAATAAATTGAAGTTAATGAAATTTGCAGGCACCCAGGACATTACATGGGCAGCAAAAATTTGGTGAGATATAAAGCTGTGTCATTGGCAAAAAAATAGACTTTACTGCTGTTTTGTTCTGATGCCATTGAGAGTGCATTGACCCCAGTCCTTTTGCCCCGGTCTTTTGTCCTTTTTAGTTGTTGGCAGTATTGTGCAGCTTTACCCTGTTTTTCCTGTCTCTGAGTCCACCTGTCTGTCTGAATGTGTCCATGTGTCCTGATGTTTGGCGTCTTATTGCTCACTGTTTGCATGCTTGCAATTTCCACCTGATGGATTGGGGAGTGTGTCAGCGGGTAAAAAACAAAAGCCAATTTTTTTTAACACAGCAAATATAAAATTTAATTTGTTTTTAACAAAAACTAAAATTGCCTTCATTTTACGTGTAGCTGTGCCTTCTGTTTTCACTTACAGCACATCCTTGTGATACTGCGCTAACAAATTTTTGAGAGGCATACATAATAAGACTGAATCTTAACTGATTTTTTAAAATGAATTATTTATATTATGTTAAAGTAGTTGTGGTATCACTCACAAATCCTTTTTTTTGTTTGTTTGTTTTAACAGCTGTCACAAATATTTTTTATTAACAGAATGTTTTTATCATGGAGGCTTGTTGCCCCTTCCACACATACAATGACTGTGCTCTCAGATTTATAAATTGTTCTACTTGTGTGCTTTTTTTATAGGGAAATAAAGTGCCTTTCAAAGCTGATAACTGTAAGCTTCCAATTTATAGAAACTAAAATAAAGTTGCTAAGATATTTTTTGTTCCATACCAGAAAACAGCAAGCATGCAGACAGAGGCTAATTCCTTCCCAGTGCACATAGAATTTGAACTGTAGAAACACATGTAGTATTGAAACTGCCTCCGGTGTTATGTAGGAGTACCTGGCAGCTGTAGGAAATGTCATGTTTTTTGAGTCGAGTTTATTTTCATAACACTGCTCTGCAGAAACCCTGTTGTTATTTTCACCAATCCTATATAACCTACTACTAGGAATAGCTGGAGGTAACAGCTGCAGCACTTGCAGTAATAGTAGTATTAGCGTCAGTAGCAGCAGCAGAAGCCACTTGTGATGGAAGTAATTTTAGTAACTTTTTATACTGTTCTGTATTTTAATATATCAAAATATATCATGTTAAATATATAAGTTTTCAAAGTAACTTGTATCTAATGCAGTCAGATAAATGTAGCTTAGCTGGGTACTGAGTTACTTTCCACCACTGCTTTTAGCTTTACTGTCACTTTATTATCTATCTTAGGTACTGTTTTGCCAGTTGCCTAAATTCGTATAGTTTTTTTTGCAACTTTCTATACTGTTGGCTTGGTAGGGTCTACTTATAAAAGAATTTTCAAACTCAATGAGACTCACCTGTTTAAATAATAATAAATTCAAAATAAAAAAAGGAATAGCAGCAACACTTGTAAAATGTATTGGTAGCAGCAGCAGACATACATAATTTAAGCAGTAGTAGCAACTGTACCACTGCCAGTAGCATCAATAGTTGTTTTTAGCAGCAACTATTGAATTTGTAGTAATTCTACAAGTAGTTACTGTTATGAAAAACAATAGCATTGGTAACAGCAGCAATAGTTGTTTTAGCTGTAGTTAAAGGCATCTACTAAATTGTTTTTTGCCAGCTTACTTACTTTACTTGCCTGCAGCTACCTGTGGATTCTGGTAAAATTTTATTGCGGGGTGTGACATACCATGTTATTCTCAAAGTTTGTTTCACTGTTTCAGGTAAAAGTTTATGTCTGAACAGAGACCAAGGGCTCAGGGTTTGATCAGTATTGCTGTGGTGGAAGGTAACAATTTAGAAACAGAGTTTAAGATCTCATGATTCCAGTTTGTTTTAATGTTAAGGGTTTCTGCAGGACAGTGTAACGCTGCTGTTATTAGAGGTTGACTGATTATTCTTTTCTGATTCCAAATACTGAGACAATTTGGTCATTGTGGTACAAGATAGACATTGAATTAACTGATAAAATATTCAATATTTTGTTCATATTATACTGTCAACCTCTACAAAGAAGACTCCTAAATACAGTATGTTTGTAATGCACCTAATGGTTTGAGTTTTCTCTACTTTTCAATGGCGGAGGTAAGTTTACATGGTGCCCTTGGCAAAGAAATGTATATAGAATTTCTTTCCTTCTCAAAAGCATTTCAGTGTTCATTCAAGTGTGTTTCACATACATGCTCTTGAAACCATATATTGAACTAATATATGTGAATGTGGTCCTTGGTTCCTACTGAGTATCAACAAAGAAACATTTCAGTTCATTTTTTTCGTCACAGAGTCGTAAAAGCTGGTGTTTTCTTCTCTTGTGTTTGGTGTAAAATATAGATCTATGCCATTATTTTGGCTCAGGCTGTTACAGCTGGATTTGAGCCCTATTAAAGCGATACCAAGACATGTCACTTTTCTTCATCTGTCATTCAAAGTGATGCAGCTGTATCATAGTGTTCCAGAATGGGATGACACATTTAAGTTTATCATGCCAAGGTATCGTTAATGAGGCTTTTGTTGATCCACATGGCAGTGCTGTAAACCTGTTGTTTACCTGTTAAATGTCATCAGGCTCTGGTTAGCAGAAATAATAACATTGCTCTAACCAAGACTGCAAATAATAGACAATATTATTTCCATCCTGTATTTAACTGTCGTTATTGTGTTAAGATTGTACAAGCACAAGTCAAAGTGTGTGTGTGTGTTTGTGAGAGGATGTGTGAAGCTCACTGCTGTCACCTGGAAACAGCTTTTTTTTCCCAACTCTGAGCTGGTATCTATTCTGAGGTCTCTGTCTGTTAAAAGGAAGTTTTTCCTCACCAATGTCACCAAGTGCTTTCTCATGTAGATTTGACTCCGGTTGTTTGGTTTTAATAGATTAAATTATGGAGTGTGTTGTAGACCTCCTCTATATGTTATGTGTCTTGAGACAACCTATGTTGTGGTTTTGTGCTGTATAAGTAAAACTGACTTGACTTGATTAGTCAGCTTTTTTCAGAATTGACTTTTACATTTTACAATGATTGGGCTATCAGATGGTAATCAGATGGTGATCTAACACCTCATTTATCAGTAAGATCTTTTTGTAAAGACAAACCAGATATTATAGATGTAGATTTTTGGTCAAACTATCAAACCTAGTCATTTTTGAGCTCTTCGACCTTTCCTCTGAATATCAAAACAAAAAAAAAATACACACACACACTAACCAAAATGTAGAAAAAAACCCTTAAAAATGTTACTTGTAAGACTCTAAGAAAAGCTACATATTCAGCATTAATATCTTCAGTCTTATTAATATTTAGATTGTTTGCAATTATATGAGAAAACAAAGTCGTTTTTTTTTATCATGGCAGCAGTGAGGTTTGTGTGGGAGTGTGTGAGAGAGGTTTTAAAATAAAGAATCTCCTTGGAGTCTTTCTTGACTGTGTCTGTGTCTGTGTGTGTGTGTGTGCTTGTGTGTGTGTGTGTGTGTGTGTGTGTGTGTGTGTGTGCAGGTTGGAGCCAGCTGGCAGCCATGCACTGTGTGATGCTACCTGACCTCCTTGGCTTGGACAAGTTCAGACCTCCTCTGCTGGAAATGTTGGCGAGGAGATGGCAGGACCGCTGCCTGGAGGTAACACACACACACAGTATGCACAACTTCAAGCTAAGCCCAGCAGACCTACACTGTCACCTGAAATTATTTTTAAATACTCCTATATATCAACAAAAATCCATTTAATAAAAAACATACTGTTGCCTGGACTACTGTTTTTTTTTATGAACATGAGGCAGTAATGTGGAAGAAATCAGTGTGGATGGGTGCAGAATAAATCAGGTGGGTCTAGCTCATCCAAAACCTGTCAACCAAATGGGTCATTACAGAAATACTTGCCTGAATGCACAAAAATGTCATTGTAGAAGCCTAATATGTCGACAGGGATGATGTTACAGGCACCACTGCAGACACATATTCACTCATACAGTTGACAGGTGCAACAGCACAGAGGTACACCTGCACAAACACAACAGGTGTTTCACACTCAAAAATGATTCTCAGTAAAATAGGCAACAAGCTACTACAGCCCCAAATTTTTACAACTTACATTAATGATTGCAGCTATTTCCTGCCTGTCAAAAAAACAAATTATTTCCTTTTAGTCCAGCATTTTAGACATTTCTTTTTAAAAGGAGAGAAGGAACAGAGGGTTCAGTCTGTTCATGTCTTCATTTATGCCTTGAAGCCAGTTTTTATTCACCTTCCAAAAGTATAGCTTGTTATAAGGAGGTTGATGAGGGCCCAAAGGAGACATTTCATTTTGGTAAATATGTCGCTAGAGCATAAGTCAGGTACCTCAACAAGTGATGGAATGGATCCGTCTCTTCTGTGATCTTACTCTTGCACCCCTCTTTTTTTTACTTTTTTTACTATTTTCTACTGTAATTGTCATTCGGTTGTATCGTTAAAACTGTATTTTTTAAAAGCTGTTCACTTGATAATCAGGCAAAAAATGCAGTTTTCTGATAATGTGGGTTCAAGTGCCAAGTTATTCACAGCTATGTGTCAGATGTGAGGAAACATTTTCAGGAATGTGTTAGTAATGTTGCAAAATATTCATGCTAAATATATCCAAAGAACATTCACATACACATTTTGTGTAGAGCACTTCCTTCTGCACAGTCATTCTGTTATCAACCGACAGTTTTACAATGTCAATTAAATTTTTGATTAAGAGAAAATTAAAAGAAATTTAAAATAGTTGTGGACATAACAAGTCTTTGCGGTTTTAGGTACGGGAAGCAGCACAAGCTCTCCTGTTGGCTGAACTGAGAAGAATCGGCCAATCAGGACGGAAGGACACCATTGACATGTGGGCGCCCTACCTGCCTCAGTATGTGGACGCTGTCAGCTCCCGTAAGTACCTCATATGCCTTTTGTCCAAGAGAAAGAAAGAAAGAGAGAGAAAGAAATCTCAGTTTGTCCTTTTGTTTACAGCTCAGATTTTCATGTTCTCTGAAACCTGACATCTTTAAACATATTAGCATGCAAAGATTAAAATGTTAACATGCTGGCATTCAAATCTTAAATCATGAACTGATATACACAATTTTGTTTGTTTCCAGATGTTAGTGGGTGCTACTGCATATTGGAGGAAAAAAATGTTAGATAAACGTTTTGTGTCTCTCTAGTTGTGTCTCTCAAACTGCCTCAAGTCATGTGACTTGAGTCTAGTTACTGCAGTAATTCAAAGAAAATTTTAGAAGACAGAAAGTCTGCCTCCTTTACAACCAACTGATTAATGGATGGAAAGAGAAAATTTGCATGTTATCTTTGTATTTGCTTAATGGTTCACATTGCATTAAGTGCACTTTGCCCAGTGGCTTAAAGGGGTGCCAACCAAAGTTACACAACAATGAAAAGCAAATCAAATCTTGCAGTGTTTACCGTTTCACTGTCACATGCAACTTAACTGTTACTCAGAGAGCACGTCTACCGAGTAATTTCATATACAGCAGCAGCACACATACACATGCATACACACATATGCACAGACTAGCAGGGATAAAGGAGAATGGGTTTCTTTACAACAGCAGAGTTACTGGCTGGCTGGGGACAGATGCTATGATTTGTGCTGGTTCTTCAATATGGTGTTACTTAGTTTGAATTAGAGTAAATGTTTGGTAGGACGGGCCAACTGGTCTCTAGCAGATTAGGGGAGTTCAAAGTAGTGAAAACTGGGGGGATTTTACTTTTGTCATCGTTGTCTATTTAATCATATGATTATTGTGTAAAATGTCTATATTTTTAAATAATGATTGACATGTTTAACACAATTAAAGACTATTTATTCCTGGGAAATAAAATGCATCAGGTCTGCGGAAGTCCATTCTTCCCTTGAAAAAACGCATTCACAGTTTTCTGCATGTTAATGGCTGTTTTTATGGATGTAAGGTAGCAAGCGGAGTTGGCTAGCTATCATTTTTTAATCCCACCTACAAAGCTGTTATTGGTCAGTTGTTGCAGACAAATCAGAGATATCTATTTTTCTTTTCCTCTCTGTCCATTCATCTGTCTTGTCTTTCCTCCTCTGTCTTTCTTCTCTCTGTCTGTCTGTGTATTCCCCGGTCTCTCTGTCTAAAGTTAGACCTGCTGATGGGAAGAATGTTGAATCTCCACCTTCTTTTACTAGAAACAGTTTTCTAAAATGCTGTGTGTGTCTGTGTGTGTGTGTGTGTTCAGAGTCGCCCTGTGGTTGATGAGGATGCTGGGGGTTTCTCAGGGGAACGGTTGCCATGGAAACAGGCACCGGTCAGTGTTGTGTTACCACAGCAGTACCGCAGGCAGGGAAGGTGGGGGGAGTGATGGGCCGGTGACCTCGGGGGACGAGGGAGGCTGGAGGGAGGAAGGAGGGGGGAGGGAACAGACAGAGAGAGATAGAGCGAGGTTAAAGGGTCATTGAATTTGATCTGTGTGCTGCACAGCAGGAGAGAAACAGACTGTAAGATGACTCCTGCTGGTCCTGGAAATCCTGGAATATCATGGGAAAGTCCGGAATGTATTGAATCCTCAGGAGAAGCCCTTTGAACTTGAAACTGTTCTCATTTTTTTCTTTTCTGAAACACCAAACATGTAACTTCCACACATTTTAAACTTTATATTTTTCTGTAAAGCAGGGTGTGTCACCTCTTCTGGTCTGAGACTCCATGTTTTGGTCCCAAAGTCTCCTGACCCCCTGTTTACCTTCACACTGAATAGCAGGTCCACATTTGCCCTGAAGCTATTCAGCACTAGCAGCAGTAACATGGCTTGAAGCTTTGGATTTAAGGGTTAAAAGTGTCCACAGTCCACAAGGATTAAATGGATTTATTAAGAGGAAGGTGGGAAATATTTTTCTCTTTATTTAAATTTAACAGAAACTCTGTTTTATATGGAGTTTATTTATTTATTTATTTCATTTCTTTTTATCCATCAAGTCTGAATTAAGTTCAGAAGTCCAACATTAGTTTTGTGTAAGTTCTACTGAACCATTCATCCTTTCCATCCACATCAAACTCTGACCTCCATTGTAGCTTCATTGTTGTAAGAGGCAGCTGCCTGACAGCAGCGCAGCACCTGAGGAGCCCAGAGGACGGAGGCAGGATATGTTGTCCTCACCAGGCTGAGTGACGCCACAACTGTGCTGGAAAAAAAGTCTCCTCTGTTTATCCAAAAACTTTAAAAATTTGAAAAAGTAATGTGGTTCCATAGTTTATAGAACAATATTTTTAAGTAAGCAGTATCTTAAAACATGTTAAAGTGTTTCAAAAGGGAACAAAAACAATCAAGACTGCAGGAAGCTGCAGTGAAGGCCTGGCATTTCATCTGAAGGGAGGAAACTCAGCAGTGGGGATGTCCATTGGTGCCAGATCTCAGGCCGACATCAACTACAAAGGATTCCTCCAAATATATTTTAAAAAATCTTAAATTTTACAATTATGTCCATGTGTTCAATTACTGCTGAACTGCTGAAAACTGGATTACGTATAAAAAGAGTGAGAGCAATATATTTAGTTAACCCATTAAAATAAAGCTGAAAGTCCATACTTCAACCACATCTTTTTTGTTAAATTTTCAAATATATTTGTAATGTGTGAAAAGGCAAAAATCACAAAATTTACAGTATATTCCAAATACTAAGGACCTGGCTATATAAATTTAACTTTCATATAAAAACACTCTGCTGTTCTTCATGCGCAATGGTTGATGGGTTCTCTCTCTCCCTCTTTTCTTCCTCCTCCACAAGCAATAGAGTGGTTGGTGTTTGAGGGAAGACACCTGTATTTATCCATTAGCTTTTAGTGTTTTTAGTGTTTTAGTGCAGAGGAAATGTCACTAAGACAGTGAAGCAGTCCCACTGTCCTGCAGCATGGGGCAGACGACATATACACGCACACACACACACACACACACACACACACAATCTCACGCATACACACTCAAACTGGCACAAAGTAGTGACCATGACCTTTTAGCTCTCCTGGAAGTGTTTAAAGGCTTTAACAACAGAGAAAACAGGCTGAGCTGGAGTTGTTAAACTACATCTCCATCTTCTGTCTTCACTTGATGAGCTGCTCCACCATACAGAGAGCAGGCCAGCATTCTGGAAAACATTCTTGCTAACTTTCAGCCAATATCTATTTAATATCAGGACATGGTTAGCCTAGCTTAGCATAAATACCTGTAGTAGTTATAATTTTTTCCACAAAATTTAACTACCAACACATAAAAGGTCACAAATTAACAACTTCTTTGCAAACAACAGCCAGCAGCAGGGACAACATCTGGCAACCTGTGCAAGCTGACAATGCTGCACAGGAGAGCTAACAGACAATGAAAACACAAGAATGATGCTTTAATCATTGGGGCGGAAGACTTCCAGAGCTGCTGAGGGGACAAAAGGAAGCAGCAGAGGCCCAGGAGAGAGCCTGTGAGACTGGGCAGGGAGAAAGAGTCAACCTGGGGGGCCTGGGTGGTTAGAGAAGGGCTCTGCACACACTTTATACTCTCATATTCACACACACTTGATTAAACAAAGTCCTCAGCATTGTCCACCCTCACACACGCATGAACACACACAGCTTTAAGGGTCAAACTGTGTGCGTGTGTGAAGCAGCTGTTTCTTTGATCACTGAACAGCAGTCACCATTTCCTCTCTCTCCCCTCTGTCTTTGCTTTATTATCTGCCTCGATCGCCCAATCTTCTTTTTTTTTCAAATCAATGTCCTGCTGCTGTTAAAGTTCCCACTCCGTCTCTGCTCCTCTCCTTCGGTTTTTAAAAATGTTTTTGTCATGCTCTCATCTCCGCCTCCTCACCTTTTTTCTTTGCACCTGTCCCTTCCTCTTCTCCTCCTCCCTCTTTTCCGCTTCTTATCTCTCTGCTGTTTTTCCTTCTCCTCCCTTTTCCTTTCCTTCTTCTTTACCTCTCCTGCTCCTTCTCCTTATCATTTTCTCTACTTTCATCCTCTTACTTTTTATTCTGCAGTTTTTTGATCCCTTCTGTTAGTTCCCATCCATTTCATATATCACAACCTTTCCTTTCTCCTTTGTCCTTTTTTCCTTCTTTGCTGGATGGAGTTCATCAGAGTAAATTCAAAGGCCTTACATTTCATTACCTCAATATATTATCTATTTATTCACATATGATTATTTTTCATATATATATATACACACATATTTTTTTTATATATTTTTTTTTATTCCTACAAATAAACTACAAATAATGTCCAATATTTTAGGAACCAACTAATAACAAATGAAAGTCAAAATAATATGACACTGAAGGAAGAGACTGAAGAGCGGGGAGGACTGCTTTAAATTGAAAAAATAAAAATAGCATCACACATAATTTAAAAAAAAAGTTGAAACAAGAGCAAATAATAAAAAGAAAGGAAACTGACATGCATCATCTAATAAACATGTTAAATTGGTCATGAATAGTTTAAGTAAACATTGCAATGAAATACATATAATAAAGTTTCAAGAAAAGAAACATTTATTCAAATGCAAAAGAACTGGAAACTGAGAGAGATGAGAGCTCACAGTGATTTACAGAGCAGGAAGTGGGCGTTTTAACCGAAAGAGCAGGGGAACAGGCAGAAAAGAGGAGCATGAGATCCTGAAGGTTAACAAGGCATGCTGGGAGCTATGTGTCATGGCTGACATGACAAGCTTGACCTTGGAGCAGGGCAGATTGCCTCCTCCTACTCTTCCTCTGTCATCCACCCCTCCTCCACCTGCCTCTCTCCTTTTTCTCACTCAGCTGCTGCATCTTTCTTTCACATATCCTCTTCCAGAACCAGTGAGTTATAGACCCAGTCTGTGTGTGTGTGTGTGTTTAAGTGGTCAGTTCGTACCAAAATAGAAAACGCATATTCTTGCTCTTACCTGTGGTGCTATAGATCCATCTAGTTTTGTAGTGAGTTGCCAAGTTACGGAGGAATCAGCTGTTATTAAAATATCTGCCTTCTCTTAAAAATAACAGAGTGTGATGACACGTAGCTTATAGTGCTCAAAGTAAGAAAAAAACGCAACAGTCATGTCTCTCTTAATGATGATGTTGTTATTTAATAATCCACAGACTTTGTTGTTAGCAGATTTACAAAGGACTTGTAACAAAGTACAGCCAACAGCTGTATTACAACGAGGAAGAAATTGTGCTAGCTTGCTCAGCATCTCTGAACTAGCTAATGTTACAGCTGAGGAGAATTCCATGTTGTTTAAATTTTATCCACGAACACATAAACGCTTCCTTCTGCACAGTGATTAAGTTGAAGGGAGTCATTCTGTATAAAGAAAATAGCTTGAAACTAGTTTAATGTGGTCTGCAGCAGTGCAGGGGAATATCACAAAATGTTGAAAAATCATACTGTCACTTCGAGGGGTTAGCAGCCACATTTCAAAGAGTTAACCTTTTTTAGTACATTTTCGAACATTGTGTTTTGTTTAAAACTGATTTCCCAAATAATAAAAGTTGTTTTTCTGTCTTTGCAGCCCTTTATTTTTTCTTTCATCTTAGCACATTGTGACTATGTTTCTCTGCATTGCCATTGCCCTGTTTTTCCTGATGTTTCCCAATATTTTTTGACTTTTTTTTAAGCGTATCAAAAATCCAGAGTGAGAATGACATTGAGATTTGTTTATGGTCAATGGAAATGAATTGTACTTGCCTAGATCATTTGGAGAAAACACAGTGACACCACCAATCAATCAGAAAATATCATTATCGTGCATCTTCAATGTAAGTAGCTCTTCTTTGTGTGCTGATGTTTTGTGCATTACGTGAACGAAGCTTATGCGGACTGAAATTAAATTGAAAGTGAGGGTGTGCTGTGTTTATGTAGAAACATTAGTCAGTCTTTGTCCAATCACAGCAAAGCATCAATTATTTTTTAATTAAGTTCAATTAAGTTTTTATCTCTTTAATGTTTGAGACACATAATCAACTACAGGGCTGTGTATCGGCCTTCTGTCAGTGTGAGTGTGTGCATGTGTGTGATATAAAGCTGTTTTGAGTCATTATGTTGAGCTGTCAGCAGTGTGTGGAAGCAGGTTAATTGGAACATGAAGCACAATGTTATTAGGATTAGTCAATGTAATTGCACATGGTGTAATTACAAGTTTTATTATTGGTTTGCTTACGGTCTCGTGGACTCGTCTGAAGTGGTTCAATTGCTATCATTATCATTATCTCTTTTTGCCCAAATTATATAATTCCTGATATTACCCTTTTTGGGCTAATGATATTTTCTTGCAAGAGGAAACACTGTGATTATAATGTGTGGGTGTATGTGTGTAGCATGTGTGTTATATATTAATTAGGCTGCTTTCCCAGAGATTAGCCCATTGTTGGCTCTGTTACCTTTAGTCGCTTCATTCATTAGTGCAGCAACATTCATTAACCCAGCCACTAATGAAAAGCCTCTCCTAATTGGCAATAGAGTGATAAAGGCTAAATGAAAACACTACATATTGGGGTGGGGGGTGAGTGTGGGGTCATTCTGCCTTCCATGTGTTTCCATTAATTATCTAGATAACAAGGAACCCCAATAAACCTTTATTAGCTACTTAACCAGGGCAGTTAGTCTGATAATGAGGATCAACGCAGAAACCCGGTGTGATTAGCCTACCAACAAAACACAGACATTAACACACACACACACACACA
>JAPZDZ010000011.1:2618338-2631176 GCA_029783805.1 Acanthurus tennentii
CATAAAATGAGAAGAACCCCATATTTGACATCATCACAGTTGCACAGTGAGAGAAATTGAGTCTGACATGACCTTAGATGCCAGAGACTCTTCTCTGATGTCTGATGCACGCTTGGACCTAACCTGCATTTAAACCCTGTCTGTGTCAGAGAACTTCTGTACAGTGGAAATTATTCTGTATTGTAGGAATTATCATACCAAAATATTCAGGGTAGAAAAATGAAAATAAGATAAAAAATAATGAACAGATTTGCCATATGGACTACACCTGCCGTATTCATCAATGCATCGTGGATTCTATACATGGTTGAAGCCAACTTTTACTTTGTTTGAAGGAAACTCAAAAAGTCATTTCGCTTTAATGGTTGAGTGTATTTGACCCATCTGTGATATGCAGACAAGGAGCTAAAATCAAATGGTAGGTAAAAGGGAAAAAAAAGAGGCAGAGACAGAAAGGCAGGACAACTGTTCTGAAAGACGACGTACGTCAGGAAACGGGTAGTGTTTCTGCGATTACTGCTGTCACAGAAAAAGTTCCACAGGATTTGATTGGTCTGGGGGAAAAAAATCAATTCTTCAATGCATCGCAATACTGACCTAGAAGAGCCAACATTGATTTACAAATGTCAAAAATAGATTCACTAAATGTTAGTTATTAACGTGATATTGATTGAACAGAAAAGGCGGAGCTTAAATGTGAGGGCAGTGCTGCGTCCGGACAGTCTATAGTGCGCACATGCTAGGATTATCCTGAAATTAATCTTAACGAAAAGCTGTGACTGCAAGTATGCTTTGATATAAATAGCTACATAATTCATTATGTTGACTGAAGCAGTGGAGCAGCAACCAGCTGTAACAAATGAGACTGGTTGATCAACACACACTGCAGCAGTAAACAATGAAACCCCCTGTAGTGAAGAATACAGCTCTAACTCATTCAGCTCCATCCAAAAGGAACCACAACCCTTCTCCCAAAGCAAGAGCTGAGCTCCTCCCCTCACATTCTTGTACAAAGAGGAGACTGTAAGAAGCTTTGAGTTAATTAATTCATTATTTACTGCAGTTCAAATCATAATTTTTAAAACCATACAGAGAAATTTGAAAAATATTGGTGCATTGATATCCATCAAGATGCACCAGGATTGTTTTTATCATTGCATCATAGCCCATCGTGGGAATCCAAATCACATGTGAGGCGATTCCAGATTCCTAGTCCTAGTATTCATCGACCCACATGCAGACCTCAGTGCGTTTAGTCCTGATGGCTGTTCATGGCTGGTTAAGGTAGCTTTTTTCTGTCTTAACTTTTGAGTAGACTGATATAGAAAAGTGTTAAAAAGAATCATTAAGGAATAATGGTTATTTAAAACGCTGTAGGAGGCTCACATAGCTTGCCCAATATGTCATTTTGGACTCTACAACAGAGGAGTTGAGTGCTGAATAGCTGCATTTACAAGAAATACGCCAAGTTAAAAAATACCTTCATTTTCCTGTAGGGGTAGGTAACAAACCCTGGACGTGTTTCAAGAAACCAGGATATGTTTCTTATAAGCCATCAAGAAGGGGCAACATTATTTGTGAAAATAAAACACTACACTGACCCTTTTATCCACCGATCTTCGTACCAGGATTTCAAGACTTTAATGGAATTTTACCCATACCTTTTTACCTAAAGGACCACTGTAACCTTATAAAAGACCATTTGCAACATTGGAACAAATAACTAATGCTGTTGTTTTTCTTTAAGGAGGGTTACAACTAAATAACTCAACAAGACTCGAGGCCGCTCCTTTAAAAACTCAGCCTAACACCACAGGGCAACCTGCCCCTTTAACTGACCACACAGTGAGACTGAACCCTTTAAAAAAATGTTTTTATTTAATAAAACACTTAAACAGACAATTATGGATGAGATCTGAAATCTCAAATACAGTAGCATGTGGTGGAGGACATTTTTTATGCTCTCTCCTCTGGGTCTTTTTCGTGTTATGCTGCTTTCGGTTCTGCCGCATCCTGCGTTTTATCAGGTCTCATTCAGTCTGTTGTTTTTCTTCCTGCTTCCACTCTCCATCTCCCCCTTCTCCTCTCTCTGTTATGAAATTGAAAGATGGATTGGTGTTGTTGGCATACAGCGCTATGTGTGTGATGAATGAGAGCTGTCCACCGCCAGAGAGGGAGGGTACAGTAGTCTGTACAGCAAAGTCTAGATTGATGTTTTCATATGGCGAGGAGGGAAATGTAGGGAAGATGGAGGAGTAGATTGAGCTTAAGGGTGGATGGAAGGAAGAAAGGAGGAAGGATGGAAGGAAGGTCAGATGATGACAGAGGGAAGGGAGGATTTGGTTGGACAGGATAAAAGAGACAAATTTACATTAGTGACCGATCTCTGGACAGTACTGGTTACAGTAAATGTCAAAATACCCCTAGACTCTTCTGGGGCCCATTTACCGTGAACAGTGGCATTTTAAAACATTCATGAGAACTGATTGGAAATTGAGTTTATTTTGTATTACAGAACATTGCACGGGGAGAAGCAGGTGATGGAAATGTTAAAACTCTCAGTTGTGGATCAGACTTCGCAAATTTGTGCACTAAACATCAGGTTTTTCTCACAGTATCAAAACAGTGTTGGCACACAGAATTAAGTTACTCACATGAAAACCACCTAAGCCTGAGATTCATTTTAAACTGTTCACACATAGAAAATAATTCTAAATTTCAAAATAGATGAAACTTCAAAAAAGTGTTTGGCAAGAACTTTTTTACACTCAGCTTTTCTGTGCTTGTGGAAACCTCAAGAAAATAGACATGCTATATGAAAATCATTAGATGAACATTAGTCATTTTTAAGATATTGCCAGTATTGTCATGTTTTTTGAATGTCAAAGATGTTAGCTAAATCCTGACATTAGTTATTTTTATAATTAATGCGTAGCATGTTTTTGTTATTAATGTGCAGCAAATCATTAAACACAGTATTAGTAACAGATGCTAAGTTTTGATCTTATATTGATGAACAGAATTAGTTTTTCAATGATCTCTTCTAAAATGTTTTAATGTTGCACTTATCGGCCAGGAAAGTGTGAGGAATTTAGCACTCGGTCAAATCAGTAATTAGCACAGTCAAAGATGTGCGAATGTTCTTCCAAAATAGGAAGTGTTGGAAGCTGGGTGACATAGAGATTACTTGCAGGGCTAACTGGTAGACTACTGCAGCAGGGAATCATACTGTTAAAATGCTACGTAGCCAAAAACATGCTCCTGCTGAACAGAACAATAGCCAGCCACTAGCCAACACTGACCAGTTTGCTTGCTTCCAGTTACTGAATGACACTTACACATGCACTCTTCATGTATGTAGTGGTTGTTGACCAACACTTCTCCAAGGATTCTTGTATTGATTTTGCTCATATAGATCTTCATTTTGGACACTCTCCTTCTTTTTACTCAAACTGGCTTTTGTTCTTTCCCTTTCTTGGATCTTTTTATTTTCTTTCTCTCTCCATCTTTATGCAGCCAGTCTGATCGAGCTCCCATCCACTAACCAAGTCCCCAACATTGATTTACCTTCACCTCTCATTTAAGCTCAAACAGAGAAAGAGAGAGGGATGAGGGGGGCAGGGCAGATGGAGGAAAGAAAGTAGAAAGCCTGTTAGTGGTCGACTCGGCCTGGTAAACTTTAGACGCCACTAATCTGTCACTATTTCACACTTGCTACTTCCCTCTCTACTTCCTTCCTCTTTCCTTCTGCTCCTCCTCCTCCTGCTCTAATCACCCTCTCTGTGTTAGTGCGACATGTTTACTGCTCTAACTAACAGCTCATTATGGCCGGCTGATGCTTTGTCAATAGCGATTGCTTCATTTGGGTAAAGGCCTGTCTTTAAATAAAGATGTCCAGCATGAGAAATGAACCTTAGTCCGGACCTCTCTCGCTTCCTGCTCCTGCACTGGGTGCAAGGGGCTGTAAATTTTAAATCTCGATCCAGCCAATTACAGCGCTGATTGTTAATGGCCACCTACAAATGTGCAGGAATAAAGTGCAAAAGTGGCAGTCAGATTAAATTTCCATCAGGTTCATTATACACACACAGTCATTGTCACTGCTGTCAACGTTGAACTTTGACCTCATGACCCCTGGGCCTGTTTTTCGTTTTCAACAATGTCAGTGGTTTGAATTTGACTGGTGACCGTTTGCCCCATGACCTCTTAATCATACCCCCTGTCTCATCCTCCCACACAGTCACCAACCAAGTTTATTCATTGATTATTACTCTATTTTGAACAAATGTTTATTTCATTTCCTATCTGGACAGTAAAGTATTCATTTAGATTTTATACAACACAGGCAGCAGACATTAATGCTGAGCCCTTGGCTCCAACTGAAGACCTAAAATTTTTTATTTGGGTTTTATTTCATAATTTCTAAACCAACAGTGACTACTTTTATATGTAAAAGTTAAGACAGAAAGTACATGAACTTAAGCTGATTCTACACCAGATTTACAACGGTAATACAAAATAATCTGTAAATAAAGAACTGGTTGAATTGTTTGTGAAAACAATGTATATTGATATTCTGCTGAGAAAACTGAGGTGCAAGTATTAGAAGAAGAGTATTAGAACATCCTGTTTTTCATTTAAGAGTTTTCAACTAAAAAAATATTTTTACACACCAGAAAACAAAAGATCCCAGTAGAAGTTCTGGTTTCTGTGATGGGCAGAATCTCCTCTGCCTCATTAAACATGCATCCTGTCAATATAAATGATATACATTAACCACACCAAAGAGTGTTTCAGATAAATTCGGTTATAAGATGTTTACGATTACAGATTACTTGATAGGAAAACATAGCATCAAACCATTGTACGTTTGCAGATATTCGAGTGAGAAAAGCATGAGGATATAGTAAAATAATGTTATTGATTTCTTTTGGTGGTCTGGCTGATTTGTAATAATCACTAACTGGAGGTCAAAGATCATTCAGCCATACATCACTGCTGATATTTATAGTCCACTGTTTGTATGTTTATTGATGTTTGTAACAAAAACATGATTGATTTTAACATTGGTTTTTCCTCACTTTATGTTGATCACCAGCTTGAGGTCAAAGTTTTTCACCCTATCACCGTTTCAGTCACAACATGCTAACAAAATGCCTACTCTGCATATTTGACTGCAACGGATATAAAATATTTACTAACATTGTTAGCGCCAATGTCCATCTCTTAAAGTCTATGTTGCCCATAACAACGTAGCAAAACAATGCTAACACAGTTAGCGCTCTATCAGTTGCTGCCTGTATATATTATAACAGTCGTACCCAGCGATGCTAACATGGTTAGCCTCTAGCTAGATCTTTCATAGTCCCATCCATAGGCTGTGTGTGTGTAGATATAAACCAATAAAGAAGGGGGTTTGCCATTTAAGGCTGATGATGAAATGCCAGGAGATCTAGATGATGAGATTAGCTGCGTGTGTCTGGAGACCAGAGAATCTTTAGAGCCACCACAGGATTATAAATACTTAAAGTAAATTATCTGGTTTTGTATTTTATGTTTCTTCAAAATTTGAATGTTTAGCATTTACTTTCAAATAAAAATCCAATGACTTGTATTGATCCCTCGCCAACTTCCTGCCAAAGCCATACAACGCTTGACAGATTTACTCCTCAACCATTCCCGATTATTCTCTACATATGTCAGTTACTCTGAATAAAAGACCAGTTAATTCATGATAACTGGATTAAGAAGAAAAAAGAGCCACACAAGCAACAGGAGATACATGCAGGTTTCTGTCAACTTTTCCCCACATTTTACAAAACCAGATACCAGATGTTTAATCGGCCTCTTTCCCTCTCGATTTTCCCCTGACTTCATCTTTTTGAAGCACTTTGTGAAAAATCTGCTAATGGCTCTGGACCTCAGGCTTCAGAGTGAGAGACAGGCAGAGAGAGGCGGACAGAATCGTAGGGGGAAGGGGGGCGTGTAGTGTGTGTGTGTGTATGTGTATGTGTTTGGGGGATGGGGTGTTATTGAGGGATGGGGATATTTTCTGGAGTCTTAATGGTCAGTCTGTCCCCACGGAGACTGGCTCAAATGTCAGGTCAGCTATGAAGTGACCTCCATCCCACTCGCTGTCTTTATCCTCTTAGAATGTGGGCATGTATGTGTGTGTGTGTGTGTGTGTGTGTGTGTGTGTGTGTGAGAGTGTGTGTCTGTTGCACAGAAGTTGAATCATTTTGTACCTAACCTCATTTAAAACATTTGGATTCATTAGTTTTTTGCTCAAAGGAAGATATCATTTCTAGTGGACATTCCTTTGTTTCAAATTCCCCTCATATTGTGGCTGTGGTGGGCGGGGCTTTGGCTCTGTACAGTTACACTGAGGTCATATAAGAAGAGATATGGTCATGGCTCTTAAACTTAAATATTTTTGAATGCCTCATAGTGTGAAAATAACTCTTGTACATTTACATTGATGTTGTTGTTAAATTCACTCTGCTGCTTGTTATTGTCTTGAAAATACTCCTGAAACAAAAGGAGGGAAAAAAATTGTAAATTTATTGCAATTACGTCATAAAATTCACTGTAGTGTGATCATAGATGCAACCTCCACAGAGCAACATTGAGCTCCTGTCGTTTTCAGACAGCTGCTCCCATCCTCAATCTCCTTCCCACTTTACACTGATTTTACTTTTTCCACGGTTTGCAGGTAAGGCGCTGACCTTCTTGCTGCTGCAGCCACCCAGTCCCAAGCTGCCTCCCCACAGCACAATCCGCCGCACCGCCATCGATCTGATTGGCCGAGGGTTCACAGTCTGGGAGCCGTATATGGACGTGTCAGCGGTGCTCATGGGACTGCTGGAGCTCTGTGCTGATGCCGAGAAGCAGCTGGCCAAGTGAGTCCACTAGCACAATCGCACACACTCATATGTTGCCGTGTTTGATACTGTAAATGACAAGCACAATCATACCCTGAAATAGATCTAGGTAAACTATGTAAAACATAAATATATAATAAAATATAAGTAACGGTTGAAGTACCTAAGGAAAAATTTAGGAAATCAGTGTTTTGTGCGTAAAAATGATAAATTAGCTGCATCTCACATTCAAACATGTAATGATGTTGTAACATAAAAAGAGAATTTTGTTTTTTATAAATAATATTGAAATATCAAATATGCAATTTTATATTTATTTGAAGCATACACATATGCTCTCTTTCACACACACACACACACACATACACTTAAAAACACTCAGACATTATAGAGCTGACACACTGAGTTATGGAAGCAGGGTTATAATCTGATTGCAGGACATTATGGTGATGTAACAATGTCTGCGTTTCTCTGACATGTGAGTCCTCTGTGTGTGTCTCTGTGTTATTAGTGTGTTCCTTCATGTTTGTGTGGTATCATGATATTTTTTGTTTGTTTGTTTGCCCTGATAGCAGATTTAAAATGTCCATGCAAAAAAAAATAGCAATCAGATTGTCATGCAATTTCCTGCTCTTCAAGGATAAATCCTTTTTATTTTAATGACAAAGTCACCTTCCTTAAACTGAGATGCAAGTTCATATGCTGACAGAAAATCCAGGGCACTGCTGTTCTTGGCACAGCAGCTTAACAGATTCCAATACAACTGTGAGCATAACCCACCTATTGTCCAGCACAGTGGTTCAAAACCTTTGACTTGTGACACCTTTAAATTCAGTGGGCTTAAAGTCTATGACTTCAAGACAAAAAAATCACCCACTAGTAGTCACAGGGTGAGCATAATTTAGTGCCATCAGAAAAATTAACATAAAAGAACAATTCTTTTTGTTCCTTTTGCTTTTATTTTCTGGTTACTCTGAAACATTTATCCTGGGATCCCCTCATACGTATATCTGATCATGTGACTTGAAATAGTCACTGTAACTATTATGGCTAATTTTTCCTTCTGAGATGACACAGTTGCTAGTTGGTGTTGATCACAGATGTTGAGAGCAGCAGAGTCCACCTCACTTCCTGGACCATCAGCATCACCACTAGCAGAGAGGAGGTCTTGGTTCTTTCATCATGTTTTAGTGGTGGCTGTGGTTATGTTGGTGCAGTATTTTGTATATCTAAAGGTCAGAGGCCAGAGAGAGAGGGTAATTCAGTGGCCAATTCTCATGTATGTTATAAAGGAGCGTGTGTGTGTTGTTGTGTGTGTGTGTGTGTGTGTGTGTGTGTGTGTGTGTGTGTGTGTGTCTGCATTCCGGCTGAAATCTAACTGGCTATGAGCTGATCGTATTAAGGCTGAAACTCGAGCTGGGTCAGTCTGGTTAAATGAGTATAGATATGTCTGCTGCCACTGTGTTTGTGTGTGTGTGTGTGTATGTTTTTGTGTAGACGAGAGAACTAAAATTGAATTTTAGTAAAAAAAACATTTTTACTGGAGTACAAAGTGAACAGAACTTAAACAGAAGGAAATATAAAGACTGTCACAGTAAAATGTAAACACTAGAGTTTCATATATTTTACATTTCTGTTAAAAACAGTGGGTGGTGTTTTTTTTTTTTGACTATTCAGCAACCTGAAGGGGGTTGTGTAATGTACCTGATATACTAAAGCTGTTACTAAAAATGAAAATTGTAGTAATGGTAAAACAAGTGATTAGTGTTGAAATAGTATGATGGTTAAATCCAATGGGAAAAAAAATGTTTATTTTTGTTTTAAGGGATTTACTTATAACTGTTAATTAAGTCAATTATAATAATTAAAAGACACAAATTAAAGAACAGCAAAATTTACATAATCAACTCACACACAGTCCATAGGAAGATTCAACATCAATCTAGACAGCACATATTGAGGTATTAACGTATATTTTTACTTTGCTTACACACACACACACACACACACACACACACCACACACACACACACACACACACACACACACACACTCAAACAGACAGTCTTGTAATCATGTTTAATTACTATATGATGTCTGTGGGTGTGTTGTTTCCTCCTGGTGTTGCCGAAGTAAACAGTAAGAGGGCTGATTAATGAGACATAATAATCAACTCAGTACATTAGAATACACAGGGAGGTAATAAACAAATGCACACACATGCACACCATCACACACACACAAACACAAACACATACACAGTGTCTGTTTCTATGTTCCTTCACTAGTTAGCATGTACTGTTGAAAAATGAAAAAAAGAGAGAGTGTAAAAAATTGAATGTATCACTGAAGGGAGTAGACACACACGCATGCACACACCCGCACAGGCACGCACGCGCACACCCACACAGACAAACACACACACACACACACACACACACACACACACACACACACACACACACACACACAGTTACAGAGGGTGTATTTCCATGCAGCTGACTTGCAGTGAAGTTCTTTGTCCCTGATACACCCTACCAGTCGTCAATACACTCCGTGCAGGGCTGTTGGTGTGTGTGTGATAATCCTCTTTCAATAGGCAGGGAATTGAAAAAGCTCCTGGTGTTGGTGACACACATTTTATACTTTCAGACAGAAACACACACACCAAAAAAGTGAGTACATCACCTTTACCAGCCAGCATGATGTATATGTGTGTATGTGTGTGTGTGTGTGTGTGTGTGTGTGTGTGTGTGTTACACTGCAACATAGGAACATATACTTTGGATAAAAATAGTCCCATGCTGCTTGTCCTATCTGACTGTAAATTTTAAAATTAGGAAATGTCCTTTCTTCCTCTTACAAGACTCCTGAAACAGGCCCATAACTCATGGCTGTGTCCTGTTCTGACCCAGACTTTTTTATCTTAACCTACGAAATCACAACGAGAACTATGAACTTGATCCAGTTGGTACCTGTCCTCTCATGCCCTAGTCTGAGTTTAGGCTGAACAGCAACTGCCCATTTCCATGACAGTGGCTATCTCACCTATCTTTAACTGGTTAACATTGCTGTTAGCTTGTCAAATAGGCTAACAAGTGTTAGCTTTTCCAACATGTAAACATTAGTGTTAACTTCTTCAACAGGCTAACATCAGTGTTAGCTTCCCCTATCAGTACGAGTAGCCTATCAAAGTAATATTTCAATGTTCATATTGTTCCCCATCAAAATTGTCATTGCCATTCAGACCAAACAACAGTAGTGTTGCCATTTGTGACAGATATTTTGAATTCAGGACAGAGTCTATGCATAAGTTAGATAATTCTTTAGTTAGCTCAGATTTCTGACAGCTAACTAATTCTTCTATTCTAAGAAGGTAGGATTTTTTCTAAATGCAGTCATTAATCTTATTTGTAACTCTAAATGTTATCCTAAGTGTTATCCTAAAGTGAGATAAGAGGACTTAAGAAGTTCCTGTAATGAGGTCCCCTGAGTCACTTTTTTACTTAGAGGTCATGACGGAAATGTGACTGTCAGACTTGAAACATTATGTATCATTTCCAGCTCAGCACATGTTTCGGCTTATTATCATCACGTTATGAAACAAATAAGATGCACTGGTAAATCAGTTAATGTAGTTGGTGTTGGCTGGCCGATTCTCTTACCTTTTAGCATAGCCAGATTGGCTCTTTCCTTCAGCTCCCAGTCTCTATGCTAAGATCCACCAATTGTGCCCTGACACAAGTTCTCTTCTCAATACTCAGGGTTGGGGTTACAATGAGATCATCGGTCTTCTCATCTCATTCTCACAGTGCTGTCATTTCTGTCATTATGCTGACTCTTTTTCCTTACATGTCTGTACTGTACGGGAAGTTTCAGTTTTCTTTGCCTGTGGCTGGGTTTTGAATTTTGTGATTTGTGAAATCTTGTTTTCCTGGAGTATGTTTTTTTTTTTGTGAATAGGATCTTTAACTCCTCTTTCTCACCACTTACCAAAGTTAAGGCATTTTAATTTAGTATTTTGTAAATTTGACGTGTTTAAAAATAAAAGCTAAAAGTTACTTTATGTCTATTTTTATTTCAACAAAATTCTTACGGAAATAAAGGAAAACATGGTATCATGTGTGAAAGAAAACTGGAATTGTTGAAAAGGGCCTCTGAATCTTTCAAAAACTGCTAATTTCATCCGTAAATTTGATTCTTGAGTGTTGCCTTATCAAATGTCCTACAGTGAACTGGTGTTTAAATGCCTTTTGTTGATCTGTTGACGTTTTCCTCTCTGCTCTCACCAAATAAGAGAGTGATTTGTAGGTAGTCGCCACCGCAGAGATGAATGCATGGTTTAATATGTTTGTGCGAAAAAAGAAAAATATAATATTTGTCATGCAGGGATAAAGACATCTCTTTGCACTGTTGTTTTGGGTCTGTGTTTGTTTGTGAAATATTGCATTTGTCATGCAGAGAGGAATCAATGTTTAGATAACCTGCGTCTTTTCATGTGTTTGTGTGTGGGTTTCATGCATACCCAAGTACATTTTGTTGTCACCATGACTGGTGACTGTGAACATCACAGGATGAAAAGCATGATCAGAAATCTGAAGGTCACTTCTCAGAAAAACTAGTGATATCTGCTTTGATCCCTGTGTGTCAGGTGGATCTCAGTGACTGTAAGAGCTGACTCGGTATACAATATGTAGTGTTTGGTAGACAGTAACAGGTTAAATTTAGTAGAAAGAAGCTGATAAACATCAACCAGCACTGAGCATGTGCAGAAGGTCTGTGAGCTGTCAGCCAGCAGTGAATCAGTTAACCAGTTGTTTAATTAGTTATCGAGGGAGCTGGTGTGTCAGTGTCCCATCTAGCCGTTAAACAAACCAGTCAGTCAGTTTCTGAAGAAAAAAAAACATTCTGCCACTAAACTTTTCATCAAATCAGCCATGAAACAGTCTGTGATTATCCTGGGTCCAGATCTTTGAATGAGCCTACTTTACTGAGTTCAGTCGACAATTTCTGCATGAAAACAAAATGTCTTCAGCATGGGATAATAGGAAAAATTAAAGCTTCATCTGAAATGTTTTCCAACATTTTTTTTTGGTTTTGCAAGAGAACAAACTTGATTGATGGAGATGAAGTGGTAAGGAAATGCACGTCTGGTTAATCGTTCCTTCTTTGTTAAAGATCACTGCAGAACTGCCTTTCCTGAAACTAGTTGACATCAGCCTGGTCACTACTCAGACAAAATCCCTTCCTCCTCTGCCTCTCTCAAAAACAAACTAGCAGTCAGATCGCCAACGTCTTAAAAAAAGTAAAGAAAAGGAAAGCAACAGAAAACACCCATACTTCCCAATGGTGACATGGAGCCGCTGTAAAAGTTTGCACAAAGAAACATGCAGAGAACATGCAGCCTTTTCTGCTTTTCTTCACCTCAGCAGTGACTTTACCGTGCGTTTGATTTAGATTTTGTCTGCAGCACTAACAGCATTCTTGAAGAGCAATGACAACTCCTGCAAGGACGAACATAACTCGGTTGAGGATGTACACAATATTTGTTGCTGACGGTGTGCACGCAGCTGCGGTGCAGGTGGTGATGGAGTTGGCACGTGCTCCATAGTGAGCCCTTGAACCATCCAAGGTATCAAGGTGATTTATTTGTCCTTGCACAAAACAGGGTTGCACAATGAAATGAGAGTTGCAGTCTGTCATGAACAAAGAACAAACAGGCCTTCAAAGATAATTACATTTACAATGGTTAAAAAAAAAAAAAAAGTTATTTCATGCTCTATTGCAAATAAATATATATACATGAAAACCCAGGAACCTAAGATTTTCCCTCATGTTTCCAACAATGTTCCAACTCAGAGAACATTTAAGGTGATGGTGTGTTTCATTTTGTCACCTGTCACTAACTTCCAGGATAACTGAGAGTGAGGAAGAAAAGCACAAAATGCAACCAACTT
>JAPZDZ010000011.1:2718387-2733846 GCA_029783805.1 Acanthurus tennentii
ACACACACACACACACACACACACACGGTTGCTGTGGTCCTTTGGTCATGAAAAACTAGCATGCTTTTAGAAGTTACAGCAGTGTAAAAATTCATCTTGCATGTCTGGTGAGAAGACTTCTCTGCTCCGAAAGATGTTTGGTTGCTGTAACGATCAAAACAAAGTGCAGATTAGTCTGACTTCTTAATTCTTACAGTAAGGATGCAGTTATTAAACAAAAAAACTACTTTTTTGTCTTTCAGAAAGGAGATCTCTCAGTACATCGACATCCCCCACAACTTCACACTAACACGGAGCTCAGTCCGAATCGGACAGCTGATGCACTATGACTACTCCAGCCACAAGTATGTCTTCTCCATTGGTGAGAACTTCCGCTCACTCCTTCCTGAATCCTCACAGATCCTCAATAAGCACTACAACGTCTGTGCCGTGATCGGCAACAGTGGCATCCTCACTGGTTCGCGCTGTGGCGCTCAGATCGAGAAGTTTGACTTTGTCTTCCGTTGCAACTTTGCGCCGACCGAGATCTTTAAGAAGGATGTTGGACGACGAACCAACATGACAACCTTTAATCCCAGTATCCTGGAGAAATACTACAACAATTTACTGACTGTGCAGGACAGGAACAACTTCTTCCTGAGTTTGAAGAAACTGGACGGTGCCATCCTGTGGATCCCGGCGTTTTTCTTCCACACATCAGCCACGGTGACGAGGACGCTGGTTGATTTTTTTGTGGAACATCGAGGTCAGCTGAAGGTCCAACTGGCCTGGCCTGGAAACATCATGCAGTATATCAACAAGTAAGACGCACTGTAGAACACTGCACAACACTGACAACAAAGGCTACATCTCTTACTGATATTAACTTGTCATCTGTCTCTAGATATGTTTCCTGGATACTGACCTCTCAACAGGAGTCATGCAATTACAACTGATGTTAATGAGCGATCATGTCATGTTTACTCTTTCACTGGGAGAAGATATTTATATGCATATTAGGTAGTTGAGGCTTGCAGCCTGACAACTGATAGATGAAAACATCTGTCAGGTCCCATTTCAGGTTAAAGTAGTGCCTCTAATTTGAGTGGATATCAATGCCATTTTCAAGTTTTATGTCAATTCAATGTCAAAAAAATAAAACCCATATAGTTTTTTAGCTGTTAGGAGCCTGAATTCAGCAGCCAGTCAGGTAATCAATTGTGTAATGTAGTTACTTATCAGTGTTGTTACGCAGGGTGAATAAAATAAGTAGTGTTTGATTCGTGTCCTTTCAGTCTAAGTGCACAAACCACACATATACAGACACCTTATTCAACCACAAGGTCATTTATTCCTGTCATCGGGCACTTTTTTTGTTTTTAAAATGTTCTATTTCGATCATATCATTTTGGTAACCTGTCTGGTGTGACATCAAACTAATTATACAGTTGTGGCAAAGAAGAAGTGGTGTCTCTGTTTTGAAAGCGGCTTTTCATACAACTTTTTTACAGTGAGCTGAGAGAAATGGAAAACAGGCGGGCTGCAGGGCTTTTTACTTTATGTATTTCACAAGGTTCATTATCAGTATGTATGTCAGCTCAATTTATATGAATTTGCAACATTAAAATACTCTCTCCTTTAGCTTCCAGCTGACAGACTGTAAAACCAAACTCTATTTTAAAAGGGTCTCACAGCACAGCAGGCCTGTGGATGAGAGACTGGGTCAGAATGTGTGAACTGAAGTGTGTGATTTCATCGGTAGTGTGCTCTCATGGTAATGAAGACACATTTTTTCTAGTGCAACAGTATGTACTATTGGTGTGTTTGAAATGGTTTTTGACAGCAGTTGGCCTCTATAACACAGAGGAATAAGAGATATCCATTCATTGTTGGGTATTGGCCTTTTTTGGAAATGATGTAGATTTTCATGTCTAATCCTGTTTCCTAAATGTGATGTTTAATTACTACTCAGCGGTTTCTGCTAACAATGTATTTGAACTTAGTTGCTTAGTTGTTTGGAATTAGTTCCCTGGCAGTTTTTCCAGTCTGAGCAGTGCAGACAGTTGACTTTGTTTTATTCAGATTGCTTTGCCTCTCAGTGACTTCCTGCTTGTAAGGTAGATGTACACACAATTATCCCCTATATACACTCTGTTAAGACGGTCAAAGCTGTCCCCTGAAGCAGCAAACATGTTTTATGTTTTTCTCTGTGTCATATCCTGTCATTTTCTCAGTTTGTTCTCTGTCTTTATGTCAGCCTTTGCTTAAGATCGTCTTGTGTAGCTCTGTCTGATTTTTTGTGTAAACTGATGTGTGGTTGTATTGTGTTAAGCTGTGCTCTATATGGCAAAGAGGAGATTTAGGCTTCAAAGCCGGATTATAAGGAAAATGCTATTTAATGAAAGGTATGGCACAGAGTTGTTACTGTGTGTGGAGAGGGATTTAGGTCCGGTGCTTAGTGTTGTAGCAGCAGAATAGGCTGTTGGTACAGTAGCCTAATCTTCACCAATCCCATTAAAACTACCTGCTCTGGAAGATTTACCACGTTTAAGCAGCTTGCACAGCTTTTAGCACCTCAAGGACTCTTGGAAACGCTTTTGTTGAGGCTAGTTTGGAGAGTTCTCCCTCTGTGTGCTCCAGAGCATGACTGCCTGATGATAGTGCTTTTTTAAAAATAAAGTCTGAAGTCATTGATTTAGTAACAGTTTATCTGAATTTTTTTTTTTAATCATTTAATTTAATTGCTCCCGTGTTTTAATTGTTTGGCAAAAAGAATTAGAAGTGATTGTATTGTGTACATGGTAAATTTGTCAAATGTAGATTCCTATAGGACTTCTTCCATCAGTGCAACTACCAAGGCATGTCATACTCAATACTCTCATACTCTTACTCTCTTACTGTAGCTTTTTTATTTCAGGAAGCAGACCAGAAAAATAATGGTCAGCCTCGAATATAAGCCTCTTTGGAAAAAAAGCTTGTTCTCTCTGCTTTTAAGGAAATACAGCTTATAATAATATATCACCTTTTTCTAAAAGAAAGGAAAAAATTAATGACCCTCAAATCTATGAATCCTTGATGTAAAAGCTGACTCAGTGACAAAGTGAACATTTAAAGGCTTCACTGTGGTCCATTCACGACACACAGGCGTTTAAATCCACATATTTTGAAAATGTTTAAGTTCTTTTAACATGGAATTGTTCTCTGCATTTGTACTCAACAGCTACTGGAAAACTAAGCAGCTGTCGCCAAAGCGCCTCAGCACCGGCATCCTGATGTACACGCTGGCATCCTCCATGTGCGATCAGATCCACCTGTACGGCTTCTGGCCCTTTGGCTGGGACCCGAACACGGGTAAGGAGCTGCCATACCACTACTACGACAAGAAAGGCACCAAGTTCACCACCAAATGGCAGGAGTCCCATCAGCTGCCGGCCGAGTTCAAACTCCTCTACAAGATGCACATGGATGGACTGCTCAAGCTCTCCCTCTCCCATTGTGCTTAAGCCTAAAGCTGCAGCAGGTACAGAGCTTCTTCAGACTCCCCTCCAATGCTTCCAAAGGCCAGAGTTGTCAAGATGACAAGGCAAATGAGGGAAGAGTTCATGTGGTTTTGCCAAAAGCCAAAGCTAGGCTCTAATGTGATTTTGTGCAATCTCAGATCCCTGATCAAAAGCCCATAGTCTTGTGCTCATGATGCACTGTGCAAACCACGAAAGCTCAAGAGGCAAGGAGTCTGTTCATTTCTCCAAGAGTTTAAAGAAGAAGAAGACTGCAGTTGGCCTTTTGGTAAAGGTGCCTGCAGCTGGACTTTTAGGCAGTATTACTATTAATTAATAATATCACAACCTTGAATTGTTTCATGGGGTTTTTATTATTCACTGCTTTTTGGGTCTGCAACTAAAAATCAGCAGACTGACTTGTAAGACCAAGGCTGAGTTCAGACCGCCATTAGCACTGCAACAGCAGATGCCTGGTTCATTTGCTTGAGACTGCTGTGAGGGGGCAGTCTGGGTCCTGATGTGGGAAGCCATGCCTAAAAAGCTGAACCTGGCTCAATGTTCAATACACCTGCGACACAGTGTGTTGGCCAGTCAGACATGCAAGTGCATAGTTCTTGTAGATTCAATTCTAGAGAAAAATGTCACTAATAACTTTCTGGAGTTTTAAAATCCTCGTTATATTATAAATCGCTGCACAGTCTCTTGGCATCTGGTAAGCCTTCAGACTCCTGCATCTGTTAAATTATACTTCCTGGATCGTATTTTATTGTTTTACTACCTGAAGCAACACGCTACAACAGCCCATTACATCGCTGCAGTGTTGCTTCTGGTCTCACTGCCTCGTAGGACAGCATTGTGGTTTCATAGTTTGACCACAGAGGCAGAGTTACTGAAACATTTCTTATCCTGGGATCAGAATACAAAACACACACATCAGGTGATCAGAGAGTCATAAATGCTTGTAACGTGGCCAAAAGACATAACAAGAATACGCATTAAGGCCCAACCAATCATAGCTTACCATCCTCACCAATTTGCATGACCTATATATGTGATCAGCTGGAGGTTTAAGGGATTAGACTAATTTTTCCAGCTAACAGCATCATGACAACACTAAGTTCTATCTAAAAAGTTAAAATGCTTCTTTTTATGGGGAAATCTTTAGCTGCCCCAGATGCTGCATAAGTTGTCCTCCACATTACAAGGATAAAAAAAAAAAACTGTTGTGCCCCACACTCATTATTTTTCAACCAGTGTCAGTTGGTCCATGTTATTTCCTGTAGTCTGATCCCAGTACAAGAAACACTCATACACTCATACATGGACTGAGCAGGAAGATCATTTACTTGTCTATTACAAGTACGTCAAGCTTGTTTCAGACTTGAGTCAGAAAAATGAAACATGTCACATGGGGGTTTAATTTTCATTGTTGGATGATGACATTTTAACGAGACAGGCACAGTTTGATAGCAGTTTTTCATTTTTGAAAAGATTATGTAAGAACTTAGAATAGGACAGTACTTTCTCCATTTCCACATCTGAGTGCGATAACACTTCATATTCAGTTTAGGCAAACAACAGAAACTCTTACACATGACTCAAGAGTGAGCAAATAAACTAAGTGAACAACCCAATTTTTGCCCACTTGGGAAAAACAGAGCAAATTGAAAATGCCATACTGACATGTTGACATATTTCATTGCTGTTTCAGCAAATTAGTAAGCAAGCTCTCTATATAGACATCCAGCAGAGAGAGAGCAACATCACCAACATTTAAGGTGTGTTTGTGTCCACCTGATGAATGTAAGTCAAATAGTTACTCTCTTTTTGCACTGGTTTGGTCTCCATCAACTCATTAGCAAAATATCCGGCTTGTTAGCTGCTTCATGTTCTACATTCTTCACCAGCAAATTGTTAACTTTTTCTCTCTGCCATTTGGTGCTCAGCAGGTAGTGTACAGTCAATTCATTAAAGCTTGTTTGGTGGCAACAAGGTCGATACAGTGGTGCTGTACAGTTTAATACTTTACCACAACAAAATCTAGCACAAGTATGATCTGTAAGGACACAAGACTACGCCAGTTTGAGGGTCCTCATGAAATCTATCACAGCCAGAGAAGCACAGAGAGGGGTCACAGAGAGGGGTCTTTGATTTAACAGCATAGATGTCAGAATTGTGAATAAGTAAGAACTGTCTGTGACTGCAACTACATATGATAATATCACCATGACACCAAATCTGAGGAGTCGCCGTTAGCTTGTATCTCAGTGACACAGCTTAGGCACCATGAGCCAAGTCAAGTAAAGTCAGTTTTATTTATATAGTGCCAAATCACCACACAAGTTATCTCAAGACTCTTTACATGCAATCAGGTTTAGCAAACACTAGGCATAACCTTAAACCATGATCCATGGACACATTCAAGACTAGAGCGCAGAAAAACTCTGGGGAAGATTGTCAATCAGTATCATACATGAATGGGAGATGATTTTAAGTAAATACAGAGAGAAGGGAGCTCAGTGTGTCATGGATATGCCCCAGCAGCCTAACTCAGGGCTGGGCTAAGGCTAGCCTGAGCCAGCTCTAACTATAAGCTTTATCAAAAGCAAAGTTTTGAGCTTACTTTGAAATACGGAGTGTGTCTGCCTTTTGAACCAAAAACTGGGAGTGTTCCTCAAGAGAAGAGCTGGGTAGTTATGAACACATGTTCTACAATACAGTTTAGGAGTAGGCTATGTGTGTTCTTTTCGAATATATCAACAAATCACATGTTCACTCTGTTTTAAACAGTGACAGCCCTGCTCTTTAAAAATGACACATGCTAGCAAGCTAGCACTATGCAACTTATCAGAAATATATCTATCTCTTGTGTTTTGGTCATTTCTTTCCTTCTCCATTTTTTGTGAGTTTCAAAAATACTAGGGCTTGAACATTGGTCATATGTGTTGGTAATGATCTCATCATCCCAAAGTTATATATATCACTGCTTAAGCCAGGCGGCTCCTTTTGTAAACAGTTGTTTGTTATATGTACTTCTGCCAGATGTTGGGAGGGAACAGAGAAAGTTTGAGAGGACTTTATCTTGCAGTGCTGGGAGGGAGGTGCAGTTATAATATGTAGTAACAGCAAAAATACCTGGTGGACACATTTCTAAAAAAATATCACCCCAAGAGTTAGATAGCACAACAGTGAACTATCATCCTGATTCCTTTGTTATTCAGGCTGTTTGACCTGTATTATTGATTAGTAATTTGGAGAAAAACTGTTGTGTGTCACATGTCACATTTCATGACAGGATGTAGGTGTTTAAAATGTTTTTATTGCAAATCCTAAAGTTCCCATAACAGAGGCAATGGTAGTTTTAGAAACATTTCTTCAATCGAAAACAGATAAGAAAACTCTTACAAACCCCAGGGCCATTGAGCCATTATTTTAAAAAAATGTGAATTTCTTACTTGTGAAAAAAACTTCTTTCATGTGGTAGATAAACATTTTTTTAATCATAGTGAATGTGAATTTTCTTATTTGATGTGCTACTTTTGCAAAGAGTGACTCTTCTTTTCAGTGTTTCTTCCATGTTTTTTCATATTTCCAGCAAAGTGATAATTAGACAACAGAAATGAAGGATACTGGGAACTACTTTTTTAATCTTTTGGCTTTTTAGCTATGTTATGCCTCTTTGTTTGTTTTTTCTTTGGGCTCTTACAATATGACTCCAACTTGAGATATCTATGACTTGAAATGTGAAATTTTCAGGACTCTGACAATAAGATTGTTTGCATGAAGGTTAAAGGCATAATATGCAGGATTTTTTCCGAAGAAAAGACATATTAAGACTAATGCAAAAGTTATTCCTCTAAGTCACCACCAAAAGCATGTGGTGTCTTTATCTGCAGAGAACTTGCCCACTTCCTGTTGTTTATTTTAACTCATTTGACTGTGTTCAGGACTCATTTGACTGTGTTCAGGACTCATTTGACTGTGTTCAGGACTCATTTGACTTTGTTCAGGACTCATTTGACTGTGTTCAGGACATTACTGCATTGTTACTGTTCCCCAGCCAACAACAGTAGGATGGAAAAACGCAGTGAACAGGTGACATCGCTGTCTTGTTTCTCTATTCAGCTGTCTGTATGTGCACAGTGCAGAGGCATTCAGCGAAAATGAAGCATGTGCTTCAACTGAATTCTCACATAATCAAATAATCAGTGTTAAGCCTGACTGCTTTAGAATGTAACTAATGTAAAAGACTCAGAAAAGAGATTTTTATTCACTGATTGACTTCTTTTTTGTCTGTAACACTGCTCCTTCTTTTCTCTCACTCTAACATGCTTAACCAGTCTGGTTGAGCAGGATGGGAAGCCAAGTTTAAATGTTGTATTCTCAAACAATCATGGACAGTTGCTGCATATCATGCCTTTAAATTCACTATTTAACAATAGTTATGCTATTTTTTAACTTGAGCACATTATAAAATTGTTAAAGTTATTAGGATGTAACTGTAACTGTATTTCATTTATTGTCTCCTTCAGTCACCTAATATATTTTTTCATATAAAATAGTATGAAATATAGGTGTCAGGTAAAGTTTTCCAGAATGTATTTTATTGCATTTTGAATGATGCTGGCTCCATTCATATCGATAAGTCCTTAGATTTATCCTCTGATGAGGAATATATACTAAAACCACATTAAATATCATACACTATATGCTGTAGATTAACAAATATCTTTTATTCATTCAATACTTGAAAGAAAATATATCTACTCTGTATTTATTTAACCATTTAATCATTAAATAAAAAAATGATCAATTTTATTCACTGAATCCTGTCTTGTTTTTGTGAATAATATAACTAAAACATACAAAATTACTCTTTTTTTAATCATATTGTGTTCCACATATTTCATCTTGTTATGCTTAAATCTCTCCTGGATTTACAACCGCTGACTTCATCGTATGACTTGATGCACACAGAACACACTACATGCATCAGACAGACAGCAGAAGAGGTATAGTGTCTGGTGTGTGTCGATCCTGTGAACAAGCTGTTGTCTTTGCGGAAAGTTGATAAATGTCAGCGTTGGGAAATACAAGAGTGGCATATCCAGCGAAGGCAACACGAGTCAAGACTAGGGGCTTACAGAGGAATCAATGTGTGCAGGTGTTCTGGTATGTATCACACGATTTTGGTGTGTGTTGTTCTACACGATTTTGCTCTTGACAAAATGTAAACTTTAGTGATTCTCTAACTTTTCTTTTATCACTTCCACTTGTGCAGAGTTCAGTTCATGCCTTTCCAGAGTTAACCCTGACTGCATTCAGAGCTGATATTCATGAATGAGCGCGCTCATCTCCAGCTGCGTGAGCGTTGACGTGAGAGCCTTAAACCTGGACGCTTTGCCCAATGCCCCGCTAGCTTCCCCTGAAGACGCGCTAGTTTCATCCTGTGTGTGTCCTGCTTTGAGCTTTTTTACAATAACAAATGTCCATCTCTTTCATACAGCTTCAGAATAACTCAGTCTCATCATCTCTCCGTAAGTGTGAGCTTTGCCTGTTATGCATCATGTTTTTTCAAGGAATTATGACCATTTACCTTTGCACATGCGCACAAGAGCACGCCCAGTAGTTCTGCGGCGAGGTGTGTACATGTCTGAATATTCCGATTAATTCAGGTGTGACCCAGCTATCTTATTCGGGTTTCTCATAGCTGGAATGAGGATGTAATGCTTACAGGGGTGTTTACATAAGTCACAGCGTTACAGGACCACAATACCTCAAGCAATAACGAGGATTGTGTGCGTGTAAAGGTAATCTATGACTCCATATGGGCTGTGGCAATGATTGGGTGCTGAGGATAGATAAGTGAAAATTCAATAAAATATAATAGCTTGGGCCAGCGCGTTAAAAACGAACTATTAACTAGTTCATTTTTGGGACTGTGAACCTAGTTCAAAATGTATTTCAAAGTGTGAACTGAACTTTGATCTAGCTCTTGTTAAGAACGGGCTCTCCCAGCACGTGTCCTTTCATCCCAAACTTTTCATCCCACAACTGCTTTGTGTTTACTTTGGGCTGGCTGCAAACTGTCTGATATCCAATTTGTGATTTCAATTTAAAAACTACCAATAAATCCATGTCTGATTGAAAACTATCAATGAAATGATACTGGAAGATCATTTGGTCACCATGGTAACAGGTATGTATTTTACATTTTTCCTTAACAACCAGGTAGTGAAGATGAGTTAAAACAGAGGTGTGTTGTGTTTGAGTACTACTCCACCTGTCAGCATTTTCTTTATAAAAAACATAATGAATTGTAGCAACAAAGTTCAAAATATATGTAGCATGCTTCACAATTGTAATCACTCAGGGCCCTTTTTTAACGATTCATGGCCCATGGTCTGAGGTGCATTGTACAGGTGCGTTAAGTCCAGCTTCATTTTGCTTCAATGGCAGAAAATCTGGGTGCAAAGTAAGGCACATAGCGAAAAGGGATTGTATTTAGACACTCAATTAGTCGTAGGTGTGTTTTGGGCATGACATTAATTCGTCTGTGTTTAAAATGCAGAGTGTACATGTGTTACGGAGCTGAATGTTTGTGCATCTCACTATCTGAAAAATGCACAATGTGTGCACGCATGCCATGTTATCAGCAGTAAACAATGATTTGTCCACGTTGCCCAAGGGTCACACCCTTTGCGTGACCTTTAACCCTCACAGGGGGAAGGAGACATGGGGACTATCATGGTGAAACCAGAATAGAACGGAGCAGAATGTGTGTCTTATGTTACATACAGCACTGTCTGCACAGTTCCTTATTTCTTAGAGTCATAAAGTCATTTTGATCATTTCTGAGTACGATTCCTCTTCCCACTATGAGGGCAACTGTAGCTCAGACGCCACCGATAAACATTAATCATATTATTCATTTTATCTCACTTCAGTCTAATTATATCTCAGCTCAGTTTTGTTCATCTCATCTCTGTGCATTTACTTCATCTCATCAAATAATCTCATTAATATCACCATCTCAATTTATCTCACCTGTTCACTTCAATCATCTGGCTTGTTCTTCTCAACCATGTCATCTAATCTTTATTTCATGTCACACATTATTCATGAACATTTTACGTATTTTTTGTTTTTTCTTACTTTTAACATTATTGAAAAGATTTTCCATAGAGGACCATTGACAACATATTAATTTCATCAGACACACACACACACACACACACACACACACTCTTGTGCTTTCTCTCTCTCCGAAATACTAACAGACATGATGTCAGTCTGCAGCAGCAGCCTGCAGGTCAGTACTGTGTTTCTGGGTTTTAGGCATTATGGTGAATTGTACAACAAAGGTGAGAGACAGTCTTTAGTTTTGATCTATAGTCATGAGAAAAAAGTGTTGTTTTTTATTATTATTATATGTCTTCATTGTGAATATGAGTTTAAAGATCATGATGAAGACAGACAGTTTTAATTGTTGTATTTAAAAGTTGACAGCAGATCAGTAACGAACATGGAGTTTTAGCACATATGTTCAACAAGTAAATCTTTTGCAGTAAATAAGCCTTTTAATTTTATCAAGTTAGTAAGTAAATAATTAGCAAACATATTCTTTGGGATGAGGCTTAAATGAAGTTTTAACATAGTGATTACAGTGGTATAATACCGTAACAATTATTTTAAACCAAATATGTCATTTTAAATTAAAATTGAGCAAAATGTGTCTTCTGTCAATAAATGTGTTTATGCTTTTAAGGGTGTGTGTGTGCTTGTGCATGTGTGTGTGAGTGAGTGTGTGTGTGTGTGTGTGTGTGTGTCTTACCAAAAATGCATAATGTTTTATTTTGTCCTATCGATGAATGAAGTTATTGTGTCTACACTGAAATTACCACAGTAATTATTATGAAATTTAGAGTGTAAAACAAAAAAAGGTGCAACATAAACTATGAAGTCCAGTAAAATAAACAAAATCTAGATTTATACAATGACAGAAATACTCAGTTTTTTACTTAGCCATTTTATTTGTTATGATTATTGAAAAAAAAGACCCTAAATCAAAATCTTAATTTTCTTTTTTAAAAGGGAATATTTAAGGAGCAAAACAATAACAACTGTCACAAGAATATGGGTCAGCGTGTATGTAAATGAGAAAGGTCAGATGGCGTGCGCCAGGCTGGTTGACCTCTGACCTCTGACCCTTTTAGCCCTACTGCCTCATGTCAGCCGGACAAAAGAAAATCTGCAGGAGTCAACAGCTGACTTTAAACAGGCCTTGGTAATCTTACAGAACAGGATTATTTTTAATTTGAACAAATGACTTTAAAAACTTTTATATATGCAATATTTTAAAACCCAGTGTTTAAAGATAAATGTATAGTTTTTAAGTGTGACAAAAAAACGTCTTAAAAAATGAAATATTAAAAATGGGGTATTAACTGAAATGTTCAGAGTCACAATGTTGTAACTGTCGTAGAAAAAATGGTTTGAGAGGATACTGTATCCATTATATATGGATAAGTATACATTATATACTCTGTACATAAATAAAGAGGAAAGAATTTTAATTTTTAAAAAAAGGGGGAAAAGCCTGCCAATTGGCAGTAAGTTATTATGTAAACAAATCTGAAGCAATAAGGAGAACTGGTTTAAATCATCTGAGAATTTGTATTTTGGTTGTTTGTTTTTTTTTTTTAAATTTTGTTATGACATGCATAAAAATTGTTCGTAAACTGTCACAAAAGATAATGAAAACATTGGTGTCTGTAGAATAAATACAGTATTAAATAAACATCATGGAAAAACAGAAATGCAAATAAATGTTCACATTAAAAAATCTAAATATATTTAACATTATATTAATATTTAAGGCTATCACCCATTTTTATATTTGCATATTATCATGACAAATTGAAGTATTTTGATTTACTAATGTCTTCAGTTTGAAATATTTATCTGCATGTGTCTCTACTTATATGTGTTTGTGGAGATGAAGTGAACTATTTCAGTAAAATATTTAAGATCTAGCTAAGAAAAGCCAAGAAAAAGAAAAAATATTCAAGACATTGTTCTATATTGTGTAAATGAAATTTAATTAATTTCAGTATTGCAAGATAACATGGATGACATGGACAAATTAATACAAAAAGCATTTGGTTCATGAGTGTGTGTCTGTGTTCGGTGTGTGTGTGTGTGTAGAAAAACATAAAAAACAGAACAATGCCTATTCAACTGTAGAGGACGACTCTTCAACTGGGTCTGGACACACAGAAATGATCTGATTGGCTGAATATAAAATGATAATTTATTTAGCACATAATGGAAAAATAACACTATGGTGCATCTGAAGCTTTGAGAAAAAGATCTGGCTGCAGAAAACTCTGTGAATCTGTTTTGGCAGATAAAACAGCTCTGCTAATCTGCTGTCGTCTCTGATTCAACCATGTGGACATCTGAAATATTAATGTGGCTCCTCTTCTTCTTCTCTTTGATCAGAGGTGTGAAAACTCAGAAAAATTCAGTCTGCAGCCGTCGCCCTGATTGTCGGAGCCGTCTTCAGGCCGAGAGGAAATCAATAAAAAAATCAAATGTTATGATTAAAGTGCAACATGCCAGAGGACATTAAATAATCATGCAGGGATAATCATGCATTTATTAAGCTGGCAGTTAATAAATGATGAGTCTGTGCTGTGATTTGGAGAATCATGTTGTCAAGAAAATATAATAGAAAGCATTGTTTTTGTGGCTTTTTAATTCACCTGACAATTAAAATGCTATAGAAAATGAATCAGGCTGACAGAGCAAGAGTAAGAGTGTGTTTTTATGCTGCAGTAATGAAGTTTTTAACAAGCAGTTTTTAAGGCCTGTGGGCCAGGACTGTACCAAGTATCTTCTGAAATAAAGGGGGGATTTGGACAGAGAACACCTCTGTGTCTGATGAGGCTCACTTTGTATTTTTTACTTGTGTTTTGTGTGCTGTCATTGCCCTGTCAGTATTACATTAACTCATCCCGTTTGTCATCTAGTTGGGTCAGTTCACTTAAGTTTGCTCAGCCTTATTGCACCTCAGCTGTACTTTGTACCTTTAAATATTGACATTATTTATGTTTGCTTTGTCATGTTTTTTAAAATTTTTTGAGGTGCACAAAATCCTAAATTTTTTAAAATCCAACAAACTTTTGGCCTCATGTTCACCTGCTCTGCCCCTCACACTTACTATTCATATGAAATGATAAAGAGATCTGATGTTCTGTGGTATTGACATAATTATGTTGTTATAAAGATGCATAGAACAAATGCAGAACTCAGCAACACACAAAGACTCAGAGACCAAAGAGGAATTAAGAAAAAATGCAATGTATTACAATGCACCATTTCCCAAAGTACCACTCAAACAGCAAGTACAAGTAAAACAGCAGTCTTCTCCAGTATATAAGTCCAAAACTTTGTATTTAAACGTGCTTAGAGTCCCAGCCTGTGAATTCAAACAAACATACTGCATCTGCTCCTACAAATGGAGGTAAAAACTGATATCGCATTCAACCATCTGTTAGTTCAGTGGGAGCACTGGATGACATGTTATGTGACAAATACAGAACATGACAAGTAATTTCCATCTCTGCAAATTCTTAAATTTAAGTGTAGTTCATAAGTCAAAAACAAATGAACCAGCACAGCTTAAAAGCTCATATCTGTTTAGAAATATTTATTTATTTTCCCCAAATTCTAGTCTGTAAACCCATTTACATGACCTTTCATGTTTAGAAAATGTTCATAGTTGTAGTTAAATTAGTGTTTGTTAGTTTGTATCTCTGTTTTGTACAAAGCATGAGAGTGTATTCATGGCAGTGCAGTCACTGTCAGCATTACAACATGATGTTTTTTTGTTACGAGAAACTAGAGCATACCAGATCAAGTTTTATATTAAAGTATAAAGGGATATAATGAATAAAGGTGGTAAAGTATTGTATTTCTCAGCTATGTTTTTGTTTGATTTTGTGTAACTGAAACTTTGAAAATGATAAATTTTAAGCCATGACCATCGGATCACCAAAACTATAGAGAAATATAGATAATGTGACCTGTGTGTCGTAAGCTGAAAGTTAATTAAACTTTTTTGCTTCTTTGGTCCATCTGTGGGTGTTTACACACACACACACACACACACACAGTGTTGACTAATGTGCACAGATGAGAAGTAAAGCTGCCCTCAGATCACTGAGCTGCTTCTCTGAGAGGAAACTGAGCTCACATGGAAATTCATCACTAATATTGATCTGAATTAGCATGAGCTGCCACTGCCTGTGGCCATGTTCTCTCTGATGTTTGCTAAAAAAAAATATGTGTGTGTTTGTGTAAGAGAGTGTGAGAGAGTGTGTGAGTGAGTGTGTGTGCAGTGTAAGAGAGAGGAAGTGTATGTGTGCACGTGGCTGAAATGAATTTTATGGGGAAAGACGTTAAAGCCCTTTAACGATGTCAATTATGAAAAAATACTGATTCAGAATTTTAAATTTTCAAAATTTCAGATTTCTTGTTTTTTATTTCCATCAGACATATAAAAGGCTGTTTATTTTTGTTGTTCAGGTGTAATCGATTTATAATATATTTGTTATTTGATACAAACATACAATTATAATGGATTTGTTTTTACTGTTATTGTTTAATCTGTACCGTCTTTTATTAACCTTTGTATTCTTTAACTGTAAACTACTACAAGTTTTTCAAATGTAAATCCAAGGTTTACTGTTTATCAATGGTTAACATACTGTAATGGATTGGTACACTTTAGAAAAATATTTTAAGAGTTACCTAGTGTCTTATTTAATAGCAGCAAATTGAATAACCTACATAGCAGTCATGTCCTGTGTGCTTTTTCGCAGAATTATGATGAGCTGATGGTTTTTACATTACCAACATCACTGAATTTTAAACTGTTTGCTTTACATATTATTAGAATTAATACTAATTGTCT
>JAPZDZ010000011.1:2852561-2866852 GCA_029783805.1 Acanthurus tennentii
TCTGATGACTTGCACTGCAGCTCCCTCACTCATTTTTATACCCTTTCTTTAGTTTAGTAGAAATAAACTGGGCAACTCGGCGACTCATGCGTGTGTCACTCCGCTCCTTGTTGTCTGTTTCCATTGTAACCGCGGAAAGACGCACGAATTGCTCTGAAATAGCGTGCGTAGCTTCCGGTCTGAACGGATTATATTGGTTTGGATTTTTTTCTTGATGCCATGCGATCTACCCACATTACCTTAGTGATCGACCGGTAGATCGCGATCGACTTATTGAGCACCCTTGCTCTAAGCTCTTATATCCAGTACATTTAGGAGATTGACATCAACTTTTAAAGTAAATTGACCCTTCACTTGTCATGGCACAAAAGTAACTGATCTATTTAAAAATGATAATTTTACATGTTTTTAATTTTAATTTTAATTTTAATTTTTTGTAACTATTCAAAAACCCCAACTGAGTTGCTGATGACTTCTGATCTCGTTTTGGCTCGTGGTGCAGCTATAGGTCTTTGTGTCTTTGGCTGCTGTTGTTCCTCCGGGTTGGGGTTGGGGGTTAGGGTCCTCTGACGTAAACTGCTGGAACTGTGAGGGGCTCCTTATCTGCAGAATACCTGGATTAACTCCTGATTTTTTGAATACTGCCAGTTTGAGTTGGGTGTAGCCTAAAAATGCATCTGTTTCTGGTATTCTTGTTTTGGTTTTATGAATGTATTAATTTCTCTTAAAAGCTGAAGAATAAGTGTTAAACAACATGTTTATGACCTTTAAATGGTGGGTGAGGTATTTGACTTGTCCCTCAAAAATTTAGTTTTCCCACACAAGGGGCAAGCCTTACAGTTGGGCCCTGACAAAGATAAATAGAGTAAAAGTTTCTTTTATGTCAATGCCAATGTCAATTTATGTTGTCAACAGCTGATATATAATGTTCCAACAAGCACCACTAAGTTCCCTCAAATGTTTGTCAGAGTATTCCAGACATTTCCACTCTGCCCTGGTACACCACACTGATTCCTCTTGTTGTGGTGCTGGGAGTCACCGCCCTCAAAGACCTGGTCGATGATTTGGTAAGACATGCACACTCACACAAACCCACACACACACACACTGCTAAATCACCTCAGGTTTACTCAGTTGTGAGACAGGGTTGAAAGCTCAAAAAGCTAAAACAGCTAGTAATTGGACCTTGAATCCGGGTTATTTTTTGTCAGACTGCCTCAAGCTTTGGTGTCAAATACTTTCTAGTAGTTGTTCATTCACAGAATTTTTTTTTAAACTATAAACTGTATTTCTTTCAGGTTTGGATGTATATTTTTAAGAGATGATTGTATGTATGTATTTTTGGACTCTAAGAATTGCTGGGTTTTTTTGTTTGTTTGTATATTTTTGAGCCGGTGATAATATTATTGTTTAAGAGATTAAAAAAAATGACATCTATCCATCTCATTCTCATAATAAGATATCTCATGAACGCCAGAAGTTCATTAAATTTGGCACCATATGTTTGGACTCAAGGATGAACTGATCAGAATTAGATTATCAAAGATCACCTCGTATAACTCAAGAATTCATACACTAAGTATGACAAATTATTACACGAATCATTTTATGTCTAATGGGGTAAAATGATTTTTTTATCGTTACCATCCTTCACATTTGGTTGGATACTGAGTTGATGGCACTCGTCTTTTGTTTGAAACTGTGGTGCTGCGGTTGAAGATGTGTGTGAGGCTTCAAGATACATAAATTAGTTGAAACGAATGTACATCGTCATGTGATTATAAATGAAGTATTATGTCACTTGTTTGCCCTCTTTTTTACTTCTAGGCGCGTCACAGAATGGACAAGGAAATTAACAACAGGAAGTGCGAGGTGCTGCTGGATGGCAGGTCAGAACAAAGTTAATTATTACAGGAAAATAAAAGAGACCACAGCCCACTGATTTATTTGCAACCTTAATTGTGCAAACAGACAAATGTTTCGACACTGTTGTGTCTTTGAGCGTGTTTGCACAAAGAAAGGCTGTGAGTTTATCAGTGTGCTCCTGTTATTTTTGTCCTCCTGATGTTTGCTGTCCTGGAGCTGATTCAGCTGCTTGTAGCCTGATAGATGCATACACAACGTTGTTATAGCTAAAGAGAATTCTTCTATCAGCTTTAATTAAAAAAAAAAAATACCCACCATCTTTAAAAATGAACTATGGTGGCTCGTGTTCCTTGGTTGACAGCATGTTTAGATACTGAATAAGAAATGGAGTATTATTTTTAGCATTTTATACATTTTGTACTGATTTAAAACCTGGTGTATATCAAAGCATAATGTGGTGTTTGTGGTGTTTTTTTTAATGTACAAAGTTTTCCAATAAGTGAAAGCTAACTGAATGTGCTTGCCTGTCATTAAGCAAAGAAAGCTCGTATAAAAACAGCAATCAATGCCTCTGCCTCAGGTTTCAAGGGTCAAAATGGAGGGACATCCAGGTCGGAGATGTGGTTCGTCTAAAGAAGAACGACTTTATTCCGGTACAATAACTGAACCTGCTAATTTTATGGTTGTCTTTGTCACAGTTACTTGACTGACTGACTTAATGACACACAGTCATAAATGGTTTCAATGTGCCTGGCCATTCCAGGCTAACGTAAAGTGCACCTTAAAACCACGGGAAAAATGTCTAGAGCATTTATTGAATAAAAGATGTCACAAGTAACTTTGAGAAAAAATTTGTAATTTTGTAATTTTTTATGTTGAATTTCTTACTTTTTATATTTCCTGGTTTCAGGACAGTCACACGTGTCCTGATGTGAACTTGCTAGCATGTGTTAATGTAGCTAACTGCTGTCAATCTGATAACAGTTCATGCCAGTAAGCTATTTGAAAAGAACCAAGCTTACTGGCTTGGCAAAGGCTGCATACTTACAGAATACAAAATAGAAATGCAAACGGTTGGAATTAAGGGTTAAACCTTTGATAAATGTTACATTTTTGATGTGTGCTGTTTAATCCTGTCCAGGCTGACATCCTGCTGTTGTCCAGCTCCAACCCAAACAGCCTGTGCTACGTAGAAACAGCTGAACTTGATGGGTAAGACCCTTCACCTCTTGGTCTTATGTACACTTACCTTTGACCTGTAGTATCCGTATCGATTTCCATATTTTAATTCAGTAATGGAATATATCATGTCATGTAGAGGCTACTGAGCAACACTCTTTGCTCTGATAAGTTTTGTTTGATTTTTTTATTTTGCTAAGAGTGCAGTCAACAAATTAATCACTGATAAGAGGATGCTTGGAGAGCTTTTGCCAAGAGCCACACAGCCTCTGCCAAGCTTGAGTGTGTGAGCAGTGTGACGGTGCATTCTGCCATTGAGTGAGAAACACCCACTAGTCAAACACACAGACCTGCTGAGTGTCCGTCATGGAACTGTTTTACAGTAACTGGCTGCTAAACTGAGACTGACCTGCTGTTGCCTGTATTTGTTCTTCAGAGAGTCTTAGCATGAAACTAGCGTCACAGAAATCACAATGCATTTACTTATTTTCAAAAAACAGCTCTGTTTGTCAAGGCAAACCAAGAGAGTGCATTCATTTAAAAAAATGGTGTCATCCAAACTGTATGAGCTTTCATCAGTTTTACTGCTATTCTGCTTACCGCTGGTATTTGTTTTTGGGTGTTATATGCATGTTTTATCCTCTCCAGAGAGACCAATCTGAAGTTCAAGATGGGACTAAAAGTGACTGATGAGAGACTGCAGGAGGAACATCAGCTGGCTGACTTTGATGGTAAACGTGGTTCACAACTGCTGTAAAAACCAAGTTTATGTGCTTAAACCTGAATCACCTTCAGTCAGTTGAATAGAGACTCGCCTGAGAATAAAACCAAATTAACAATTTTTAAATGAAAATGAAAATGAAAATTGTATAAATATAAAACTGCTTTTTGAGGCACTCAATTTGTCATCGACACCAATATAAAGACTAATGTAGCAGGATATTTTTATCATTAAATGTAGAATGATGGTAGAGAGCATTAAAAATTTTTCATTAAAAATGTTTCAATGGGGCTTTTTTTTAAACCTTTGACTGGATTTGAAGCTCTTCTTGTGTGCTTTTGTCTCTCTTAAAGCTCTGATCGAGTGCGAGGAGCCAAACAACCGTCTGGACAAGTTCACTGGGACGATGATGTGGCAGAGGGAGCGCTACCCTCTGGACCTGGACAACATGCTGCTCCGAGGCTGCAAGATCAGGAACACGGAGGAGTGTCGCGGGCTGGTCATCTTTGCAGGTGTGACTTCAGGGCAGAGCTCAGAACTCGAAAAAAAACTTTCAGTGCTGTTGGTGCACACTGAGGATGCAGATAAACAAAGTCATAGTTTCTGTGCTTATACACTGTCCTGATGAGGTTAATTGCAAATTAAATGCTTAAGTGAGTGTTAACAATTAAAGTTGGTCTTAATGTATAAGAGAGAAAACTTTAAACATATGAAAAACAGACTGATAAAAGAAGACATTAAAAGACTTCTCTTTGGGCATTTTGCATCGCTCTCTCACATTTAATGGACTCATTTGAACAATTTATCTATTAAAAAGATAAAATAATTGTCAATTGCAGGTCTGACCAATATTAATCATTCTGGGACTAAATGAAATCTTAATTATAATTATAATTATGTATCACATCATTGATGGGTGATAGCTCATGATGACTGAAACTAATTGCTGCTGCTCACCATTATGGAATGTGGTGGCACAGGGGCGGACACTAAAATCATGAGGAACGGGGGGAAAACGAGGTTCAAGAGGACCAAGATTGACGAGCTGATGAACTACATGGTTTACACAGTAAGTGTGATCACATGTACTTTTTACATGATTCTCCTTTAATCTGATTATTTCACTGTTTGTTCTTGCCAATTTTTTCATACATTTGAGGTAATGATGATAAGCTGAGGGACCTGCCGTTCTGTCTGATGTTTGATTTGTCCTTTTGGAAAGACGGTGATGGTGTTTTATGAGGGACACAGTGTCTTACTGTGTGTTTCTGTTCCCCATCCTTGTAGATCTTCTTTCTGCTGATCCTGGTGGCAGCAGGACTGGCCATCGGTCACTCCTTCTGGTACGAGGAGATTGGCTCAAACGCCTGGTATCTGTATGACGGCTTGAACCAGGACACCTCCTACAGAGGCTTCCTCAGCTTCTGGGGATACATCATCGTCCTGAACACCATGGTGCCCATTTCACTCTACGTCAGGTCAGTAAAACCACACAAACATATTCAGGTTCACTGAAAGAGACTAGACTAGACTCACTCTTTTCCACCAACGACTCATGGCATTACTTGAATTTGAGCCTTTTGACTTGAAAATATTTACAATAAAAAAATAAATACTTAATACATGGAAAAGAATTCTGTAAAATATTTAGCCCCAGCCTAAAGATTAAACAGTATTTTATGTAAAGGCATGATATGCTATATTATCTTTTTCTCACTAGTTTACCAAGATAACCAAGTCATTAGCAGCAGAGCAGCTTCATTAGTTTATCAACTTAATTTTCTCTGCCAAGTCACTGTTTTTTCATTCAGCTAAAGTCTGATGATGCACGAAAACTGCTAAGTGTCAAAATGAAACTTGACCATGTGATCTCCCGTCTGTCTGCCTGGTGTTCAGTGTGGAGGTGATTCGTCTTGGCCAGAGTAGGTTCATCAACTGGGACCTGCAGATGTATTACGCCGAGAAAGACACACCTGCTAAGGTACATCGCTGCTGCTTTAAAGCTTCTTTTCAGCTTTCTGACTTTATTCCAAATGTTAAACACATGACATCCTGCACACAGAGAATTAACTACTTAAGATAGAAAGATCCTCAGAGTCCCTGTTAGCAGTGCTTTGGCCTTTAGACCTTTGTCAGTAAAATTCAGAATGTAAAAACACACACTGAGGACACTTGACCACATGTGAAATTCTTTTATGGCCAGAACAATTAGACAACAGGAGTCAGAGAAGCAGAAGAACTTTTCCTGAAGCATAAATAAGTTCACTGTTATGCCTTAACAGTTATTCATGAATAGAGACCTTTTGATCAAATTATTGAAAAATATACTGAAGGTTTTATTATTTTAATGATTTTAAATATACACTGACACCATAATACTATACTTACATAAAGTGGTAAAGCGTGACAAATGTTGCAGATGATTTTTTATATCAGATGATACGTTTTATGATGTATTTTTTTGAAAGTGTGCAGTTTGTTATTTTTACTTCACAATGAAAATACATTTATCAAAATCTTGAATCCTTTTGATCATTTCAGTTTTGAAATATTTTTTTTCCCTGTGCAGGCTCGGACCACCACCCTGAATGAGCAGCTCGGTCAGATTGAGTACATCTTTTCCGACAAGACTGGAACTCTGACACAAAACATCATGCAGTTCAAAAAGTGCAACATCGGTGGACGCAGCTATGGTATCCATCTGCTTTTTCATTCAAAACATAAAACCTCTGCTTTTTGAGAAACTTTAACTGACCTTCGTGAGCCAGTGACTCCGGCAGCATCAGTGTCTGTGGCTTTGCTAAAGGGAATTTACCTGCTCAGAACAGTGAAGTAACCTGTGAGAAGAAAGCTTCAGCATCAATTACAGGCTTTTGTATTTTATCTCTGTCAATACTCGTTGACAGAATTTTGTTATCAGAAAGATTAAAGTTGAGCCTTAAATGATCCCTTTGGCAAAACTGGGTCACTGCAGCAGAAAGCAGTGGTGGTGTTTGGATATTCACTCTCTTATTTGAAGACCAATTTAAAGTTTGCAACTGACTTCACATTCAGTGACACAGTTACAAAGTATTTTACAAAGAAAGAAAAATCAAATGCAGAACCCAAACCGATCTGCATGTGATTTTACGCTGATCGATCAGTGCAGGTGTGTAAAAGCATTTACAACTTCAGCTAAATCAGCAGAGGAGACACGAAAATGAATGGAGAGTATTCTACGTTCTGCTGAACAATGTCAAGTGCTCCTTCTTCTCTTTTTTAAACCACTGTTTTTGTGTTTCTATGTATATTTTAATATAAATTAAGTTGTCGCTCTGCCATTTCTCAGGTGACCCGACCACGGCTGAGGGGGTGACTCTGGACCGAGGAAGGGTAAATAACAGATATGCTAACTTTAAAAGAAATAACACAGTGACATGTAAAACATGACAAACTAGAGAGATATGACAGAGCCAAAGTCTGTTAAAAGTTGACCCTACTCAAAATTAGAAGTTGCAGGACAATTTTCAGAAACTGACTTACAATATGGACTGCTCAATACTGATCACTGTAGGTGATGGATGATAATCTGCATTTGTAGTCTGAACTAACTTTCTCTTTTTTCTCATTAGCCGGTGGACTGGAGCTGGAACCGCCACGCTGACAGAAAGTTCCAGTTCATGGATCATTCCCTGGTCTCCTGCATCCGATCCAGGAAGGACAAGGATGTTACAGAGTTCTTCAAACTGCTGTCCCTCTGCCACACCGTCATGGTGGAGAACAAAGAGGGTAATACTAAAATCCTGCTTTGGACAAAGGGAAAGAGGCCTGAGATGCATTGTAACTGCACAGAACTGTGCATTAGTATAAAAACGACAAACATTGCATTGTAAATGACCTCCTGCTGTATGGCTTCTCATCTGTCCCTCAGGTGAACTGGTGTACCAGGCAGCGTCTCCTGATGAGGGGGCCCTTGTGACAGCAGCCAGGAACTTTGGCTACGTGTTTCTGTCCCGTACGCAAGACACCATCACCATCCAGGAGATGGATCAGGAGAAAACCTACGAGATGTTGGCACTGCTCGATTTCAACTCTGACCGCAAGCGCATGTCTATCATCTGTAAGAGTGCACGAGCACACAGACACACACACACTTAGAAATACTCTTAATTTATGAAGCATTTTGGCTGAGATTTCCTGACCATTACCATCCACACAATGAAGTTTATTTTATTTAATAATCTCGTACACAGCTATTTATTTGAGACCTTATCTTTAATACAAGTTATTTTATTATTTTTATTTTTATTATTTATTTCAGTAGGAGCCAATGGGCTTATGTCAGAGAGCCACAGACAGGAAAGCAGAGTTGGACAGTATCAAGAAACTGATTAACATTTTGTTGGCCTTTTTATAGGATTTGCTGACAGCAAGAAAAGCTCATGATAAATCTGACCTCCTCCTTTTGGGTAGAACAGAGTTTTTGACACTTTCATACAATCACAAGTCAAGACTGGCCACATATGCTACGTTAGCCAGCTGATCTTTAAAGAGAATACACTTTGCAGATTTGCTGCTGCCTAAGCATTGTCAGGCTATAAAAGTGATGTAAGGGCAGTTAGCCGGCAGAGTCTGCTGACATTAGACTCGACACAGTTAAAAGAAAACTGACAACAGGATTTTAATTACAATAGAATGAAAAACAGACAATAACTTGGCCTGATTGTAAGAAAAACTGCTTTCAGCTGTGGTCACAAACAGATAAGCACATAAAGACCTGCTTAGAACCTGAAATACAAAGTTTAGAAGTGGTCCTGACCTGAAAAATTGACAAGTAAATCATAACCCAGGTTAAAGACTTGTATGACATGACTCTGTCCCACCTCTGAGCCTCTGTCCTCCTGTCTCCTCACTCTCTTTCAGTGAAATTTCCTGATGGTCGTATTCGTCTCTACTGTAAAGGAGCTGACACTGTCATCTATGAGCGACTTTCCCCCAATTCCAAACATAAAGAAACTACCCAGACGGCTCTGGATGTGAGTTTGTACCTCACTGCTGTATGCACAGCGGACATGTTGTGTTTATGGATGTAGCAGTTTTTCTTGTCTCTGCGGAGGAAAATATGGTCTGTATTTTGTGCTTCAGGACTTTGCCAATGCGACCTTGCGAACACTGTGCTTGTGTTACAAAGACATCAGTGCAGATGAGTACGCAACCTGGTCCAGAAAACACAAAGACGCCCAGGTGGCCTTGGTGGACAGAGAGGGTGCCCTCGACCGGGTGTATGAGCAGATTGAAAACAACCTGTTTGTAAGTAGAAAACAACGTGAGTTTTTGCATACTGATCTAAACTTTGCTTGCCATCAGGGAACAGGTGTAGCAGCACTGACATATGCAAGATCCAGTTTAAAACACAGGAAAAACTCAGTTACAAATATAGATTTAAAACAACAACAATCAGACACAATCTTTTAAAAATCCAACTAGAAAAGAGTTTCAGAACTTACATTTTCACTGAAAGTTTGGGCTTCTTCTGCTGGAAATCTGTAAAAGTTTAAGAGATTGCTTTCAAGCTGTATCTAAGCAGCTTTATCCCTCTGTCCAGCTGATCGGAGCGACAGCCATTGAGGACAGACTGCAGGACGGCGTGCCAGAGACCATCGCTAAACTGGCCAAGGCCGACATCAAGATCTGGGTCCTGACCGGAGATAAGAAGGGTATGATAACTTCAGACTACAGAGAGGAGCCAGTCTGTTAATCTGACTACACTAACGTACCAATGAGCCAACAAGACCGGATGTGATACACACAGATATAAAAACACAAATGGTTCAAGTATATTCCTGGATTTAGGAATAAACCTGCTTCTCTTTGAAATAAAACAAAACTGGGCCGACACCACATGTCTAACATGAAATAATGCTGCTGTTTATCAATTTTAAGAAACTAAAGTTACAGTTTAGCAGCTGCTCCTTCCTTCTTACATAAGAAGTAAACACTGAAAATACTCTGTCTGACATTTTGTGTCACATGTAATCAGCAGATTCATCTGATCAGAATATCGCAGGTCGATTATTAAAACGGAGTGGATGTTTCCTCTTCTCGTTTTCCCCCAGAAACGGCAGAGAACATTGGATATTCTTGCTCGCTTTTGACGGATGACATGCACGTACACTACGGAGAAGATGTCAAGTGAGTTAATTAAAATGTCACGGCTAACAACCGTATCCTGATCAAAAGCTCCAAAAAATCAACAAGTGTTCATGTCGTGCGTCAGAAATTCCTTAAATTTCTCCGTGTGAGGTGTGGAATTCTGAAAGCACACAGTCTTTCTCATCACTGACATTTAAAATGAATCAGATCTGAAGAACAGGTTCGGACTGTTTGAGTACAATACTCACATGCCATATGTATGTTGAATGTTTAAACAGTCATGGGTGGCTGTAATCATTTCTGTCCGTACTGGCTGTGAAATGATCCCGTCAACAATTCAGCCGAAGTTAAGCCAATAAAAGGCTTCAGAACTCAGAGTTCAACAAACTGAGCATGTTTGTCTTGGTCGTCATGAGTGAGTTTACTGTCAGCCTTTTGTTCCACGTTGTGCTGGGAGGAACATGACTTCACCAGGACGAGTCCGTCTGCCACAGCTCAGCAAGGAAACACCATCTCTGGAAACAAAGAGGGAATTTTCAGATTTGGAACAAAAAGATTTCATATCTTGCACAGACTGCTAAAGCCTCATATAAACTTTTAAACCTATGCTAAAAGCTTGTCACTTATTTGATATTTGATATTTTTCCCTTTTATCTGAACCCTTTGCTGCCCCCTGTGGGATGTTGATTGTGTTGCTGTAATGCTTAATGTGCCACCTGGCTTTGTTTGTTTTTATCTTCTCTTACATGACGTTAGCATTGTGTTAGAATGAACTGTTAAAGAAAACTCAGTCCTGTTCGACCAGTTGCTGATCTTAGTGACCTTAGTGAGTCATTTTTCCCATTTTAGGAAACTTTTCTTTGTGTGTTCGATTTTCACATTAGATTGTCACATTTTAATGACTTTATCACAAAGGAAAAATGAGAACTAAACATACTAAACAACACCAGCAGGCAGGTCTCTTGTTTTGTGCTCTTGACAAAACGAATGTCGAGATGCATTTTAATCATAAAGCATGTTTGTCATACCTCAGCCCCGACCAGCATGTCAGCACATTCTTCAACAGCATGTGAGGATCTAAGTCAGTCACTCTGTGTTTTTTGAGAGTTTGTCTGTGGTGTCTGTGTCTCCAGTGAGAAGCTGAGGATTCGTCAGGCTAACAGGAGAAATGAGCCTCCAACTCTCCGTCGAGGAAGAAAGAAACTGGAGCAGCCTTTCTTCACCGAGCTTGGCAAACACGCTCTCATCATCACCGGAGGATGGCTGGTGGGTGCCATTCAAGATCACCGCTGTTTTAAAATCATGTCAAGTCATGTTCTTTTTAAATGTTTAGTTTTAATAGTATTAAAAAATCCTGCATTGGTGAAAATGTTGTTCTAAATTGTATTTTCCGGCTTCAGCATCGTAAGTTATTCTGCTTTCATCACCTTAGAATGAGATTCTGTATGAAAAGAAGAAGAAGCGTCGTCGTCTGCGCCTTCGTCGTCTGGGAAAGCGAGGTCCTCCCAACAGCCCTCAGGACGGACAGCCGATGGACGACTGGGAGAAGGAGATGAGACAGGTACAAGGGAATGAATGAAGACATTTCTAACAGTGAGCCATGACTGCGTCACATGATGATTCACACAGAAACAAACACGGTGAAACGTCTCCACAGGTTGACTTTGTGGACATGGCCTGTGAGTGCGAGGCGGTCATCTGCTGCCGCGTCACACCCAAGCAGAAGGCTAACGTAGTTAGCCTGGTGAAGAAGTACAAGAAAGCGGTGACACTGTCTATCGGAGATGGAGCCAATGACGTCAACATGATTAAGAGTAAGGCTGTGAGGGATCTCTGTGTGTTAGGGGACATTTTTTTCTTGAGTGAATCTACAGCTTCCTCTCTCCCCATCCTCTGTCCTTCCAGCTGCAGACATCGGGGTTGGTATCAGCGGTCAGGAGGGGATGCAGGCCGTCATGTCCAGCGACTACGCTTTCGCCCAGTTCCGTTACCTAGAGCGCCTCCTACTGGTTCACGGACGCTGGTCCTACATCCGAATGTGCAAGTTTCTGCGTTTCTTCTTCTTTAAGAACTTCGCCTTCACACTGATTCACTTCTGGTACTCCTTTTTCAGCGGATACTCAGCACAGGTCAGCAGCACGGCAGCTTTTTGTCCTGATCAAATGTATTTGACCAAAATTTGAAGTCACATGATTTAATGAGGCTGTCAGACACTGAATAATGTTTCCCTGTGTGCAGGTCGCCTATGAAAACTGGTTCATCACTCTCTACAATCTCTGCTACAGCAGCTTACCTGTTCTACTAGTTGGACTTCTTGACCAGGTAAGAACAGGCTTTGTTGAGAGAAAAGCTCCAATGGCATGTGCATTACTGGCTTTGCAGCATCTTTTGCGTAAGCCTTAGTCAAATTATGAACATTTTTCTTTTGTTTAACTCTTTGAGCTCTGAAATGAATGTTTTATGTGTAAGCTAACACAGACTGATGCACTGTGATTTGGTAAGAATGAAGGCACATGGCACACCTTCGGTCTGAAGCGTGCCGTGTGCCTCCTTGGTGTGACCATTCTTTGCATTTCTCAAATCTCTAACTATCACTGAGATACAAACTCATCTTAACTTTCCTTAATTTTTTTAGTTTACTTTTTTCTAGCTGTTATTATGATCCTGTTTTTTCATAGTATTCCATTTATTGTCGCCATTAATACCAAGAGTTTGATCCAGGGCTTGTACCCCTTATGTTTATAATGTCATTTTTGGCAAAAAGAAAAAAAGTTAAAAATAAATTTGAATGTCTTTTGCTCCATAAGAGTGAAGCAAAAGTAATCCAGATTTCCACTGACTGACCCCCCCTCTTCTCCCCCCTCATCTTCCAAAACCAGGATGTTAACGACAAACTGAGCCTGAAATTCCCCAAGCTTTACCTGCCCGGCCAGCAGGGGACGCTGTTCAACTACAGGAACTTCTTCATCAGCTTGTTCCACGGCATCTTTGTCTCGCTCATCATCTTCTTCATCCCTTATGGAGCCTTTCTTCAAACCATGGGGCAGGATGGAGAAGCTCCCTCCGACTACCAGTCCTTCACTGTCGTCACTGCCTCTTCACTCATTTTTACCGTCAACCTGCAGGTCAGCCGCTCAGTGTTCAGCTGGTGTCTTTTCACTTGGGGTCATAGACGAATTTGATTTTTCCAACCTACTCAAAGTGAAATATGAAATATGAGAGAAAAATTAGTTGAGAAGAAAGCATTGTTTCCCTCCTCTTAAAGTCAACAGGTTTTTTTATTCTTACGCTTTATGTTTTAATGCCCGACATTAAGGTCTGTGATTAATACAAACTCATGATGCTTCCACATTTTGTTCTATAGCATAAAATAAATAACCCACTTGAGATTTTTAATGCATTTACATGTTTTAAAAAAAGCTGTTTTTAAAATGAAAAAGGCTGACAGGGGCATGAAACATTACCATGCTCAGCACAGTAACTGAACCACTGGCTGGTGCATTTTTACAGCCTCTGTGTTCATACTTATGCTCTTACAAGTTATTCTCACTCAGACTTTCCAACCTACATGACATACACTTCTCAAGTTGAAATGTATTCATAGTAATATGCAGTAACTGTAATCGTGGTGTAAAGTTAGTTCATCTCTAAACATCACCTTTGTACTCCCTGCAAGCCCGTTTACACTGCAGAAACTTTACTGTGGTGTTGATTAGTGAGGAGTATTTGCTGAACAACACGTCATTGATGTAGCACTAAATTAATGCACTTTCTGTGAATAGACCACTGACTCCTGTTTTCTCCCCCGTATGTCGGTCAGATCTCCCTGGATACATCCTACTGGACCTTTGTCAACTGCTTCGCGGTGCTGGGCAGCATAGCCATCTACTTTGGCATCATGTTTGACATCCACAGTGCTGGGATCCATGTCATCTTCCCCTCAGTGTTCACCTTTACCGGTCAGTCCCTCAACATTCAAAACAGAGTAACAGCTGGTTTTATAGTCTCCATCAAAAGCTGCAGAAAATTACAAAAGTTCTATTTGCATCTAAAAGTTTCCTTTTTTATCGAAAATCTCAGTGTCTCTGTACATGGACCCAAGAGTTTCCTGGACAATAAAAGTTGTGTTTATTTATTTATTGTTTTTACTTTCCCAAGTATTAGTTGAACAGTATTTTCAGAAAATTACCTCAAGCCAGTCAGCTTCAGCTGAAAAAATCTGCCGGCCACAGTTTCAAATCAGACAATGTCTCTTACACACTGTCTCTGAAAAATGTTTCTAGCTTCTTAATGCTTATTTTGTGTTTGTAGGTGCGGCATCGAACGCTCTGCGTCAGCCTTACCTGTGGTTAACCATCATCCTGACTGTGGGGATCAGCCTGCTGCCTGTCAT
>JAPZDZ010000011.1:2873628-2887495 GCA_029783805.1 Acanthurus tennentii
CAAACACTGAAATCTCCTGAACACATGCTTGATGTTGAAATTCCCTTAAATAGATATCAGTTTGCAGTCTGCAGGTGAAAGGCATACAAACGTAAGGCATATTTATAGACAGTGAAAACATTAAAAGAGGGCAACAAATGGTAGCAGCTTCAGCAGTTGTGAACACTGGGACAAGTGTTTCACGGTCACCATCAAAGCACCAGCTACTCATGCTATACAGAGTTCAAACAAAGAAACCCTCCATGCTGAAGTCAGCAAGCAAAGCACCAACTTCAGCCACTCGTTCATGGAGGACACAAATGAATCAGAGTTCAGAGGATTTAATTAGCAGAAACATGCTGCATCAACCAACATTGTGTCAAATAAACCATCAGCCTTAAAGCCCTTGAACTTGTTCGTCTCAAGTAGGCCAGTTTTTTTTATTATCTGAAATATTCATGAATACAAATTTTATAAATCAAAGTCCTTATAATTTTTTGAACCTGCAATACCTTTTTTTAGCCCTTTGGAAACAAACTGCTAATTTCTCAATTCTTTCACTCATCCAGGAGTTGCATTAAAAAATATTATATCCTCTTGCAGTCGTGTGTGTGCATGTAAGTATTTTTTAGCTCAGTTTTTGGTCACCACCTGCTTGTGAAAAAAATGTCTGGCTCTCTAGCAGCTAAATACTCCACTGTTTCCACCAGCTACCCTCTGTGCCTGTCTGCTGCTTGATGCTGTGCAACAATGATAATAAACTTCGTAAAAAGCTTGGATTAGAGTGATTATTCTCTACAGGTTCATCTCCAAAAGTCACCCCTTGTCATATGCTACATTGTCAAAATAAAAAAAGATTTTTATAGCTGTGTAAAATTAAAACTAAGAGTCCCAGTTCATCAGAACTGTGTGAGTTTAATTAATTATATTTTGGATGACAGTGGGCTTGTAAAGCCATCAGATGGACGAGTCATTAGATTGTAATTTAAATATTAACCTAGACCTGACCCACAACTGACCCCTGCCCCACTTAATCCAGAGCACAAAAAACCTCAATATGGCCAGTATGTAGTTTGGCGAGACATTAGCTAAAATATTTAGCTGATTGCATTAAGCCTTAATACTGTGATTCATGCTTACATTATCATTGTATGTTGTTAATCCCCTGAAGTTGCCAGATTAAATTGTTTGCCCTGCCTAGTTTGACAATTTGATCTGATTTTGGCAAGCCTCATGCTGCTGGGTTGCATTTGAATAAAGCAGAGGTCAAGTCATGGTTTAGCTAATTCATATATGTTGGCCATGTTGTATCTGTTATAAACCACAAAGTCAGATCATCAGCTCTTCACTGAAAATGACAAGGACCTGATGACAGAACAGGCTTCAACAGATCCTGGGTCTCTGTATCCAGTCTGGATCCAGTTAACTTGGACTTTAAAAATGTTACTTAATTTTGTACCTTAGCAGCCTCTTAAAGGGGCTCCTATTAATGTTAGGTGTTTCTGTTCCTTAAGGCATTACTGCATGAATGACATCAGACTCCATCAGGGTTTTAAAAGTTAAAAATGATTAGAGTCATCCCTACAACCAATAAAATTACTGCTGTAACACTGCTAACAGCATGTTAAATCACCTTTTTTTTGGCTGCTATCTCTCAGTCTCTCTGTCAAATCTGCATCAGTTCCACATCAGAGGCCTCCAGGCGGACTTAGATAATGCTCTCCATATTTACAGTGGCAGGAGGATTGGGAGGTTTTTGACTAGATCCCATTTGTGTGAACCTATTAGTGCCGAGCGCTCTGAGCTCCCTCTGATACGCCTCTGAGATTAGGCAATGGTATTACTGTAAGAGGATCGACTCGCCTCGAGGTGAGGGCCGAATATACAGAGAGAGAGAGGAACACACACAAAGACGGGAACATGCTCACACAGATAGGACCACACACTCCCTGGAAAAAAAAAATCAGGACCTGGCAGTGAGAGCAGGGAAAGAGATAGAGGGAGGAACACACACACACACACACACTTACACACACACTCCAAAATGAAGAACTGAGACAAGGACCTGCAATGATAACGATGGTAATGAGAGGAAATGTGTGTGTTTGTGTTTGTATGCTTGCAAGAAAAAGATTGAGAGAGAAAGAATATGAAAGTGTTAATTTGTGCTCCAGCTCATGCCAGTGCGCACTAAATAATTTTAATAGAAAAGAGGCCTGAAAAAAACTCTAATTTTTAAATGAAAGGTGCTTTAAGAATACATGACCTGCATGACCTACACGCACCTCTCTGTCTAACTAATGAAACTATCATGATATAATTCAGTGACATGACCTGACTTGATCAACATCAGTCAACCCCCCAGAACAAGTTATGTTACTGTCTGCTGATGTGCTGCTGTGAGTGTGGGAACCCAAACAGAGATTTTGAGGATGAAAACAATTAAACAACTGTATATTTAGATCTTATTTTTATGTTTTCGTTCTGCATTTTCTCCACATTATCTGAACTTGAAGGTAAAACTAAAAGTGGATGCACTTAAAATGTCAATAGTTATCTTTTTTTTGATTGTAAAGGAAAACAGTGAGAACAGAAAGTGGAGGAAGTCAAAGTTAAAGCAGGTCGTCTGTCTGCAAACTATGATGGATGTGCACGGCTTATAGTGTGGGTAATAATTTTAATGTTTGCCCTGTTTTGTGTTTCCAGAGCTAAGAAATAAATGTGACTGAGCAAAATACAATTATTTCTAATAAAAATTATAGACAAAATAAAAATAAAAGTTGGTCAAAACTGTAATAGTCAGTGGAGTTCAGACTCCCCCTTCCCTCACTCCCTGTAACAGAAAGTGTTTCCACTGTTGTATTTTAAGTCTTGATGTCTCTCAACTCTTCACTCCCCTAAAATGTGCTTTGTGTGTGTGTGTGTGTGTGTGTGTGTGTGTGTGTGTGTGTGAGATGGTGAAGCTCGGTCAGGAAGAGGAAGGTTGATGGGGAGGAAGTCACAGACCCCCCTCCAGCAGAGGGAGAGAGCACCCTGTCATAATTTATGCCTTAAAAAGCATGAATTTTTCAGCGCACAGTGGCAGAGATGGCACTTCATGTTTACGACAATCATTTCCTTAGTGAATGATTCATGTGGATGTGGCGCTTATGAATCTTTCAGGGAACAAACAGAAACACTGATGCTCAGAGCTTTATGCTCCTTCGTTGGTTGCTGCTTCAACATCCAAACTGGGTGTCTGGGTGAGGAACAAACAAGGAAGTGAGCATGGGAATAATAACCCTCCCTGCCATGTCCTCACTTTTTATCTCTTTTGTGTTAAGCACTTGCGAGGTCACAGGAATTGTAGACAATTGTGTTATTCTTCTCATAAGTAGAGTTAGGGTCAGTCTTGGTAAATGTAGGTTTCTTTCTTTCTTCAAATGACTGCAGGGTTCAGTTTCTAAATGAGTATAAAATAAAAAAGGATAATGAACAAAGCTTTTCTAGTAGGTCTGCAGCTAATATTTTTTCAATATACATGACCGGCCATAAACAGCAGCCCAAAGGCCTGGTCAACCCGGTGTTTTCTTCAAACAGTAAAATTCTGCAGCAACTACAACTTTCAGTAGAATGGCTTCTGTGTTAACTTTAGTGAACTTTGACCTGCATATTTGCATCATTGACCAATATCAACATCACCCTGACTTTGAAAGGAAAGGACGCTGCAGAGTCAAATGAAAGAGCTTCTAAACCTTATAAGCTGTGTTAAAAAATCCACTTTAATGTGATGTGCACCCCGTGTGACTGGCTATTGCTGGGAATCAAGAGTTTGCTGGCCCACTTCAGTGAACTAGTCCCGACAGTAGTACGACAGCCTAGCTCACTTAGCTTCTATAACCAAAATCATTTATTATCTTTGAAAATAAATAATATTTAGTTTTATCATTAAATCAGAACTAAACATGCATGTGTGTTTTAGTGGTGTGTGAAACAAGCTACCACAACTAAATGAAAGTCAGATGTACCCTAACCCTTCTGAAGGGTTTTCAAAGTAGAGTTTTATGCATCATTGTGTTAAAATTTTAAATGTGTTTAAATGCAAAACAGAGACTTCTTCTTATGTGAAGATTAGTTGGTTAGTTTGCTGAATAATAACATACTCAACCTACCTTTTGTGGTTGTGAAGCTCACTGAACTAAAAAAACTAGATAACTACAGTAAAAGAGGTGATATGGGCTGTGTGTACATTTGTCAGGTGGACAAACATGAGAAAAAGTCTCTTCTGTTTGCAGAAGAGACTGTTTATTTTGCTCTTGTGGACTGAATAAGTTTTTTTGGTTGCAAGTTGTTTTTTTAGAAATAAAATCCACAGAAAGGAAGACAGCGCTGAGTAGCCATCTTTTTTGAATACTTCCCAAATTAATTTGTAATGTAAGAATATGTCAGCATTGTTAGTTACGGCTTGTTCTCAAAGTTGTACTGGTGCAAACTGTAACCTGGTGCAACCTGTGAAAGTTGGTGCATCACAATCCTGCAGTGGAAGGGCCATATAACTTTACAAATGTGCATTTTATTTAGATACAATCAGCCTCATTGCCATCTTTAACTTCAAATCTTCATCAGGGGGAAATTGGCACTGTGCACTTTTATCATTAGTGAATTAACTGAAAGTTACACACTATAACTGAGCTCCCATTGCTTCATTTGTTTATTGTTTTTCAAAATGCTTAACTTTTTTAGAAAGATTCTGTGATCTGCTGTTCATCTGATGGCCACTAGATGTTGCTCAAAGGAAACCAAGACTGGATTCAATGTTTGGGGATATGGTGTTATTTTTGATTTTTTTTTTTCTATCAGAGTGAATGGTTCAGATGGTGGTGGTTCAGATCAAGCTTGTGCCAAAACAAAATCAAATTCAGTCCTGTGCTGTTACTCCTTTGTACAAAGTGGCATTCTTTGCAACCATAATAGTCTCTACACCAACTACACTGCTGGCAACACTTGTGCTGTATTCTGTGTGCTGCTGCCAGTCAGTCTGTATGACTGTATTGTAACTGTGGTTCGATCACGTCCGAAGCAGTTCTGCTTCTCAGGAAACGTGTCTAATGTTAAACCAGACTGTTATTAGTTCATATATAATTACTGGACGGGCCACTGTCACCCTGATATTCACTGTCACTCCTCTGCTCTGTGGAAGCATGTCCTCCTTTAAAAATCACATTTATCTGTTGCCTGGAAGCTGCAGTCGCCTGGTGGAAATCTTTCATCTTGTCTGTGTAGTGCCCTTCAGAGGGCCCTACCGGCTGTTTGGATTTTAGCCAAGGTTACTATAGAAACACACAGAGGGAGAAGTGCAGGAAAGCAGGGAAGCCTTGCTCATGCTAATGGAAAACACACTTATTGATTCCAATAAAAAACACACACATCGCAAAATGCGAATAAAGTGTAAACATCAAAGGTTTAGTTTGTTAGTGATCACAGAGTTTGTATCACCTTTCCTCATCAATATTGACTGATTTAATCAACTTAAAATGCTGAAAAATAGATGGACGCACTTTTGATAGTTTAATTGATTTTCTGTTAAATAGATTTTTTCATGAAAGGCATTAAGATCACTTCCTGTCGCAAAGAAATCTCTCAACACAGACCAGTATTTTCACACAAAAGCCGAAGCTTTTAAAGGTTGTTGGGCAAAAATAATCCTCACAACAGACACACACACATCTTGACTTAGTTTCATATTTTATTTGGAATAAATTATGAATTCTTTCTGCAAAAACAATGGCAAATTTTCTAAAAATGTAGCTTACATTTAGTTATCACTTTTCTGAAAAAAAGTTGATCAAAATATTTGATATGTGATTGAATGACTCTGTGCAACTACAGGCTGACACCAGGGGGTCTGCGTGTGTGTGTGTGTGTGCAGGTGTGCGTGCGGGTGTCAGTGCGTGCGTGCGTGTGTGTTTGGGGGGGGCCTCAGAGGAGTGTATTCTCTTTGAGGTGAGTTTGATAGTCATGGCAGACACCTGCACAGATCAGAGCTGAAAAATTTAAATCGTGTTGACTGGGAAAGTATGGAACCAACCAACCAACAGATGAATTCATTAAACTGCTGATCAAACGTATTAAATTAAAATGTATGTTTGATTGAAGCCAACTACACTGAATGCACTCAGCATGCATCCTGAAAAAGATTAACATGAATAAATGCACACATGAGTGAGAGGTAATGAATGAATGGATGAACAAATGAGACAGAGTGAATCAGTAAGTAGACGTCAAATGTCTGACAGTGTGAACAGAGACTCTGCCTAACAACAGAAACTAGTGAGACAGTTTTATTGATAATAGTAGATATACTGTTAGCGAGCTTTGCTGATTGACTGATTGATAAATGCTACCTGACCAATGCACCAGATAGTTTTTTCAAGTTTTGCATTCTAACCAGAAACCGAACATTTCGAGATGCTGCTGGTGTCTTCACTCACTGAAGTCTTTTTGTTCTGTACGTCAGACCTCCAAGGTGAGGGTCAGTATGTGGGATATTATGGTCCCTTTATTGTCTGGATAAATGGTAAATAAACAAAACAAAAACAAACAAAATAATGTTTCTTGTCTCATGTTTGACTTTTCTATATTTAATGTTTTGCTCTTAAAAAGAGAAATGGAGGCTGTCCTCCTCCTCTCAGCAATAACAAGCAGTTTTTAGGTTCAAGTGACAGCGCCTTCTATTGCATGCAAAAATTATGACTCTTTTTCTGTTAAGGACCAATAAAGACATTGTGTGGCATTATATGGGATACTAAACTTGCATTGACTTAGGACCACTTTGCAAAATGATAGGAGGCCAGGGGGCAGTTAATAAACAAATAAACAAACAAATAAACAATAAACAAACTGAGGAGTAAAAAAGTAGTTTTCATCTGACCTTTGTAACGCTACCACTACTCTTCCTAGAGCATATTTCTGGGTCACTCATCCACTTTCCACATATAACCAGATTCCTTTGTCACAGCTAGTTTGCTCTAAATGCTGGATTGGGTGCTTGCTTGTAAGCAAGTTGCAGCTGCTTAAAAGAAAAGGACGCACCACCTGTTTTTTGACCACAATACAAAGATGATGGATCAAACCTTAGAACAAGAGGCAGCTTCCAGTGACAGCTGTCCACATCTGGCCACATTTTTAATTCCAACATCTAAAAAAGACAACGGTCATGTGAGGTGTTTTCTGTACTTGAAAAACAGTAAAAACTCCTCTTTTAAACATTCCTCCTCTAACCTCTGCAAGCACATTAAAATAAGCTGCAGAGAATATGGGTAAAATTGACTAGCATTTACTACATTTATTCTGAATTAATAATGTTAATCTTTGAGGTTATGACAATTAAAATAATTTATCTAATTGCTAGAGTGTTCTTTTTTATTCTTTTAAATTAGCGCATGTTTTATTTGTACTTTGTTCTTTTGGATGTCTGTTCCGATCTAAAATGCCATCCCAGCTTCCCTCTGTTGTGCCCAGACGTTAAGCCAGACATTTTGCTTCGTCTCTACAAAGTTTAATTAGCTAAGACAAAGTCACAGTTCAGCTGGCCTAATGTTGCATTTGTAACATTACCTGCTAGTACCAAATGTTTTAGTGAGTAGATTTTTCAGGATAGACTACCAAATGGTAAAAATCTATATGATAATTAGTATGTAGTGCATACTGTAGAGAATTAGTATGTAATATGGATTTGGGACATGCTGGGGTCCCCAGCTGCTTTGCTTCACATGCTATTAGCTTCACCTAAGGAGTGTCATCATCTGCTTAAACAAACTGACTTACATTAGAAAACTTACCATTGCGGTATAGATGCATCACATTTTGTAACACTTGCTCCATGTGCTCGCTAAAGATGCCTATTGTTACATGAAAGTGTTTTCTCTTCATGTTTAATGTAATTCTTTATAATATTTAAACTCCCTTGGCGCACTTCATCCCCTGAGGTTTCTCGTTTAACTCTGAATCGCTTCCTCTAATATACAAATGCAGCTACTTTGTTATTATTAAACATTTATAATATTATGTCCCATTTAGCTGGACAAAGTTAATGCTCATTTGTAGCATGTGTGGCCCCGCAGGGAATCGAACTCTCACGCAGGCTGCGGTGCCTTGCTCTGCTGATTATGGACGGCAGATCAGTAAACTGCTTCACCTGGGGGATTAAAAAAACAAAGAAAGAGAAGGTGTGCATTTGAACCAATAAATCAAACTGATTCAGGATCATTATGTAAATTTTAACCTCGGAGGGCATTTTCACTTAGCACTGATGTAGGCGTTTGTTCATATGTGTGTGTGTGTGTGTTTGTGGTTACAGAGAGGAAAGCAGTTCTTCATCTATCACACACACACACACACACACACACATAGAAGACACTGTGCCAGCTGAGGCCCAAACAATAAAAAACAACAAATAATAAAACTCTCCTCTGACTCTCCTCATCCCTCCAGGACAGACTACCCCTCTCTCTCTCCTGGTCCCCTCTCTCTACCATTTCCTCTCTTTCTTTTTCTCTCTCTTTGATTAAGACTCCAGTGCCCCACAGTAACCACACACAGATATTTGTCTCCATCTTTCCTTTTTTTGTCAACTCTCTTCTTTTGTCACTATCTCTCTGCCATTGTTCTGGTTTGTTTTCTTGTATCCTCTCTCTCTCTCTCACACACACACACACACACACACACACCGACATATATGCATACACAGAACAGCACATAAAAAAAGGATTATGAATTACATTGTATTTTAAAAATGTATAATGGATCAAATGAATGGTGTCACTCTGATGAACCCACAGAAATTATAATCCTGTGTCAGTGTTTTTGGCAGCAGAGAACACAAGCTGTGATAAGCCCACTGCACACAACCTGTCCAGCACCAAGCAGCAGATATCACACAGGTATTTTCATTAGGAGTTGGTGGACACTAAACCAAAGATAAGGAGAGAATATTAATAACCTAATTTTCAACTTTTTAACCTGTCTGAAAATTAAATACAAAAAACAAACAAACATTTGGATATTTTAATGATTAATCATCAAAATAAGGGAGAGTATCATATGACAGCAAGGTTTTTAGGTTTTTCGTAAAAATTAAATGCTTAACTGGAAATAAAAATATTAACAAAGTATAAGGAAAAAAAATCTAAATATTTAAGAATTACAAAGTAATTTAAATAAATTAGTAGTTTTTTTCTCAAAGAAAAAACAACTTCTATGACTGGACCTGCTATAAAGAATAAATAATCCTTCAGGTCTTTAAAAGTCAGCAGCTTAGAGTTTTTGCTCTAACTTGTCCCAGCTAAGGCTCGTCTGACTGCTCTAACCAAAAAATGACTGTCCTGAAATATGGTTACACTGACATGTTTTGATTCGTACATATAAATGCTCCTGTATTGTTCTTTTCTGTGTGATTTTATGCTTCATTAGATGCTACTGAAGAGCAACATGAGAGACAGACACACACACAGACAGAGAGAGGGAGGATATTGCTGTAAACCTAACCTAATAAAAGACAAATAATTTGCAAAGATTTATGGTTTCCATCAACAATATTTCTGTTAAACCTTTGCAAAAAATATTAGGCTGACAGAATGATCCCAATTTAGATTCAGTTATCAGCATCTGTTTTTCTGCATCCTTTGTTCATTTCTTCTCCCTCATGTTTTTGTATGTAAAGCTGTAAATCTGGGCATGTGGGTTATTGCTTGCATCCTTTTTGGTATAAGGTGATGAAACATACAAGATTATTTTAGCCAAAACATACATGAGTCTGTGTCCAATACTCTGTTGGTTCCCATGAGCCTCAGTTGTAATGTGTATTTCTAATTAGCATGTGTTATCATCCGCTAAACTAAAGCTGAACTGCTGAACTAAGATGGCGAAAATATGAAATAGTTGCCAGCTAAATATTAGCATGTTAGCATTCTCATCATCATCGTGAGCAGCAGTATTATCATGTTGGAGAGTTGCTTTTGCTCCAAAGTCCAGGTTATTTGTCCCGCCTTGGTCCCACAGGGGCCTCAGAACTTTCAGAAGTGGACAGCAGCCTCTCTGCTGCATCATTAGCTCTGAGAAAAGTCCTCTCTGTAGAAGATGCTGAGCAGGTGCAGAGATTTTGAATCAGTAGCACTTATCTTCCTCACTTTTTCACTTGATTTAAACTGTTTAATGTTGTAGTGTGTGATAGTCAGCTGCTTGCATTTGTTACTCTTGTTCACTGACTAACATTACATGTTGACATCTCTGATCTAATAAGTCTTTGGGTAACAGTGTAGAAAACAATGTAAAAAATCTTCATGTGACATACATGTCAGTGGTAATATTTAGACATTTAATCAAAACATCACAGTAGTGGATTTGTCATCGCGCAACTTGCAACAAAGGGTTGCACAATGAAATGCAAACGCTGCTTTAAGTAAGGAAGAATTTCAAGATAATTAGCATTTGCTCGCCATAGACTTTATCACTAATCCCACCCTTGGTGAGAGAGTGTGCAGTGGTGGGCCCTCGGGGCCAGCGAAGCCTTGTCTGCTGGCCTGGAGATGGTCAGAATTAGAAAATTACAGAATTTTAATTTAACATACAATTTCATATATATTTTCATTAATGCTATATGTATTTTAATACGTTTCAATCAGTTTATCAATTCATTCCATTGCAACTCTCTCTCAGTTGTGCTGCTTTCAGTGCAGTTAATATAAATTAGAGTTTTTATCCAATCAGATTCCCCCGTGCTGTCTCTAGGTCAGAAATCTACCCTGAGGCTCTCAGAATTTCCTGTGAATCCCTCTGCTGTTGAAGCAAACGGGGAAGCTGTTGTTGACTGTCATATTCTTTAACCAATCAGAGTGTGAGTTTGCCATGTCGGGCATATTCCTTTAGACGCCGGAGCCTTCTAGCTTGCATAGCTGGCTACGTCAGCATTTTCCCTGCTGCACGAATGAAGAGCATCAGTTAGCTAGTTAGAAGGCACCAGTTAGCTAACTTGAGAGTTTTAAAGCCAAGTGCTTTCGATGTTTTGTTTAGATTAATGCACAGTGACTGAAGGAGGAGAAAAAATGTAGTTTTTGAGGAAACCTGCGGAATCCTTATTTTTTTCAAAATCTGTGTTTAACATGGTTTTTTGTTCGATTGGTAGTCCTATGAGTAAATGAAACTGGTTATTGTCAGTTTGTTCTTGTTACGTCAAATGACAATGAATAGCTTATGGTCCTGATGGTGAGGTCATGAGAAAGGGTAAAATGCACGGCCTCTCACTGAGAGTCTGCATGGATGGATGTTCATTATCAACAGCTTGGAAAGAATTTGAGACCTCTTCCAAAAAATTTTAAAGATCTGAAGGTTTGAGCTCAACCTATGTGATTATTTGACTGCTCACGTTGTCCCACTAGACTTTGGTCATGTCACTGTGCTCCCTGATTTCAGTAGTTAATTTGGATATTACCCTGTCTTTATTACTAGAAAACTGTCAATTTATGAAAATAAGACCTTAGTTATACAACCTGTCTTTTTTAATTAAAACTGTAGCCATATTGGTGGCAAATCAGGGGATGAGTCTTTTGAAACGAATTGACAAAAAACTACTTGTGTTGCTTTGATATGAGGACTTAGTAGGAGGCAGTGGATCCAGGACAGCACATCAACAAAAAGCATCTTGTATATTTCCACCATCACTCCTTTAATCACACACCCAAAGTACTAACATCCATCCCAGAAACTCATTGCTTCATGTATGTGTGTGATCCACATCTCTCTCTCTCTCTGTCCATCCATTTCACACACATCAACACGGATGCATCAACACACACACACACACACACACACACACACGCACACGTGGAGGCATCAACACACACACACACACACACGTGGGGGCATCAACACACACACATGATCAGTGAAGGATGCGGAAACATGAAGCTCCTCTCTTTCCCTCTTCACGTCAGAAGCATTTTGCCGGGTGATTAATCGCCGCGGCGAGCGTTTGAGCCCTGCGGTCGACCCGGGGGCGTCGCCACGATCCCTGCACCTGCCGCTCTGACAACCGCCCCCCCCCCACTTCCACAACCACAGAAACACATATTCATACAGATAAATAAAACCACAGATAAATGTAGAAACAACCAGGATGTGCAGCTTTGCATATTAAGAAAAAAAATCACAGTAGAGTCAGCTATGTAGTACAGACTTGATTCACTAGAAAGGCAGAAACTTACATGACTTTTTTTTAATTACTTGACGCAGTTGTTCATTACTTTTATTCAATGCACATAACCACTGATATACCCAAAAACCAGTGTTTCGGTTAAATTCAAATTTAAAATTACATAACATCACACTAATTCAAAGCCATGTCCCTGTCCCTGTCAGCTTACAGACATTTAAAAAAGAAAGAAAAAATAAACATATCCGTGCCTTCATCATCATTACAAGGATGGATGACTGAAAGCAGGTAAACTCACACTAGTTTTGTCTACCTTACGGAAGGTGTCATTCCACCAACTAGCTTTTAATACATAAACCATGAACCACATACAAATAAAGGGAAATAACTAGCAGTCATAAGTAGCAGTCACCATACCACTCCTGTTCTTGGCCTCATGCCATGCTCAAGGGTGACGGCAGGGAGATTCCGAACAGTAAAGTGCACGGAAACTGAAGAAAGTGAGGCACCTGCAGAAAGCCCATGTGTTAACAGGGAGAAGATGCAAACTCCAGAGAAGTAACTGTGCCAAAGTACAAGTGGAAATCTAATATACAATGAAATTCTTTCTTTCTTCTGCTATTGTTATATTCCATTATCTTTAATATTTGGTTCTATGGAGTAATCATATCCACTTTGGATGTAATTTATAAGCTTTTGTTTTTATTCTTTATATCTTCTGTCTATTCCTTATCATTAATTAATAATTCTGAAACCAAAAAACATTGGAAAAAAAAGGAAATTGATGGACGTCTTCTTGACATTTTTTACTCACCGGATAAGTTTACTCTGTGTGTGTGTGTGTGTGTGTGTGTGTGTGTGTGTGTGTGTGTGTGTGAGACACCTTCTACTCTCTCACCACCTGAGTTGGAGGAGGGCGAGCATGTGTCTCAGGCCCACACTACATCTGTTACACTCCGATGTGTGTGTGTCGCACAACCAGTTAGCATGTGCATTTGTGTGTTTATATATACTCTTGATAGTGGTGGTGGTGAGTTGCTTTGTGTGTGTGTGTGTGTGGCAGCAGATGTCATTTGTTCTGAAATCAGCAGCTGGATCCTAAGTTCCCAGTGGGACCTTAAGTGTCTACACACACACGCACACACACACGCGCACGCACACACAAAAAAACCACACACATACCCAGACACACACACTTTTAACTACCAGCCCTACCTGTGGACTACACACTTGCACACACGCAGATGTCATGTGGGACAGTGGGACTTGTCTAGAGTGTGTTTGTGTGCATGTGTGTGTGAATGTATGAGAGAGAGGGAGAGAGAAACCAACAGGTAGAATTTCCTGATGGTTGTGGAGGTGAAACAGTGATGTGTGTGTGTTTCTATAAGATATTTGCAGAACTGAACTACTGACATTGCTGCTGTTAACATATGGAGCAGATTACCTGCATAACCACAGGTAACACAAACATACACACACATTTTTTTATCTGAACAAACCTTTGAAAGAAGTTTTCCAAAGTTCAGAGAGGAAAACAAACTCCATCTGTAAAACTTTCCCTTTTCTTTCTCTAGCAGGAACTGATGAAAAATGGAGCTTTAAGTTGCATAAAAACCACACTGCTGACAGTGAAGGGTAAATAATTGCACCTAGTAAAACTAATACTTACTACAAGTTATATTTTGTTTGATACAGTAT
>JAPZDZ010000011.1:2947593-2962514 GCA_029783805.1 Acanthurus tennentii
TGTGTGTGTGTGTGCTGGTTTTAGTTTGGTAGACACCAACAAATCCCTGGTTTAGGCCGCTCCCATCTTCATCTTTTACCCGTCTCTCTCTTCTTTTCCTCTATTTTTACTTTTCCTGCCTTCTCTCTCTCTCTCTCTCTCTCTCTCTCTCTCTCTCCCTCTCTCTCCCTCCCAGAATATCTCTCTCCTTTCTGTTTGCTGACTCGGCACCTCTGCCTTCCTTTTAAACCTCTCAACACACACACACAGACACACACACTGCTCTCGACATTACACTTAAGCACAATAGTTATATTCAAATGTGCTCCCACATGGCTGCTGTGACTCGTCCATGTCCAGTCAGCAGAAGTTGGAGTCGAACACAGCAACCTACATTTGAGGTTAATAAATCAAAAGGAGGTAAAAATAATCAACTTTTATTTTTGTTAAAGATCATTTTTAGTGGAAAGGAAGGATGGGAGAGGCAGGAAGGGGATCTTTTTTACAGTAGTAAGGAAAAGTAGAAACATTTGACCTAAAAAGAACTTAATAAACTTCATGACATTATCAGTAAAAACCATAAATATCTTCAGCAGTGATCATGATGGTGAGGATGATGGCAAGAAGTTTACAATCATGATGAAGGTATTTATGTTACAATGGTGGTGAGAATCATGATGACAAGACTTTGATGAAGCTGTTGAGATGATGAAAAGTTGAGGCTGCTGCTGCTGCTAACGATATGCAGGACAAAGATGGTGAGGATGAGCGGATTAAAACAAGGATAAGGATGGAAATTAAAACACGATGATGATGAGGGTAATGTTAATGGTTGGCCCTCCCTCCACTACTGCCAACCTAATCAAACTCATGATGGCCAAAAGGAGTCCTTGTAATGTCTTTGTCTGTGCTGACCCGTCTGACTTCTTGCTTGTGATGTCACCATGTTTCCAGATGTCCAGATGTGTACCATGTTATAACTACTGGTAGAACTGAGGGACAAAACTAGGGAAATAATTATTTAATCTCTGATTCCCTGCAACATATTTTCCACCTGAACAAAGTAGGAATCTTTTTGGGTGACTTACAGAAGTTTCTCCAACTTTCTAGTAGATGGAGTTTTATGAGCAAATTCAACATGCACATAAACACCAATGAAAAAAGGCTTTAACTGAGAAAACAACTTTTACTTTATAAACAGAAGGAAGTGGCCTGAACTTGACCCCAGCTGCCTTCTTTAAGCCCTCTTTTTCTCCCTTTTCCCTCTCTCACTTTCACCCTCTCTCTCTCACACACATGCACACACATGCACATGCAGGCATTCACGCACACATATGGAACATACATACTAGAGACACCTGTGTAAACCATCTGCTTGGCACCCGCCTCCTTATCCCAAAAACACACCCAGGCCAGGGATAACACACACACACACACACACACAAGCTGCCTTTCAGAAACATCCACCCTCACACTCTGAGACAGACTCACACCAACCAAGAATTCTACAGTGAGATTTGACACCTGCTAAGCTTTTCCCTCTGAAAAGAACCTCAGTTACTCGTCAGGTCTTTAACTGTTAATAATCATCACTTTTACCTGAGAGAGCAGTCGGTGCTGCTGAGCCACATTCCTGCCAGGAGTGGAATTTTAAAAGTTGTAGCTTATTACTAAAACTTCTGTGTAAACTTTATGAATCCAATTCCTGATATTGATGGCTGCCACTGAGATCTCTGACCAACATAAGTTACAGTCCACCATGGAGAATGTTTTACGCTGTGTGTGCAGGAGTCAGTATTCCAGAGCTACTGGACTTTTTGTAGAGATGTCCCTGTGCCAACGCCAGTATTGCAAATGTTTCCAATACTGCGTGAAATACTATTGTTACTGATAATTTTGTCATGTTCCCCATTGTTATTGTAATTATTTGGTATCATCATAATAAACACACACTTATTTAACTTAAAGGAGTATAATTTCAGGTCAAATCAGAGTATTTCCCACCTGAGGTGATTCAATTAAATCTCCCACATGTACCACTTAAGAATAAACCTGTTTGTGTAAGTGGCTTCTGTGTGCAGGCCGTTGAGTCCCTTATTAAGAAGTAATGATACTGTATGAGAAAATTTAGTGATATTATTTGTGATATAAATGAAAAACGTGGCAGCAGCCTCTCCTTCTTTGAATGGTTTGGCTGTTTTGGGAAGAGGGCGCTCAATAGGTTGAGCTGGAGGAGGAGGAGGATGGAGGAATGTTCCAGAATGCTGATACTGGGGACAGATTACACACAAACACGCAAATACACACACACACATACACACACACACACGTACACACACACACACACACACCACAAAAGCACACAAAACAAACTTGAGCCAACACTCATCCACTCTTTTGCTTTTCCTCCCTCTCTCTTTCTCTCCAATCTCCAAAAGCACTCACATTTTACACACACACACACACACACACACACACACACTTACACACACACACACACACACACACACACACACACACACACACACACTCAGCGATCCGGGTGGAATCAAAGGGTATTAGCTGTGCGGTGTTCAGTTCCCCCGGTCCTTTCCCAGCATTCTCCACAGCTGTACGATTACACAGGTGTTTGGCAAAAACACACTGTTAGAGACCGCAAAGGGGCGGAGTGTGTGTGTGCGTGTGCATGTGTGTGTGTTTGAGTGAGACAGAAAAAATGAATATTCAAGTGAGGTTGCATGTGTTTACTGTGTGTCTGCTTGCACAGCTTCCCTGCAGGAGTGTGTACTTTTCTGTGTATTTATGTGTGTGTTTATAGTACCATTAATTCCTCCCAGTGACTCAGCCCTGCTATTTCCTTGACCACCACCAACATCACATTTTAAATTCACTCCCATCATATTTTTTTATTTCCGTCCGTCTCTCAGTCTTCATTCATGTCTTCCATTTCCTGAGAAACACAATCAGTGTTTCCAGCATTTCCAAGAGCTGTTGAGTAAAAATATTCCTGATGGGGGATTTTTATACTATCTGGTAATCACCGTTTTTAATCATGTCCATACATCCAATACATTAGTGAATGACTTGAAAAACTTGCTAAATGTTGCTTGAGTAAACTGAACTCATTTTTTAACGTGATTTTATTTTGAAGAACTAGGGCTAGCTGTTCAAGACACAACCCATCACATGTAACAGTCCCTAGTTCAAATCAGACCAGAGACCTTGCATCGCTCTCTGAACTCAGAATTCCTGTCCATTACAACATGCTATCAACATGCTAATAGTCAGTGTTTACCACATTCACCATCTCAGTCAAGCGTGTTAGCATCCTAATATTTTCTAATCTGAACAAGTACATTCGAGGCTGATTGAAATGTCATTATTTTTGTAAAATTTTTGTAAAATTTCAGCAATTTACAGCATGACTGAAAAACCATCACAGTGCTGTGGCTCTCTGATTAGTGACTGAAACAGTTCTACAATGTGCCACTTATTAGGAAGCAGTGCTGCTATACTAACAGCCTCTGTATATAAAAGGGTAGTCCATGGACTTTTATTAAAAAATATGTCAATTTAATAAAGCATAATTGCTGTCTGTGTATGAGAAATGGTTAAACATTTTGGAAAATAAAACACTTTTGCAATTTTATACTACCTTCATGTAGACTAAAACTAGAGCCAGGCCTGGGTTAGCTTAGCTTGGCATAAAGATGGGATGTTTCAGATAAAAAGCTGTAATTTACAGAAATTACTCTTACAGGCCATCTACAGTGGATCTACATAGGCTACAAAGATAAGTGTGAGAGAGGGCATTGGACTGTAATGTTAGCCATAACTACTCAAAAAGCGACAAAACTAGCATGGTTTGCAAATTTCTGCCAAATATTGCAAAGTTTTTAATCCAACATGCCCAGTGCCTTTCTCGACATTCAAAAAAACTCTGTCCTTAATGGACAACTAACCAATTTACCAAACAAGCTGACATTATTGTAATCTTTGCTGCTTAGCAGTCTTAGTGGACATGCACTGTTGAATCGAAGTTCTTCTTGGTGCACTGGTTCTGGGGTTGAAGGTCCAGGCTCTACATGTGAGCATCAGAGATGTAAGACCTTCAACATTGAAGTTCAGTTTTGTTTAACAGTATTTTACTTTCTGATGCACCATTTGTTTACAGAGGCTAGCTAGCTAGAGAAGACAAAAGTGGCACTTAGGAAGTGCAGGAAGGCCAAATTCAGATCAAATCAGACCAGAGAGCAAGTTTTCTCATTCATTTTAATATGAGTGGTCAATGAAAAAGTGATCAATATCCAGTTCTGGTATTATAAGGAAAGGGTTTTTTTTTGGACATTTATTTTAAATTTTCTTTTCAGAAGAAAGGGAATGACTGACTGTCTTGAAAAATAGGCTTAATCAGATGGCCATTGTCTGCACACCACCACCCCCACCTGCCTAATGCACCTTACCAAATGTCTTCGCCTTACATCTTACCTTTACTCTTACCAATCGTGCCTTTAGCATACTCTTGGCAAGTTGTGGTTCAACTCAAACCTTCACTCAACTCTCCCAAGTGAGACGCTCTTGGCAGCTAAATGGAGCCTGGGGTGTGACGGAAGAATGATCCTACTTCCCTTAGCCTTCAACAACATCTGCCTCTACAGTGTATTGTTATGCAACAAGCAGTGTCCCATTTTTGCACTGTTTTATATGTGAATTCTTTTATTTTCTCATTTTCTGTGGTGTTTTATATTGGCTAGTTTCTGTTGTTCAGTCAACTGAATCTCACCAGGTAGTATGTCCCCAGTGCCCTTCCATCCCGGTTTATTGTGAAAGAACTCTGATGTGCCAAGAAGATTTTTTCAGCTCAGTTTTGATTCAGATGTGACAGACAGTCTGTCTTCTGTGTCAGACCATGACTGTGCGTTCCTGCTCTGTTTCAAGGTTAAAACACTCAGACAAAACCAGGATACGTTGTTTGAATGTTATGTAACTTTCTCTGGTGTTCACATGTTGATAGTGAAAGAGAGGCACCATGAAGTTGGCAGTTCAGCTTGGCTTTCTGTCAAATCAAAGATAAAGTCATAAGGTCCTCTGAACTCATGGAGAACAGACGAAATTAAGAAAGTCAAATGATTTTAAATAATCTATTTACATTTAAATTAGTATTAGCCACAGAGAGTAGAACAATGGCCATGAGAGCCCAAGCAACAGCTAAATATTATCATGTTGGGCAATGTCAGGCAAACATAGACTTTATTTTAGCTCTGATTTGGTCAACACTGACACATGAAAAAAAATCCTGACTCTCAGCTGCTGGATGTTTCCCTTCTTCACCAACAAGTTGCTAACTGTTTCTGTTTTTTTCTGTTGCTAGTTGGTGCTAGACAGGTATTCTGTCAGCTGGGAACGAGGTTGATGGACATTCAGACTGAGTTTTACTCAATGGCAATACTACCTTAACCCTTAAGCCATGTTGGCTAACTATGAGTCTTAAAAAAGCTTTTTCCAGTGGTTAAGCTGTAGTTAAGGTTTGAAAAGTTCTCATCCAAAACCAGTGACACTGCAGTGGGACAGTGACAGTGTTGGTCTACATAGCACCGACCACCACCAGCACATCGTGACACCTATGTTCCTCAGTACAGAGGAAGAGTAACTGCATACATATGTTTAAACATGTAACACTTCCTGTTATCAGGGTTAGGTCAGCAAACAATGGAGACAACTGTGCACACCCTGATGTTTCAGGCAATATTGTTTTTCCTGTCCATATCAACACTGAGTTTCCAAATATATTCACCCTGGTAAGAGTATTCCCTAAGTGAGTACATGTGAACAAGGTCTGAACCATAAAGTTAAAATGCCAATTCAAATAATACAATATCATTTCATAATTTTTTGCTGCAAAAAACAGCGACTGGTGCAACCTTAAAATTCGGTTTATATTAACCCCATTTGGAATATTGTTTGTGCTTTGATTTTTTTCAGCAGCTGCCATACAGTGTATTTCATCTCAGCATGTGCCGCCTTATGAGGTAGTTTTTAATCAAACGTGTAAACTCCAAGGAGAGATTCACATGAAACTCTACATGCACATATCTACTGGACAGGATGCAGGAGACAACAGTGAGTGCATGGGCTCGTTTTACTGCTGCAGGAGACAACAGTCCATCATGATGTGAAGGACCACACGAACGACTCTTCCTAACTGTTACAAGGTGTTTGGCTACACTGTAAACAAATACACCAGTTGCTCTTCTTAATCTGACAGGGTAACTGATCACAGCTTGTTTGCTGCTCCCAGTGCTGGATACTCAAGTCATTTCCAAATCAAATCTCCAACCTGTACTGTTGAAATACACCTGTTACCACCACTGACCACAGGTGTCACCAAATCAACCAAAATGAAAATCTTTAGCAGTGCCTGAGGCATTTCTCTTGGTGAATGTTGTTCCACAAATATATACCTGTTATAACCCTAACCAAGCAGACTCAGTATCCTGAACTTGTAAACTGTACATCTCATCCTAAACATCAGAAAACCTCTCACGTGAGTCACTTTAAAATTTGCTGATTGAAATCATTTCTATTGTCACGTGTGGTGCACTTTCAGTGTTTTTTGCATGCTGACATTTCAGATCGATTTCCCTCCAGAGAGCTGATGGTTTCAGGTTGTTGCTATGATTATCTGCTCTGCAGATAGGTGATACGTCACATCGACGCTTACACTCCCTGGTTTCTTTGCCAGCATCAACTCTAAAAACTCCATGATGACAAACAACTAATAACATCATTCTCTTACCTAGATCCATGTAAGAGTCTTCTGGGTTTGATTTTACAGCCTAAAAAATAACAAGAGGTTTTTTTTTAGTTTTTTTTTTAAGTGACTCAGATACAATTCACATCTGTTCTCATTGTTTGCACGATGTGGTGGATTCTTTGTGGAGACTTCGGGCTTAAAAGGTCTCGCATTGGCCAAATTGTCAAATATAAATTTTAGGCCCTTTACATAACGGTGCCTGGCTGATAATGTACAGCCTGCCAGTTTATATTGTACTTTAAGGTGCAAATTCCCCAATGAACTTGTAATTAATGAAAGTATCCCCGTCCCCTCTGAAAAACAACCACAAAAACCCAGACAAAACCAACAAAAAAACAGAAGAAAAAAAAAAAAAGAGTTGCCACACAGTGGATATTGGGCGTTTTTGGGGACCCTGGGGATTTGGGGTCTGGAGGCAGTTTCCTGCTTTGCCTGATTAGTAATCAGCCTTGGGGCCGGCCCTGTGTGCATGTGTGTTTGTTGGGTGTATTCTGGCTCGAAATAGTCGAGACAGAGAGCTATGGTGTGTTTTTTGTCTACTTTATCTCTGACATGACGGTCCTGCCATCACTTTTAACATAAAAACTGTTGATTAAATTCAACAATCAGGACCATAATGCAGATTAAACATGCTTGCACTTATGTATTTTTGTAACACCGAGTGGATCTGAGCTCTATGCTGCTTTTGGTTACATGGCTTCCAGTTTGTTTGAAAGTGGCATGCTTTGAAGGGCCAACAGGCAGGACCACTTTACAAGGCAACAAATAAGCCTTTATGTCATACCCGCACCTGTGTGTTTTTGCTGGCCTTTTCTCTGTGAAAGAAACCCGCACATGCAGGGTGTAATTTGCAGAAATAGGCCAGTCATTTTATACCTGCAGGCTGCAGGCTGCAGGCTGAGGGCTGCACACAAACACAAACACACACACACACACATGCAAAAAAGCAAAGTACTGTAAAGTATTTCCAGAGAGGTGGGTTTCGGTGCTGTTGTGGTTAAAGTGGTGACCCATAGGGGGTTACAATGCAGGTCAAGCACTGCACTTGTTTCTGTGTACTTTAAAGTCCAACCAATAAAAAGAGAAAAAAAAAATATCACACACGTAAATAAACAAGAATTCGTAGAGAGACATATGTAACTATGTTAAATAAAAAATAACATGAAAAAAATTCCCCAACTGATGGAATAAAATATATACAAATAATAATTAAGAATTAGGCTAATATAAAATAGCATAGACATAATGAAGTAAATACGATATAAAACATAAATAAATGGTAACATTTTTAAAAACTTGAAAAACTTTTATTTTATTAAGACTTCAAGCACCGTCGCAGTTTCTTCAGAGGCGAAAAAAAGTCACCTTTTCCAACCCCAATTAGCCCAATTAACCCAATCCAAATCAAAGCAGCCAATCACCGCACCAATCAGCCAATCAATCAAACCAACAAACCTATTTTTCTTTCAATTTATTTATTTTCTGGTCTCTCTGGTAGCAGCAGCCGCTCGGTGCTCGGCGCGGTGGTGTTAGACGAGAATGTAAGCTAGGTGGCCGCACGAACACATTTATCACACCGAGGCTGTGCCAGACGCACATGGGATCCGTCCTGCGTACCCGGGGATCTTCAGCACCCGCAGCCGAGCGGAGGGCACCCTCAGCCCGGTCAGGAGCAGCGCTCACCCTGCATGGACTCTTCCTCTGACACAACGCGCACATTAAAACAACCACTGCACATTTCCGAGGTGATCTTTTTCCTTCCTGGGAGGCTCGCGGAGACACAGCGTGTTATTTATTTATATCGTGTGTGAGCCTGACAGGCAGCCGCGGCGGACAAACTGCGTCTTAGCGCGGAGAGGTCGGACTTCTTTGGCTGGGGAAAACACACCAAAACACACGCGAAAAGACTCCCGTCCTGTCGCCCCCCGTCTTTTATTTCCTGTCAGTTTTTTCTTGCGATTTATATCCTGCTGCCACACCAGGAACCCGGGACTGAGCCCCTGCTCCGAGGATGAAAGAAAACTAGATTTCTGATCGAGGCTTTGAGGTTGTTTTACTGGATTTATTTCGCTGTGGAGGAAAAGAGATCCGGGAGCGGAACGGTGCGCAAAAAGCCGAGGTCTTCCTCCTCTCTCCTCTCCTCACCCTCCCTCTATCTCTCCATCTATCAATCTGTCTACCTATCCTCTTCTATCTATCTATCTCTCCATTTGTTTCCATGTTTTTAGGTCCGTGCGATTTTGCTAAAATGCATCATCAACAGCGGATGGCAGCTTTGGGAACAGACAAGGAACTGAGTGACTTACTGGATTTCAGCGCGGTAAGGAAATTCATCTTCTTCTTCTAGTTAACATGAATGTTATGACTAGTACCATGACAGGACAAGCCGTAGAAGCAAATAAACGCGTCCTACAGACTCTATACAGCGAGCACTGTTTACATTTTTTCAACGTATGAGTTGCACGGCACATAAGCTGCATATTTTAGCCTTCACTCAGTCTATCAACTATGTGCACAAAAGTTGTGTGTTTATGTAGAGTAACTTGCAGAAAAGTAAGTGCATAATGTTGGTTTTGTAATTTATTTTTGTTTGTTTGTGTTTGTGTGTGTGTGCAGAGAATTGTGATGCTGCATTAGTAATTTTGTTGTCTTATAGATGCGAAACAGCGATTTGAAAATGTTCCCAACATCCATGGTAGTATATCTCATTTTAAGTCCTTTTTCCTTCATGTGTAGCCTAATTTTTTGCCCATGATAGGATTTAGAAAATGCTTCTTTTTGTCTGTGTGAGTTTATAGGCTGCTCCATGCACTCTGAACCGGGCTGTACAGAACATTTCACATGCAAAAGGCTCGGTATTGAATCATGAACCTGCATGACAGGCAGATGGACAGACAGACAGACAGGCAGGCAGGCAGGCAGGCAGACGAAAAGACAGAAATGTGTCACACTGTCATCGCAGTTTAAATGTCCCCGCAGCAGGCTGCCAAATGCCCAAACTCACGTCTGATTCCAAACTTTGTGATTTTGTAAAAGCACAGCCTGTGTTGTGAACTTGACGGACAGGAAACAGTGTCCCCGCTCTCGGCCATGTTTCCCTGCGCTTCTCCTCCTCTGGGAGCAACTTTAGTCTGAAGAGGAGGAGAAAAAAAATTGAAACACCCCGAAATGAAGAAAAAAACGGTCCTACATTAACCGTGTTATGAGACGTAAAGAGACAACATGATCAGAGCGTAATGATGTTAGAAAATATCAGATCTATAGGAAGGAGGCCAGCGACACTGCGTGAGATGCAGCGTAACATAGGAGAAAAAAAGACCTACATTTTCCTGTATTAATGTAAGTTCCTACAAGAATGTTAATGTAATAAACAAACTAGATCACGGCTGAGGCCTGCCTACACCATGTAAGTGACTGCAGGCATCTGAAATATAATATCAGGAGATTTCAATTGTAAAAGAAAGGGCCTGCTGCTGATACTGCATGAGATTTAAAAATAGGAGATAAAATCCTTTTAAACACACCCATTAATCTGTATTGAAATGTTAATGCAATAAACAAATATGATCAAATCATAGCTGAGGCCTGCAAACACACTGCAGCTGAGGAGTATTGGAGAAATACTTTTGAGACATCATGGCAGTTTTTATATTCAAGCTATTATAAGAGCAGTGTAACTTTAACAATAATCTCCTGCATGATAGTAATTTTTCAGTATTATAGAAACATTATAGGTCATGCATGATGTATCCACTCACTTTAACATAAACACCACAATCTCTTGATACTACAGGAATATTATTGAACTGTTGTTATGAGATTTTCAAGGACCTGCAATTAGATCACTATTATGTAGAAATTCCTATCCAATGACATATAACATGCCTTTATAGCTATATTATAATAACCAAAAATATATGCTGTCATGGTTACTTAGGCCTGTGTATGCCATAAATACATTCTTATATTCTCTAGAGGTATTATAGGTGACACAAGTCCGATAAAATCACTGCAAACCCATCAATTAGTGGGACACATGATCTCTCAAGTCACTATAACAACATCATTGGAATATTAAAGTGGCATCTATTTAAAAATCCTTACAGTAAGACAATTAAATTCATAATTGAGCGCTACAGACATTTGTTAATCATTGTAAGAATATTGTAGGAATATTTTTTTAAACTGTTACATAAATTGAATCAGTAAAATCAGCACTGAAAACTACACAGATATTACAAAACTCTATTGAAGTATTAAACAATGCCTATACTTTGCATAAGACATAATTAAGTAGCACAGACAAGCTCCTGACTCCCTGAGCTATATTAAAGGAATAATATAGACATATTTCATGTGTTTCATTTTTTAAAGGTTTACAAAAGTGTCAATCATCCTGTCTAAAATACTATTTCTTGAAAAAAATGTTAGAACAAAGAAGGGCAGCAGCAGCTAGAGTGTGTCTCCTCTCATTATAAACGCAGGCCGGTCGCATTAATTTATGCGATCATCTGTCTTTGCACGCCCACAAGCTGACACCAGCAGCTCAAAGGGCCTTGACTGGGGTATCGATAAACCTGCTGATAATCAGAATTAGATATTTTAGCTCAAAAACAATTGTTTTGTCTTTATTTGTCGCAGCCGTGAGGGAGCTCGAATACAAGAGCAACCTCATTATCCAAAATTCACCCCTGCAGGCCCCACAGGCTCTATTAAAAACAATGACGGATCAAGTATCTATTGTTTTAGTCAGCAATTAATTTATTTAAGAGGTCAATTCCAAAGGAAAAGGAAATAAGGAAATAATACCTAGAACCCTGAAATCCTGAAAAGCTTTTAGCATCTGAAAGTGTGAAGCTCAGAGTGTGTTCAGGATCACTTAGATTTCACCATCAAACACACCGACACACTGACCTGAGGTTTTTCCAGAGAGGTTATCTATCTGGGGCAGATGTCTCACTTTGATAGCGTGAAGTGTTCTCTTGTGAAGCTTTACAGTACAGCTTGTACAATAAATCAAATAATGAAACAACAGGAATCAGTTTTCAGCTTCAGTCTCTATCTTAATGTGGGCTTGATTTTCCTGTAAATTTGTAGAGCAGATGGTAACTAGTTCTGATAATTATCTCCTCTGTTTAAGTCAGATATGAAGTAGATATGAAGTGTTTCATTCCAAAATGAGCTGCCCCACATTTGGTAAAAGTGATACTGTAGAATGGAGACACATGTATGATAAAAGATGAGCAGGTGAATTTATTTCATCCTGTGTATTTTTTTTTACAGATGCGGAGTGAAGAATTTGATCTCTGCCTCTCAAAAATGTTCCCCCAGTGTTTTGGAAAATGAACCCTTCATATCTGCGCTCAGCTCTGACCTGAGAGTCTGTGTGATCATTAGGGGCTGGGTATCAAACCTCCATATGCTTTGAGTGCTAACCAAAATGGGTCGATAGAGTTGCAAACCATAAAGAGGTGTGGACTGGTGTCACGACACGGACCAAAGTCAGACTCAAGTCATCAATCTGATGTCTTCAGGATTGAGTTAGCTCAAAAAAATCTGTGCAGCTCCACTTTGACTTTCACATTGATGACTAGTGACTTTTGTGACCTTTCTGTTTCACTTAGAATGACTGACTTTTCATGTGCAGCCTGAATACCAGTACGGATAAATTGTAAAAACAAAACGACTAAACGTTTTTTGGATTTACTCTGAATATATGGACAATCTGACAGCAATCAACCAGGATACGTGAACGAGGACAGGCGTTTATTAGATCAGACCGGCAGACGGACCAAAGATGATGCTTCAGATTATCATGATTGGATGTTAAGACCACAGCGGTCAATGAAATAATCAGACGTCAAAATGCAAAATGTTTATTTAATAAATTAAAAATTCCGAGTTCAATTGATCGGTTGTGACAACAAAGTGATATAATCTATATCAATGTGGGCCTGTATGAGCTGCCCATTCTCATTTCAGAGATAAGGGTCGGTAGTGATGTGACACTGAAGCGAGACGGCTGCTTAGCAGCAACAGTGTTCGACATCACAAGGCTGACAATTTCAACCAGTCAGCTTTAGTGCCATCAGAAGATTTTTCAGCTGTGTTTGTTTTTGTGTGTTTTGTGCCTTAACTTAACCAGGTCTCAACCACAGCCTTACCACAACTTAAAATTGAACATTTAAAGTATAGATGTGTAAGATATCAAAATACCAGTTTGCAGAAATGCACAATGGCAACAATAATTTTGGAAACTTTTGAAAACTGGTAAAGGGCACACAGTGGCTTAAGCCTTGATTTGATTAATGACTAGTTCTTAACTGCAGTAACACCAGTCTTGATCAGGGACTTATTAACATGTTTACCTGAATACCAGTGGGACTTAATTTACTTGACTTTAGACTTGACTTGGAGTTAACCAGTCCTGGGACTTGACCAAGCACTAACACTTATATGTTGGTCTCGATTTAAGACTCGTTGGCTTTACACTTAATGTGGGACATACCTGTCTTCACTGGGGACTGGATGTGTGATTACCTTTCTTGACCCAGAGCTTGAGACAGGTTTTACAGGTTAGCACTTTGGACTTGACAAGGACAATTTTTAAGGCCTGCTTGCAACTTTCCAAACAGTGACTGTGTCCCACCTCTGCAGGAATCCAACCCTTATTAGATTTATGATTTATTTACTATTTGATCAGACAGTTACCTATTTCAATTAAAATCTCACCAATTTTAGATGCAGTATAATTCAAAAAAGTCTTGAATGCTCGTGTTTAGAAAACATTTAAGAAATTTGGCCTTTTTTATATCTCCTAAATGAGAAACACATTTATCTTTCTTTCTGTACTAAAATAATATATCATTCTGGTTTTGGGACCCAGACATATGAGACTACACAAGTAATACCCAGCCCCAGTGATGATGGACCTTTTGTTTCTTGGTAAATATTCACAAAGAGTTTCCTTCCAAAACAAGATAACCAAAATTTAAAAGAAAAGAAAAAAAAAGCTTTATTAAGATGAAGAAAACCAGATCATTGAGTAACCATTAAATTAAAGACATTTCCAAGCAAGATTGTAATGTGAGGAGAATCTGGCAGCTGTATTTTGCACTAAATGTTGCCCTGGTGTTTTTGGAATGAAGCTTTTCATGTGTAGCTGCAGTGATGTTTGTGTAGAGATGTGTCTTACTGTCTGCAGTGTCAGTGCTCTCGGAGGTAATGTGCGCTCTGTTTGTCTTGTAGATGTTTTCCCCTCCTGTTAGCAGTGGAAAGAACGGGCCGACCTCCCTGGGGAGCGGACATTTCTCCGGCTCAAGTACGTCAGCCTTCTCCTTTTTTTCCCTTCCTCTTTTTCATCTTCCTCTTCTTCCTCTTCTTCTACTATTTTCCTTCTCTCAGCCTCCTGCTCTCCTTCCTCTCACACCTGCTCACTGCTGCTTTGCTTGCTGTTTGAACTGAAGTTGGTAACCATGTTCTGTACATGCAGATGCAGTTTTTGGGTTTGATGCTGTTTTGATTTGTGGATTCTTTTTTTTTGAGGGGACTTGAGGATTTGTTTAAACTATAACTTGCTCAAATATTATTTATTTATCTTTTGCCTTGTTGTTGAGCTGAGAAGTATTTTCTGTTTTTTAAAATTTGATTAAAATGTCTAAATGTTTTACCAAAGCAATGAGGTTTATTGTGAAGCTTTGATTATGCATTAATCCGTTTCAGTACTTTGCTACCCTGTCTGTGGCACTGCACATGATATTGCATTTTGTAGGGGACTACTTTTTGCAGTGGATTGACACACATTAGGTGCCTGATTTTGACCGTAGTGGTCGAACCATTTCATGTATTTGACTGTGGGACACTTTTTGTTCAAACACCAGTAACATGCTTGTGTATCCTGTACTTATGTTTAGTTTACATCTGTTTTTTTTTCCTGCTTCACGTAGCGGAAAATGAAATATGACTGTTGTGATGTAAAATAAAGCCAGTTGGTGATGTTGTGATTTTTCATGTTTCTTTATTTTGGGGCAGCACGTTTGTTTTTCAGCTGCTCAAGTTCATTCCTGAAGGAGACTTCCTGTTTTTCTGATTTGCTGCTCTCATTCTTTCCTGCCTCTGTGTGTGTGTG